>BSBK01012147.1:0-20000 GCA_027943335.1 Chamaecyparis obtusa | reverse complement strand
AAATTCTTCAACATCCTTTGGAGACAAAGTGAACTCGGTAGACACTAACTTTCCTTCGATAACTGAGGAAGCTCGTTTAACACTATTTTTTTCCATACTTTTCTTTTGACACCCGAGAGGTCTCGGTAGACACTGGGAACTGCTTTGCTAACCGACTGAGCTCAGTAGACACTAGGAACTGCTTTGCTGACCGACTGAGCTAACAATTGATATGACATTTGTGTGACATCAAAGACAACACATAATCATTCCAAAAATCTCCTTTAGACAATTATATCCAACAATCTCCCTCTTTGGCATTGATGGCAACACAATATGTCATAGCACAATGAAATTTCATAGCAAACATAGAATAAGGAACATATCCTTAGCTTCATTCTGATTCTCATCTCCCTCTGTCAGCAAACTTCTCTCTCTGACTGAAAACTCTCCCTCTTTTCTCTTTTTTTAAAAAAAATTCTCTTTCTTAGAAATTTCATGAAATAATGACATCAAACAGCAAACTCTCCCTTTTTAACAACACATGCCAAAGATAACACACTTTTGGTGAATACCAATGTACCTTAAGTACTGATTCATATTCAATGATTCTTTAACTATGCTGCATCAACTGACTGATCTTCAACATGCTCTAGTTGATGCATTACTAAAACTCAATTTAGTGAGCCTTAGATAGGGGAATGACCCCTAACTTACCTCTTAGATACAAGAATGCATCCTTAGGTAGTGGCTTGGTGAAGATATCTACAATTTATTCTTTTGTATGAATATATTTCAATCTGATTTCCTTGTCATGTACCAATTCTTTGACAAAGTGATATTTTATAGCAATGTGTTTGGTTTTGGAATGCATTACTAGATTCTTTGAAATATTTATTGCACTTGTATTATCACAGAATATAACAACTGGTTCTTTGATCTCAACTTTCATGCTTTCCAATAACTATTTGAACCAAACAATATTAGAGCAGTTTACTGCTGCAGCAATGTATTCTACTTTTGCTGTGGATTGAGATGTGTAATTTTTCTTTTTACTGGTCGAAGATACTAACCTTTAGCCAAGAAAAAATGCTCCACCACTTGTACTCTTTATGTCATCAATGTTTCCTACCCAATCAGCATCAGTAAACACTTTTAAGTCCAGATTGCCTCCAAATTTATACCACAAGCCATAATCTTCAGTTCCTCTTAAGTACCTCAAGATTCTTTTGATTGCCATCATGTGATTTTCTCTGGGTTTTGCTGAGAATCTTGCTACTATACCAACTGCTAAGGCAATATCAGGCCTTGTATGTGTAATACCCCAAAAATGGGCTATATGTTCATTAACCTCCTACATCGACAAATCGAACAAAATCGACATCAAAGTCCTAATCTAAGGCACATCTAAACATCATCGAATCATAATTGATTATCTTAAATTCTGCATCAGGAAATATTCCTAGTAATATTCCTAATCATCATAATTCTCTTTAATTTTATAATTATTTGGCAATAAATCACATTTATCTTAAAGTTTGATTAATTGAATATTTTCATATTTAATTAATTAGATTTAATATCTTGCCACTTAATTGTGTAATTAAATTTAATTCCATCTATTATTAATTGTATTATTTAATTTTGACAATAAATCCAAATATCCTATGAATAATTGATTAAATTCTTATTTAATTAATTAAAGCAAGTTGTCATTATTTAATAATATAGTTTTTAATAAAAGTTTGATTAAATAATTGATTAACCCATAAATCAATTGTTTTATTTTTAAAAGCAGTTAAGTTGGAAATAAATCACTTTATTATTAAATTAATTCATAAATAAAATATGCACAATCATAAAAGCAGACAACTATTAATTATCAATTAAAGCTAAACTCTATTTTGAGTTAAAGCTTAGCTTTTGCATATTTTTGTGAATTAAATTATCTTTATTATAAAATAACTCAAAAATCAACCTGAGTTATTTGAGTGATTTATGGCTTTTTCCCATGCACCTCCAAAGCCCTGGATTTCTATAAAACTAAGGCTTTAGCTCATCTCTCAATCATCTCTCAATCATCTCTAAAAATTTGCATCCAAGCATCTCATATTTTTGCATAATCATGTTGGAGAATTGGAATTGGGAGAATCAAAGCTTATTGTGAATCAATGCTATTGTGAGATCAATTTGTTTTACATTCATTTAGATTCTTTTTCATATCATTGTTAGATCATTTTAGCATATCAATTTCCATATTAGCATAGATTCATATCAGTTTTTCATTATTATTGCATAGAAAATTAAAAAAAATATAGCCTAATTGCATTCAATCTCATATCTAGATCAATTGCATTCAAAACCTTCATTTAGGTGTCGTCTAGGTCACTGATCTTGATTACAATCTGAGAACATCAATCTCGCACCTATTAGAAGGCAGTAAATCGCTTGGTTAGATTAGATTTTAATTTTGCATGATTTGATTATAGCTAACCTCTAATATTTTACTGAAGTGTTGTGTTTATAGATCAGGTACAATTTTCACACACACATTTCTAGTGCCCACCGTGGGGCAACCCACCTTTGCATGCTGATTTTGATTCTTGGAGCTAAAACCTTAAAGTTTCAAAGATTTAATTTTATCTCCCAAACAGATTGAATTTTTTGTCTGATTTTTTTTTTCAAGTTAAAGACATATCAGGGAAGCTTCAAAAAAAAATTCAAAATTTTTTGAATTATTTTGAATTTTTAATAATTTTTTTTCAATTTTTCATTAAAAATTAATATCTGACGCAAATCAGCATATTTTTCTAAAATTTTTATATTTTCAGAAAGATCTTCAAATTCTATAGGGGGTCTATTATTTGTGTTTTAAATTTGGATGCAATTTAATAGCTCAAATAGTCAATTTGCAAAAACTAGTCTATTTTGATAAAACAGGTCTCTAGGGCACAAATGAAGAGATTTTTCTAAAAATTTTGCATTTTTGAAAATCTCTCTATTTTTTAGAAGGGGTCTCTATTCTGAATTTCTATTTTTGTGGCCAAAATCATAACAAAAAAATTAGATCTTGTTGACTAGGTCAAATGTAGTGCAAAAAAATTAATTAAAATTTTATGATGGGTATGCACTTATTTTTCATATGATTCAATGCATGATATGAGTTGTCATTTGGATTAATTTATGGTTATTATTTCTCCTAACAATTGATTTTTAGAGCTAACCCTATGGTTTTCATAAGTTAAATATATTTTGCATATCTTGTTTGCTTGTTGGAGAGTTCGTAGCTTGCTTGCATGGAAAAGCTCAACAAAAATTGGTAAAAATTAGGTAAAATCTACTAAGAGCGTTGCAAGGATCCCAAGTATTCTCCTTCATCTAATAACATTTCAATTTGGACTTAAAATAAATCTCTCACGTGTCAAGCTTGTGTGCATCTTTTCATGCTTTTGATCTATTTCTACACACTTGCATAATTTGATACTAGGTTGTGATCCCTTAAGGATTCATTAAGTAGTCTTAGAATACTTGTGATTAATCTTGATTGCTATCTTGGGTTATTGGACTCGCTAATCCGCCGGCCCCTCATTTCCGCCTTGTGGTTGCAATCTTAGCGCCATAAAGGGGAGGGGTCAACAGGACAAAAGCGTTAAGTGTTCCATTTGGCAACCCTTTTGTGCTTTTAGGAACTCACTTGTTTTCTAAGTTGGGGACTCATTTTCAGCTTGTGTGAGGTGTTAAGTGTTCCACCTTGTGGACTCATCTCATATTTTCTTTAAGCGTTAAGTGTTCCTCTTTCTACTTTTTGGGTGCTTTTGGTAGATTTGCTTTCGGGAATATATCTGTGCTCACATAGTAATTAGGCCCTATGAACACTATTTGTGATTCTTGAGAGATTGGATTTCCAGTGAAATCCTTCTTGACGATAGAATCCTTGTAGGTAGGGAGGATACTTAGTGCGTTTCACATTCAACTTGGTTAGTGTGTCTTCTCTTATTGATCGACACATTCTCTCTCTGGAGAGGTTGATAGATCACGTAGGGTTGATATCATGAGCTTTGGTGAATCAAAATTGGTTAGTGCATCTTCTCTTATTGATTGATACATTCTCTCCCCAGAGAGGTTGATAGATCACGTGGAGTTGATATCACAGACCTTGGTGGAACAGAACTTTGTCTTAGCATGTCGGATTAATCTGCTTGCTTTGTTTGGGTTAAAAGTGAAGAGGTGTCAAAACCTTGAATCTGGAGCCAAGTCCCCTTGTGGTATAAATCTGTGAGTCACCTTTAGAGAGGGTTAACCATAGCGGACAATCCTTTCACAGGGCAAACTGCGTTGACGGAACCTTAAGCGGTAATAGTCATTTTCGCCATGGTAGTGACAGCTGCTATATAAATGTCCTTGTGGAAGAAATCTCCATGGGTATGGTTCATTGTTGGGTTGTCAGATCTCCCTAGCAGCTCTTGAAGATTAAGTTCTCGGACTGCGTCAAAACCCTGGTGTGCCAGGATTGGAGTTCACCCCTTTGAATCATAAAAGTTGCAGAGTCAAACCATTACTAAAAACCCTAGAGAGGCCAATTTTTCACTTTCAGGTATATGTGTGTTATTACAAAACTTTTCAGAACATACACAATTAGTACTCTCAGGGATTAGCACAATTTGGTCACTTGATTGTTCATGCACAAGGTTGCTTTTGCCCTTGTTCATTGTTTTCAGACGTGCTTGGAATCACTTGCTTGCTATTTTGTGTGCTTGTTTATCTACTTGGCTATTAAAAATGATCAAATCTGGTATAACCTTCAAAATCTGGACAGTACAATTTGCAAACAATCCAAAACTGAAGACCTTAAATTTTGCAAAAATTGACGTAAATTCTTTCTGTAGTCAAAAGTCATTTTAGAAAGTCAAAAGTCATATGAGTTTTGTCAAGTGTCATTTCAGTATTGCCCATCTGTCATACGATTGAGAACCTAGTGTCGTATGAGTTTTCAAACCAGCAAATTCAAGAAAGTCAAAATCCTGTTAGCAACTGTCGTATGATATTTACAACTATCATTTCATTGCTACCCAACTGTCATATGAGTTTTACAACTATCCTTTCATTTCTACCCAACTGTCGTACGAGTTTGGCAACTGTAGTTTCATAGACTACCCAGTGTCGTACGATTCTGTAGAGTGTTGTTTGGAAAAATTTGAGAGAGTTGTCAGAAATTGTCAAATTGCAAGATATCCAATGTTTCCAGCCTAGTTCCAGAATCTGTCAAAAATATCATTGTGTCAAGAACAAATCAGTAGCTATTGAAAATCAGTACACATGTCTCAAAAAATTAGTACACATGAGGAAGAAATTCTGATCGCCGCTATGATGAAGCAGCTGCAAGCTATGCAAGTTGAACTTAACAATCTTAAGAAAGAGAAGGAATCTAAAGAGTTCTCCATAGAATCTCTATACTCTTTTCCATTTGATAAAGACTTGTACACGTCACCATGCCCCCAGACAAAATATGAGCAACATGACAATCGTTATGATACCTCTTCCACAGAGAGTGACACATCCAGCTTTGGAGACTATGATGACTATGATGATAGACAATGTAATGATACCTATGACACCTACGTTCCTAAGAATCCTCCTCGTCGTTCCTTCCTGCTTACTACAAATGGGCCGTCACATTGGATAGATCATGATGGTGATCCATATGATTCTGATTTTGAAAGAGATTTTGATAGCTTTTGTGGACAATACCTTGATGATGATCCATCTACTACTATTGAGGACTATAAAATACATCGTGCTAGCTTAAAACATCAATATTATAAGAATCCTTCTCCTAAGAACTCTCCAGCTGAAAATAAAGATTACACTCTCAAGCAAGATCATGTTAATGCTGAACCTTTGTCTGGTGATGGTTCCCTTCCATCCCCTACTTCCTCCAATACCCATACATTTCCTAAAGATTTTGAGTCTTTCAAATCTTTCACAGAACCTTCATCCGACACAAGCCATGATACTTTTCATGCAGTTCCCTATAGTTATCCTCCAGGGCTACCTCTTACAGAAACTCAAGCTAACCTTCACTTGGCTGCAAATACTTTCAATGATGATAAACCTAAAGAGCCTAAGCCTTCATATGCTATAATCCCTACTTCAGCTAGTCCTCCACCATCTCTTCCAAAGTCATTCATACAATCCCAACATGCTTCCTTGTCCTTAGCAGTGGCTCCATGTCAAGAGGACTCTAAAAATGATGAAGAAAAGAACATAAAGAAAGATCAAGATCAAGAACCCTCCATGTCATCCAGTCCTTTTCGTGATGTCTCTTATCCGCTTCATGGTTCTTTTGATCCTGCACACCCTTTTTCATGCATTCCACCATGTCTTAAGTCTTCTCCTAAGCAAGATCAAGCTACTACTTACATTGTTGAGCTTATTGACAATCAAAATAACCTTACTACACTTGTGCTTTCGAAAGATGATACTTCCTTTAAGGTTGTTAAAAATGGTGTTGTTACTTCCAATGTTGAGCCTATTGAAAATCAAGAGAAAATTTATACGCTTATGCTTTCCAAAGATCCTTGTCAAGATCAAAGTCTTCCATCTTCTTGTTCTACTACTCCATGTTCATTTCCACTTTCTACTCTTCCTGAGTCTTTGCAAGCTTTGAACAATCTTATCAAAGAAGGTGCTCATATTCAAGATGTCCATGATTCTATTGAAAATTCTAATGCTCACTCTAAAGATTCTGATATCCTTGGTTGTCATATAGATGTTGATGAACTTATTGATTATCTTTTTGCGTCTTCCACTTCCATCCTTAGACCTCTTCCACCACTACAAAGATCTTCATGCCTTCCTTCCATCTTGGGTCCTTATGTCCCTTCACTTTCCCCTCCTAACTCTCCTGATTCACCATCCATCTTGGGTCCTTACATACCTCCATCTCTCATCTTTCCTCAAGATCAACATAGATGCATACCCTTGAATCCTTTTCATCCACCCACCCATCTAAACCAGTCATATCCTCCCTCTTCCACAAATCCCAAGTCTTTTGGAAGTAACTTGAATGTTCAATACAAGAAAAAGAAGAAATATAAGAATCTATCAAAAAAAGAAAATCACCATGTCTCCTCTAAACGACATGGAAGCATAAAGTCCAAAGAGATATCTAAGAAAAAAACTACAAGACAAGTATGGGTTCCAAAATCCATAATTGAAGATATTCTCTCCAAATTACCAAAAGGAAATAAAAAGCCTATGGCTATATAGATTCCAAAGTCTCTCTTGAAAGAGTCTAGTGTTGATCAAAAAGTGAAATTGACATTCAAGCTTCCAAAGACTTCCACTTCATTTCCCTTCAAAAATATTCTTCCATTCCATGCCCCTAAACCACAACCTCTGCTATCCATTTGCCATATTCCTTCACGTATTCCTTCATGCATGATTCCTCCATCCTCTCACCACCCTTCAAGGTATGTGTTGATGTTGAGCTTGCCTTCCTTTCCATCTACCCTTTCACAGTCCTTCCATTCATTATCCTTCTACCTTCTATCCTTTTTCCTCATTTGCCTATTCCTCCTATCTTCCAACCTCACTCATTTTACATAAAACCTTATCTTCCATTTTTCTCTTCCATCTCCCTTTCCCTATTAGCATCTTTGAGTGTATCATTTTAAATATTTGGCATATCATGGTTTATCCTTTCAAGGAGCATTATCTAAAAAGCTTGCCTTCTTCTAAAAAAAAAGAAATGAAAAAAAATTGAAAATGTGCCATGGTGAAAACCTGGAAACAGGCACCTTGGTAGCAAAAGTAAAGAGAAATAAATTCATCCTATGGTGAAAACCACTCCCTTGTGGCACCTTGGATAAGTACCATGATGAAAACTTGGCAATCAGGCATTATGCGTAGTTCTTCTACACATTTCATCTATTCTATTTTCTCTCTTTGATCTTGACAATGTTGATCTATACATGAACATTTGGCTATCTTGTGAGCTATCTTATGATGATCTTACTTTCATTCCCTTCTTATTTAGCCTTCATGTCCATCTTCCTCCATTCATTTTTGCCTATCACTATCCTTTTCCCCTTTGGTCTTGATCTAATAAAAGAAAGAAAGAGTAAAACATAGTGCTATGAAGCCTCTTGACATGTCTACTCTTTTGGACTACATCCTTTCCTACTCTTGCATCACGCTTTTGTGACTTATCCTATGCCAGCCTTTCATTACTTGTCTAAATGCGCTTTACATGACAATTTTTCCCTAGCTTGGGTATTCTTGAGGAGTTTGCCCTTGAGGATTTCTTCCCTTCATTATCCTTTATTCTCTTGTCTTCCATCTCTTCCACTAGCTTGCCAATCCCTCTTGTTCTCCACCTTGCTAGACATTGGGACTGCACGATATGATCTTGCTTGGGAGTTTGCAATAGAAAAATATGCTATCAAGTATACCCAGTATCAGAACCAGTATCAGAACAATTATCAGAATCATTATCAGAATCAGTATTAGAACCAGTATCAGAATAATTATCAGAATCAATATCAGAATCAATATTAGAACCAGTATCAGAACAATTATCAGAATAAGTATCAAAATTAGTATCAGAACAAGTATCAGAACAAGTATCAGAATAAGTATCAGAATAAGTATCAGAACAAGTATTAGAACCAATATCAGAACAAGTATCAAAATAAGTATCAGAACTAATATCAGAACCAGTATCAGAACCAGTATCAGAACCAGTATCAGAACTAATATCAGAACCAGTATCAGAACAAGTATCAGAACCAATATCAGAACAAGTATTAGAATTCCCACTAGGGCTACACCATTCACTTTACTTTATGGGTCTAAAGCAGTACTACTTATTGAGGTTGAAATCCCATCACTCAGAATGAGAATGCATGGACTTGTCACTGATGAAGACTACAAAGTGTCTAGGTTACAAGAACTTGAATTACTAGATGAGCACAGACAAGCAGCGTATGATCATCTTAGAGTGTATCAGAAAAGAATGCCTAGAGGCTACAACAAGAAAGTCAGACACAGAGAATTTTAGGTTGGTGATCTAGTGTTGAGAGAAAATCCTAAAAATCAATCACATCGAGAACGCAAGGGGAAGTTCGAACCCAATTGGCTGGGTCCCTTTGTTATCACTGCTACTTTTGGCTCTGGTGTCTATCAACTCTCAATGACTGAAGGAGAATAGCTCTGAGAACCAATCAACGTTCTCCATCTGAAGAAATTCTACGCCTAAGGCATTCAGTACTTGGTAAATGTCCTGAAAAAAATCTTAAAAATTGAAAAAAGTCTTGAAAAAAATGAACATCTTGGTGAAAACCTAGCAATAGGCACCTTGATGATTCACAAAAAAATCAAAAAATATCAACAGTACAAAAAAATTGAAAAAATGAAAAATACAAAAAAAATGAAAAAAAGAAAAAGTGCCTTGGTGAAAACTTGGAAACAGGCGCCTTGGTAGCAAAAATAGAATCTCTACCAAGATGGTGAAAACTCAGCAAACAGGCACCACTTGTTCCAAAATGCTCCATCTATCAGTGCAATCTTGGTCTTTCCCAGCTTTCAGTCTACTTTAGTTTGTACATATCTCTCGGTTTGTTTTTATATTTCCAGTTTTCAATAAGTCGGTCTGTACACCAATCAACTTGCACGTCTGTATCTTATCAATGTTCAAACTTGGGGGCAATCAATGTCATATCCTATGGCCTCCAATGTATCTTAGACATGTCATATCTAGCCAGAGTCCTTTGAAGCTTCATGTGAGTCTGTCTGTCTATCTCATCTCCAGAAAAGATTTTGCATCTACAACGCAATCAAACATCAAAACAAACTGAAAACAATCTATGCTTTTTACATGCTTTTATCTCCTTGTATGCTTACTGATTCGCATTGAGATTTTTGCATATTGTGTCCCTTTGAGCTCTTCGATGATGTCCTTTATAGGATTTAGAGAGTGATGACTGGGGGCATAATCTTTTCTTTGTCTTCTGCTTGTATGTGAAAATCTAACAACTTTGGAAATTCTGGATTGAAATGGTGTTCGACTATAAGAGCCTCTATCTCGAATTGGATGGCCATGTGTACCTCGACCATTGATACCCGGAAAATTCAAGGAAGTTTGATCTAACTATTATCTTTTTGAGTAAGTTCTTTCTCCTACTGTGGAACTCAATCTTGCCTAAGGATGTGAATGATAAAGGGTCACTATGGGGAATTCACATTGGATTTAGAATGATCTCTTGACTGTTTGATGTGTTTGCAATGCAAGGCGTATTCAGGTCATCACGACGTTTATGTTTTGATGCTTCTACAAATTTCTATATCAACATGGACATGATATTTAGGTCATCCTGGTGCTTATGCTTTGATGTTTATATCTAATCCGACATTCCAAAAATAAAATCAATATTCATATATCCATGGTTGTTGACCAGTGGGTGTTGTATTGATTCTTGCGCATACAAATCGATATTCATATGTTTATGGTTTCATGGCTAGTGGGCATTGTATTGATTTATCCGGTTACCTAAAAGTTCAATGATGATAACAAATCGACACATGATCAGTGACTAGGTCCTAGGTCTTAGGTTGCATTTCATTTTGTATGTCTCATTACATTTTGCATGTTTGCATGATCTCACAATGATTAAATGAACTTCAATGCTTAAATGATTCTTCAAATCGCATCTTCAAGTCTAACAAGAGCTGAATCTTACATGAAGGTCCATCCAACGAAACAATAAGTAGAATCCTTTTTTCGGGATCAAAATTCAAATCTGAGATCATTCATATTATTAACTACTTGCATATTTGACCTTCTATCATCACAGAAATCTAGTATTCAACTTAACTAATTATCTAACATCAAACTATCAAAATTTAAATTTGGTCAACCATGGTCAACTCATGGTCAAACCTAGTCAAACTTGGTCTTTTGGGACCTTCCAACAATGTAGAATGTGTTCTTGAATGCGTTTCACCACACTTCTCAAATTAATTAACATGCTTCTAAACTATAACGCTGACTTTTCTTGTCAGATTTCAATTTTAATCTCGAAGGGGGCATGGTATTGCACATCATTCAAAGTCTGTCAATCAAATCTATCAATATCTTTCATCAGTAATCAAGACAAACAATCACATCTAGTTACTGATTCATCAAAAAAAAAAAGACCTCATCGCTCGGGGCAAGTCTATCATCACTTGGGGCATATCAGATTCATCAAGATCCATATCAATCTGGTATTCTCTTAATCTTGTAAACTGTATCAGTTTTTGCAACCATCAGATCATAGTGTTCTTTCCTTGGTTCTTCGGCAACTGAAGGATTCGGATGTGATACTTGCTAGTTCTGCTAAGACAATCGAGTCTAGAACGGGTCACTCACTTCTTATCAATCCTAAGGTTCAGAATCAGGCATTTTGACACTTTTTCGCAATCATAAGTTCATTTGCTGCTATAGTGAACATTATCTTTGGTCACTCAGGACCTATTATCTCCATATCAAATCAATATCAATCAGCTTCTATCTCGTATCAATTATCAATTTCAAACATCAGTTTCATATCTTTATCAAACACAGACTATCTTTGAACCACTGCGCTTCGCACAGTAATTCAAAGAGGGGCAAAATGTAATACCCCAAAAATGGGCTATATGTTCATTAACCTCCTACATCGACAAATCGAACAAAATCGACATCAAAGTCCTAATCTAAGGTACATCTAAACATCATCGTATCATAATTGATTATCTTAAATTCTACATCAGGAAATATTCCTAATCATCATAATTATCTTTAATTTTATAATTATTTGGTAATAAATCACATTTATCCTAAAGTTTGATTAATTGAATATTTTCATATTTAATTAATTAGATTTAATATCTTGCCACTTAATTGTGTAATTAAATTTAATTCTATCTATTATTAATTGTATTATTTAATTTTGACAATAAATCCAAATATCCTATGAATAATTGATTAAATTTTTATTTAATTAATTAAAGCAAGTTGTCATTATTTAATAATATAGTTTTTAATAAAAGTTTGATTAAATAATTGATTAACCCATAAATCAATTATTTTATTTTTAAAAGCAGTTAAGTTGGAAATAAATCACTTTATTATTAAATTAATTCATAAATAAAACATGCACAATCATAAAAGCAGACAACTATCAATTATCAATTAAAGCTAAACTCTATTTTGAGTTAAAGCTTAGCTTTTGCATGTTTTTGTGAATTAAATTATCTTTATTATAAAATAACTCAAAAATCAACCTGAGTTATTTGAGTGATTTATGGCTTTTTCCCATGCACCTCCAAAGCCTTGGATTTCTATAAAACTAAGGCTTTAGCTCATCTCTCAATCATCTCTCAAAATTTGCATCCAAGCATCTCATATTTTTGCATAATCACGCTGGAGAATTGGAATTGGGAGAATCAAAGCTTATTGTGAATCAATGCTATTGTGAGATCAATTTGTTTTACATTCATTTAGATTCTTTTTCATATCATTGTTAGATCATTTTAGCATATCAATTTCCATATTAGCATAGATTCATATCAGTTTTTCATTATTATTGCATAGAAAAAAAAAAAAAAAAATAGCCTAATTGCATTCAATCTCATAATCTAGATCAATGCATTCAAATCCTTCATTTAGGTGTCATCTAGGTCACTGATCTTGATTACAATCTGAGAACATCAATCTCACACCTATTAGAAGGCAGTAAATCGCTTGGTTAGATTAGATTTCAATTTTGCATGATTTGATTATAGCTAACCTCTAATGTTTTATTGAAGTGTTGTGTTTACAGATCAGGTACAATTTTCACACACACAGTATGTACTACATACTGTAATTTTATAATCATTGATCTATATAAGGTCTGATCTACTTCTTTTGAATCATCATCTTTGGTAAGCTTCAATCCAGTACACATGGGTGTGTACCAACTAGTTTTGAATCTTCCATACCAAACTTCTTAAGTATTTCCTTGATGTATTTAGACTGAGTAATGTAGATACCATTCTTGCTCTGCTGAATTTGAAGTCCAACAAAGAATTTTATCTGACCAAACATAGACATTTCAAATTCTTTGTTCATTTGCTCTAAAAATTCTTTGCACTAATCATCATTCCCTGTAAAACACAGTACCATCCACAAATATTTCTGCCAAAACAATTTTTTTTATCTGGTCCTTCTTTGATGTATAAATTACTGTTGTCATTAGCTCTTTTGAAATCAATCTGAGTTAGATAGTTATGTAATCTTTCATACCATGCTCTAGGGGCTTGTTTTAGACCATATAGTGCTTTGTGTAACTTGCAGACCATATCCCTTTTGTTTGGATCCATAAACCTTTAGGTTGCTCAATGTAGACTTCTTCATCAAGAATACCATTGAGAAATGTAGATTTTATATCCATCTGATATAGCTTAAATCCTTTATGTGTTGCATATGCAAGTAGAGTCCTTACACCTTCTAATCTTGCAATAGGAGTAAAAGTCTCTCCATAATCTATACCTTCTTCTTGAGAATATCCTTTACATACCAATCTTGCTTTATTTCTTGATACTTGACCATCTTCATTCAACTATTTCTGAATACCCATTTTGTCCCAATTACATTTTTATCTTTAGGCCTAGGTACAAGATTCCATGTCTTATTTTTCTCTATTTGCTCTATTTCTTCATTCATAGCCTCAATCCAACTTTCATTTTCCAATGCATCTTTGACATTTTAAGGTTCAAAATCAGCAAGTAAACATGTAACCTTTTAGTTTATTCTTGTCATAGTGCCATCTGATTTGTTTCCAATAATTTGATCTGGTGTATGATGCTTCTTGACATACTTGGCCAATATAGGTTCCTTTCTTCTTGAATGAGTTACATTGTCATATTCTTGAATTTCATCTTCAGGTTCAGTTTTCTCGGGCTTGGTAGATATTTGCTCGGTAGCTTCAGGCTGAGACTCAGTTTCTTGTGACTCGGTCTAAACTTCTTCTTGTGACTCGGTTACTGTACTAGGCTCGGTTGATGTAGTCTCCTCATTAACAGATGTGTCTGGCAATGTATCAGGTTCAATGTAAACAAATCTTCTGTAATCCTCTGGTTCCCTTTTTCTTTCTTCTTCAGTCTTTTCTGCAAAATCATCTACTTTTACATGTGCACTTTCTATGATTTTATGAGTAGACAAATTTAGACATTTATATGCCTTACTTTTGCAAGAATATCCCAAAAATATTCCTTCATCACCTTTTGCATCGAGTTTGCCTTTTCTAGATTCTTTCAAGATGTAACATTTACTACCAAATACTTTTAGGTAACTTACATTGGGTTTATAGTCATACCATAACTCATAAGGAGTTTTGAATGTGTCTTTCCTCAACTGTACTCGGTTCAAGGTATGAACTGCAGTGCTAATAGCTTTCCTTCCAGTATTTCATAGCAATTTTCTTTTCAATCATTAGAGTCCTTGCACAATCCATGATAGATCTGTTCCTCCTTTCAACTATTCCATTCTGCTCAGGAGTTCTTGGAGCTGATACCTGTCTTTTGATTCCTCTTTCAATGCAAAAATTATTGAATTCATGGGAGATGAATTCACCACCTCTGTCTAATCTCAAGCACTTCATTCTTTTTCCTGTTTCCTTTTCTACTCTTTCCAAATACCATTTGAATTTCTCAAATGCTTTTGACTTTTCTCTTAAATACATAACAGTCATCATTCTAGAGTAATCATCAACAAAGAGAATAAAGAATTTTTCTCTAGTATAGCTTTCAATTCCAATAGGTCCACATAAGTCAATATGCACAATATCCAAAATATCTTCAGACTGATAGTTTTTACTTTTAAAGCTAGTCTTTCCCATTTTACCAATCTGACAATTCTTGCATAGACCAATATCAGGTTTCTTCAAAGTAGGAATACCTCTTACTTTCTTGAATTTGATTATTTTCACCATATTATCAAAATTTACATGACATAACCTTTTGTGCCATAACCAACTTTCTTCAATTTGAGCAATAAAACATGAGCATTCACTGAGATCAAGATAAAACAGGTTACCTTTGGTTTGTTTGTCTGAACCAATCAGTTTTCCTTTGTCACTCAGCAGTCTTGCTTTTCCATTCATGAATTCAACCTTGAGTCCACTGTTGATTAGCTGTGTTACACTTAGAAGATTATGTTTTAGTCCTTCAACCCAATATGCATTATCACATATAAGTTCTTTGTTTAATGAAATTCATCCTCTTCTTTTTATACAACAAGGTTCATTGTTTCCAAACCTTACACTACCACCATCATAGTCTTCAAAATGTTCAAACTTAGTTCTGTCACCAGTCATATGATGTGAGCATCCACTGTCTATAATCCATGTATCATTTTTTCTTATATGAGAGATAAGTGCCATCTCATCTTCATCATCATCAGATTCATTTTTTACAGCAATGAAGACAATTTCTTCTTCACTATCATCAGAATCCTTAGCCAAAAAATATGTTTTCTTACCTTTATCCTTGAATGACTTGAAATTCATCTTGCCATTGTACTTGTGACCTTTCTTCTCATCTTTTCTTTGTTTGTTTGGGCACCTAGCTGCAATATGACCAATTTCTTCACATGAAAAATAGATTAAGGGAGTTTTACCTTTGTATTTACCTCTGCCTCTAGTATATTTCTTTGCAAGTAATGCTTCAATAACTTCAGGATCACTGTCTAAACTTTCCTCTGATTCTTCTTCACTTTCTGACAGGATTTTCTTGCCCTTCTTAAGTGAGAGTTTGGCCTCAAATGCTGATTCAATATTTTTAGAAGTTGGAACATAGTTATCATAGTTTTCCAATTCAAAAGTTGTCAATCTTCTAACTAAGGCATCCAAAGTTATATTGTGATTTTGTTCACATCTTCTTTCTTGAATAGTAGATACTCTTATTGCATAGATAGGAAGCAATGTTCTAAGAACCTTACTTATAATAGTTTCATCATCAATTTTTCCTCCAGAAGCTCTGATTGCACTAACACTCACCTTGATCTTTTCAACATATTTTGCAATGTTTTCATCTTCTTTCATCTTCATCTGATCAAATTTTCCTCTTAGACTTTTTTCTTTGGTTCTTTTCACATTGTCATCACCACCATAAATTTTCTTCAGCTTGTTCCACATTTCATAGGCAGTTGTGCAGTCTTTGATCTCATCAAATTCTTCATAGCTAAGGGCTGATGCAATATCTATCATCATGGTGTTATGGTTCTTTTTCTCTGCAATGTCTTCAACAGTTAATGTACCAGTAGGAATAGTATATTCTTGATCAATATATTTGCATCCTGAATCACCAATTGAAGCCAGATGAAGTCTCATGAGACCTTGCCATGCTGAAAAGTTATCTCTGTTAAGTCTTGGAATTTCTCTCTTGTAAGACATCTTGATCTTTAGCTTAGGTCCTTAAAACCCTTCCTGCAAGCACCAAAATCTCTGATACCAATTGTTGGAAATATAGATGTAGTAACTAAGAGGGGGGGGTGAATCAGTTAACCACAAAATATTACCACTGATCCCTTAGATGTCCTATTAAATTATTTACTGCTGACATACAAAGAAATGTTGAAACTCGGTAATTGTAGAGAGTGTTAATTATAACTATTCTTAAGCATTCATCAGTGATTAACATGCATGAATAAAGAAAATACCATGAACACAAGAGACACCAAATTTAACATGGAAACCCAATATGGGAAAAACCACCAATGTAACTAGTTACTGATTTTCACTCTTCTGAAGTGATGCCCTATTAGGAGCCAACCCGGTAAAAGGTTACAAAACACATTGTTAGGTGTGACCTTGTTAGAGGATTTAATCACCCTGCTAGGAGTGGCCTTGTAAGAGGTCTTGAAACAATTCAATAGAACTGTCACCTTGTTAGAGGATTTACAAAATGGCTATTAAACCAACTCGGTTAGGAGATTTTTAAATCACTGCTACAATGGTAAGAAAGTAACAATGAAGTGACCTGAATAGTGATGCAACTGAATTACTGATTACAGATCTTTGTTCTGCTTCACTAGATCCTTCCTGATCAAATATATTTCTGCTTCTCTTCAAGGATATCTAATCATCCTTCAAAATTTGCTCATACTATTCTTCCCCTTTTTTTTCTTCTTGCTCATAATTCACAACTTGACCTTCTATATATATACCATTCGGATTGTCAAGTCGACACTAATAATTATTACAAAACATTACTAATCATTACAACAGTTGGCTGGAATAAACCAACTTTATTTCTCAAATTGACAAAATCCTTTACTAGGCTGACCTTGCTTGGTAAACATTAATCTAAAAAAGATTTCCTTTGGAGACCGAGAGAACTCAGTAAGTACTGCAAATTCTTCAACATCCTTTTGAGACCGAGTGAACTCGGTAGACACTAACTTTCTTTCAATAACCGAGGAAGCTCGGTTAACACTATTTTCTGCCATACTTTTCTTTTGACACCTGAGAGGTCTCGGTAGACACTGGGAACTGCTTTTACTAACCGACTGAGCTTGGTAGACACTGGAAACTGCTTTGCTGACCGACTAAGCTGACAATTGATATGACATTTGTGTGACATCAAAGACAACACATAATCATTCCAACAATCTCCTTTAGACAATTGTATCCAACTATATATATATATATATATATATATATATATATATATATATATATATATATATATATATTCTACACTATTCATTGTCATTAATGTTAATATTTATGATAACTTGGTTAATATTTTACGAAGTTATGTAGATGTCATTTTTACAATAACACACACACGTATGTAAGTAACTATGTATATGTTGGTTAATATGTGTGTGTGTGTGGTGATCAAACAATTAATGCTTACAAATTAATTATTCTGTAAAAATAAAATAAAATAATAGAATTAAAAAAATAACATAGTTAAGAATATCAATCAATCAATGTTTTCAACATTTAAATAATAATTAAAATTCAATTATTATATATAAATTGAATTTTTTAATAATGTTGACTATAATTGTAATGCCCCCACCAGGGAAACCAGGATAAATTAACCTAAAACATGTTACTAAGTTCACAAAATATTTTTTTCTTAAGAGTTTACAAACAATATTGACTAACAAAGTGGAAGTAAAACATAACAGTCGTATATACTCATATACACAATTTCAACTATAGATTACAAATCTCAAGGGTTCCTTTACATAGAATTATATATATATAATTTAATCTATTAAGTATAATAATCATATAAATCTTCTACATAGTACATCATCTCAAAGAATAAAAAAATAAATCAGAACCATAAAGTATACATAATAACCCACATCCACTACACAAGTTGCACGATTATGTAAATACAACTGAGTACAAAGCACAAATAAAGAAAGAATAGGTATAAATCTTCAAGGAAGATAGAATAAGAGGGAACCACAACAAGGATCTTCCAACACTAATATAGGAATGTTGGAGTCTCAAATGGTAAGAGAATCACTACCTCTTGACATTGTGGAAACCTGTGGTTCCACTCCCATCATTCTAAGGAATAACATCAAACCCCACTTTGATAACAATACCAGAATCAGTTATTAGATAATACTAAGCAAGGGATTCTATAAGTTCCTATCTCAAGGGTAAAAATCAATAACTCAAAGGTACACATACTAATGTAGAGGAAACCTAAGATTAAATCAAGAAAGTGTCCTCACAATTGTCAACCCCTTGGAATGATCTCACTAGACTCTGACTCCCAACTATGAACATATGTGGAACCTAAAATCCTCTCATGTAGACAAGGATAAATGATCATGCTAGAAATCACCACCACTACTAGATGGGAAAGAATATTCTCTCACTCTCATCCTTGGCCTATAATAGCACTCAAGGCATAGGTGAGGAATCAATTATGTTATTAATTCATTTTAAAACCCCATTTAATGTATTATATTATCACTTATTTAAGTGTTCCTACTAAAGATACCCAAGTAGCCAGTTCTAGGCTCTAGCACCTCCAAAGCAATCCACTTCCCCTTTAATGCCTAGATAACCTACCCCAAGTTCATAAATCTCAAAATATCTCATAGATCATCATGAATCATAAAAGTCAAAACCTGGTTCCAAAGTATCACAAGAACACACATAACCAATTTCCATCATAAGAAAACCAAAGCTTCCACAAGGTTGGGTTATAAAAAATTGAATACCACACAAGTATGCAAGGCAAGAAAATATAGCACATTAACCCTAACCCCACCTCTTGTAACAATCCTAAAAGGGTGATATAAAACAATTCCCTCCTAACCCACAATTGTCAAAGGAATAACATTCATAGGAATTTAATAATAATAAGCTAATTTGTAAAACACCATTACATAAATTAATTTATTAAAAATAATCACTGACAAAACTATAATTATATTCTTAAATTAAATTTAAATAATAATAAGGTTAATAAAAATAAATTGATTGTAGGCTTATAGTTACTAAAACAATATAATTTTATCATAAAGTTCTCGATTTATAAAACAAAATTTCTTAATTATTAATCAATAAAATTTATTAATTAATACTTTAATTCTATCTTCTATATTAGTCAATAACAAAAAATATGAACTAATAAGATTCGCTAATTAAATAAGATTAACTGTCAAATAACCCCTATTTGCAAAATATTCAAAAGAAAGTATTATATATATATATATATATATATATATATATATATATATATATATATATATATATATATATATATATATATATATATATATATATATATATATATATATATATATATATATATATATATATTATATATAATAAACATTTATATATATAATTATTTATTCATTTACATTATATTATTTTTTTATTTAAAAAATATTTTTAAAAAACTTTACCACAACTAGCAAAAAGAGGAAAAATCCCCCTGGCTGCCATGACAACTAGAGCTATCGGAGGTGG
>BSBK01012146.1:67500-115582 GCA_027943335.1 Chamaecyparis obtusa | reverse complement strand
ATACCAATCGGTATTTATAAGTATTGATTGGTATCTTCCAAACGGTACATCCCTTGGGTGTATTTATTAATCAGGTACTGTATAGTTTAATTTCAAATACGCTGATGATAATATTAATACTTATTTTATATTTGTTTAATAATAATATTATTAATGCATAATTTATCAACACTATAATATTAATTTAATCATTGATATTTATGGTGTTAATACTAATAATTTAACTTATAAATTATTATTTTTTACAATAATTGAATAACTTATGTATTAAAATAACATTTAAGATGTTGATCCCAATAATTGAACTAATGTAAGCATAAAGAAATATTATATTAATTATGGCTCATGACAATTATGGAGAGCGGGGAAGGGTTTGGTAAAATGAGCAGTTGTACTAGAAATGATGCACGTGCCGTAGAACTGACCGCATTAATAAATTTAAAGAAGAGATTAGTGGCAACATGACATTATGAGAAAAGCCTTTCCGTTTTGATGGTGCCCCCCCCCCCCCCCCCCCCCCCCCCGGCAATATTATGAAGAATGTCTTACCGCTTCAATGCCGGCACCACCTCTGTCTCAGACTTTCGCCATTGCTTCTCATCAATACTCTGAAATATGGTAGGGATTGCGGGCACATTCTTACCCCTAGGGATTGGGATTGAGATATCACACGTTAGGACCCCTAGGGAGTCCCCATGACCCCTTATGACACATTGGAATGCTCAAATGTGTCTTAAGAGGTCTTAGGACCCCTTCAAACACACTTGAACATTCCAATGTGTCAAAAGGGGTCATTGGGACTCCCTAGGGGTTCTATTATGTCTTATCACATGTTAGGACCCCTAGGGAGTCCCCATGACCGCTTTTGACACATTGGAATGCTCAAGTGTGTCTTAAGGGGTCCTATGACCCTTAAGACACACTTGAGCATTCTAATGTGTCAAAAGGGGTCATGGGGACTCCCTAGGGGTCCTAGTATGTCTTATCACGTGTTAAGATCCATAGGGAGTCCCCATGACCCCTTATGACACATTGGAACACTCAAGTGTGTCTTAAGGGGTCCTACGACCCCTTAAGACACACTTGAGCGTTCCAATATGTCAAAAGGGGTCATTGTGACTCCCTAGGGGTCTTAGTATGCCTTATCACGCGTTAGGACCCCTAGAGAGTCCTCATGACCCCTTTTGACACATTGGAGTGCTCAAGTGTGTCTTAAAGGGTCCTACGACCCCTTAAGACACACTTGAGTGTTCCAATGTGTCAAAAGGGGTCATTGGGACTCCCTAGGGGTCCTAGTATGCCTTATCACGCGTTAGGACCCCTAGAGAGTCCTCATGACCCCTTTTGACACATTGGAATGCTCAAGTGTGTCTTAAAGGGTCCTATGACCTCTTAAGACACACTTGAGCATTTCAATGTGTCAAAAGGGGTCATTGGGACTCCCTAGGGGTCCCAGTATGCCTTATCACATGTTAGAATCCATAGAGAGTCCCCATGAACCCTTTTGACACATTGCAATGCTTTAGTTTGTCTTAAGGGGTCTTCGGACCCCTTAAGACACAATTGAGCATTCCAATGTGTCAAAAGGGATCATGGGAACACCCTAGGTGTTCTAATGCATGATAAGGCGTACTAGGACCCCTAGGTAGTCCCCATGACCCCTTTTGACACATTAGAATGTTCAAGTGTGTCTTAAGGGGTATTAGGACCCCTTAAGACACACTTGAGAATTCTAATGCATCAAAAGGGGTCATGGGGACTCCCTAGGTGTCCTAATGCACCTTATCACGCATTAGGACATCCAGGGAGTCCCCATGACCCCTTTTGACGCATTAGAACACTCAAGTGTGTCTTAAGGGGTCCTAATACCCCTTAAGACACACTTGAACATACCAATGTGTCAAAAGGGGTCATGGAGACTCTCCAAGGGTCCTAACATGTGATAAGGTGTACTAGGACCCCTAGGGAGTCCCCATGACCCCTTTTGACACATTAGAATGCTCAAGTGTGTCTTCAGAGATCCTAATACCACTTAAGACACACTTGAGCATTCTAATGTGTCAAAAGGGGTTATGGGGACTCCCTAGGGGTACTAGTACACCTTATCATGCATTAGGGCACCTAGAGAGTCCCCGGGTATGTGCAGGATCATGAGGGGTCAATTATGCCCTTAAGTGGCAATGAAAAATCAGACAATTAGGATTAGTCAACTTGGCGTGAAAAAATGAACTAGTTATCAACCTAATATCAAAAAGTTGTAAGAATATAATTTGTAGGAAATTGAATGTAGTTTCGAAACTACCAAGCATTTTCTGAAAAAAAATTAATATGATTGGTAAAAAGTATAGATTGCAATGCAGCACTACAAACATTTCAGTAAAAAAATAAGAAGTACGTGTATGTCTGACCACCCTAATCAAAAGCAAATGATAATATTTTTTTATAATATTTCTATATATAAGTAGTTGACTCATGTTCGGATGTGACGCATATTTTTGGTATTTTTATTTCAAACAGATAATTAATTATGATTTTTTTTGCTACAGCGCTTTCAGAATTTAAAAACTCTCGTGTCTGACCACCTTAACTCATTGAAAACTTATCATAATTCAATTTTTTTAAATTTTTTCTTATACTAGATGAAGCATAGAATGTGACGCATCTTTCAGATTTCAAAAATGTTATACGGTTTGAAAGTTATAGCTATTTTTCCATCAATATGTCAATCAGGACTTTAGACGTAAGTGAACTAGAAAATAACTAATAAACACTTAACGAATTCAAAATCTGACAGCACTTATGTCGAAGGAAAGCTGACAATCATCTAAAGAAACCCTTTTCATTTTATCGAAATCGGGTGGAAAAAAAGTCGCCAACCTAATGGTCGATGTGTTGACATAAGAAAAATAGAGAAAAAACACATTTTTTTGCACACCTTCAGCGTTGACCATGGAGCTTTGGTTTCCAAAGCTATTACCCCATTTTGCTTTAATTTCAAATTTGAAAAGTTTCCCCCTCCCACTCTTTTTTTATTTCCCTTTAATTTTGATGTTTTTTTCTTTCACCCTGACAATGAATAATTTATATATTTTATATTTAGGTTTTATATTTTATGTTTTATATTTTATATTATATAGTATATATATTATATATTATTTATTTATATTATATATTCGATAATATCAATTTAAACGGCCTAAGTATATAGTCTATTCAGATTTATATTAAATGCAATATTTTTATATTATAATATAAATGTTACATAATATATATATGTATATATTATAAATTATATATTAAATATTGTTGTGTATATAACATAATAAAATATAATATAATGTCTAATATATATAATATATAAAATGAATAGGACATTAATATATTGTATATTTGATAATATATATTAAATGTAATATCTAATATATCTTATAATATATATATTATATATTTAGTCTATTAAATATTGTATTTTTTAAAATATTTTATATATTATTTTAATATTTAATTTAAGTTATAACAGATCCTCTCATGAGACAACAGGTCGAATCAGGGTCGCTAGACGTCTTAAGGGGTAATTAGGGTTTGTGAGGCAACTTCAGATGTACAGTGACCATTTAGAAGGCAATAGGGCATGTCTGAGTACCAATGTACCAAATTTTAATGACTTTTTCCTAGTCCAACTCGAAAAGGGTTCATGGGGTGCTCTCAGGAGACCACATGTCCAATCAGTGTCGCTAGGCGTCTGAAGGGGTCATTAGGGCTCGTGAGACAACCTTGATGCACGATGACCATTTGGAACGCATTAGGACATGTCAGAGGACCTAAATCCACAATTTAGATGAATTTTGATTAGTCAAACTTGAAAAGGGTCCATGGGGTGCTCTTGGGAGACCATTGTGCGATTCGGGGTCAATAGGTGACTTAAGGGGTCATCGGGGTTCCAAATGAAACTTTCAATGAATGGTGATCCTTTGGAATGCATTAGGACATATCAGATGACCTACATACAAAATTTGGATAACTTTTGCCTAGTAGAACTCGAAAGGGGTCCATGGGGTGCTCTCGGGAGACCACATGTCGAATCGGGGTCGATACCTGCCTGTTAAGAGGTCATTAGGGTTCCAAATGAAACTTTGATGGAACGGTCACCCTTTGGAACACATTAGGATATGTCATAGGACCTATGTACCAAATTTGGATGACTTTTGCCTAGTAAAACTCAAAAGGGGTCCATGGTGTGCTCTCGGGAGACCACATGTCGAAATGGGGTCGATAGGCCTATTAAGGAGTCATTAGGGTTCCAAATAAAACTTTGATAGAATGGTGACCCTTTGGAATGCATTATGACATGTCATAGGACCTACGTATCAAATTTAGATGACTTTTTCCTATTAGAACTCGAAAGGGGTCCATGGGTGCTCTCGGGAGACCTCATGTCGAATCAGGGTTGGTAGTCCTATTAAGGGGGAATTAGGGTTTGAAATGAAACTTTGATGGAATGATGACCCTTTGAAATGCATTAGGACATGTAAGAGGACCTAATTCCATGATTCATATGACTTTTTCCCAAAATAACTCAAAAGGGGTCCATGGGTTGCCCTCGGGAGACCTCATGTCGAATCGGGGTCGGTAGGCCTGTTAAGGGGTCATTGGGGTTACAAATTCAAATTCGATGGAATGGTGACCCTTTGGAATGCATTAGAACATGTCATAAGAATTGCGTACCAAATTTGGATGACTTTTGCCTAGTAGAACTCGAAAGGGGTCCACGGGGTGCTCTCGGGAAACCACATGTCGAATCGGGGTGGATTGGCCTATTAAGGGGTCATTAGGGTTCAAAATGAAACTTTTATGGAACAATGACCCTTTGGAATGTATTAGGACATGTCATAGGACCTACATACCAAATTTGGATGACTTTTTCCTAGTAGAACTTGAAAGGGGTCCACGGGGTGCTCTCGAGAGACCTCATGTCGAATCAGGGTCGGTAGGCCTGTTATGGGGTCATTAGGGTTCCAAATGAAACTTTGATGGAATGGTGAGCCTTTGGAACACATTAGGACATATCATATGACCTATGTAAAAAATTTGGATGACTTTTCCCTAGTAGAACTTGAAAGGGGTCCATGGGGTGCTCTCGGAAGACCTCATGTCGAATTGGGGTCGGTAGGCCTATTAAGGGGTCATTAGGGTTCGAAATGCAACTTCGATAGAAGGGTGACCCTTTGGAATTCATTAGGACATGTTAGAGGACATATGTACCAAATTTGAATGGCTTTTTCCAAGTATAACTCGAAAGTGGTCTATGGGGTGCTCTCGGGAGACTACATGTCGAAACGAGGTCGGTAGGCCTATTAAAGGGTCATTAGGGTTCCAAATGCAACTTTGATGGAACAGTGACCATTTGGAATGTATTACAACATGTCATAGGACCTATGTACCAAATTTGGACTAATTTTTCCTAGTATAACTCGAAAGGGGTCCATGGGGTGCTCTCGGGAGACCTCATGTCGAATCGGGGTCGGTAGGCCTGTTAAGGGGTCATTAGGGTTCCAAATACAACTTTGATGAAAAAATGACCCTTTGGAATGCATTAGGACATGTCAAAGGACCTACGTACCAAATTTGGATGACGTTTCCCTAGTAGAACTCGAAAGGGGTCCATGGGGTGCTCTCAGGAGACCACATGTCGAATCGAGGTCAGTAGGCCTGTTAAGGTGTCATCCAAATGAAACTTCAATGGAATAGTGACCCTTTGGAACACATTAGGATATGTCATAGGACCTATGTACCAAATTTGGATGACTTTTTCCTACTAGATCTCGTAAGGGGTCCATGGGGTGCTCTCAGGAGACCACATGTCGAAACAGGGTCGTTAAGCCTATTAAGGGGTTAATAGGGTTTAAAATGCAACTTCGATGGAACAGTGACCCATTGTAACACATTAGAACATGTCATAGGACCTATTTATGAAATTTGGATGACTTTTTCCTAGTAGAACTCAAAAGGGGTTAATGGGGTGCTCTCGAGAGACTACATGTCGAAACAAGGTCGGTAGGCCTGTTAAGGGGTTAATAGCATTCAAAATGCAACTTTGATGGAATGGTGACCCTTTGGAACACATTAGGAAATGTCAAAGGACCTAATTCCATGATTCAGATGACTTTTTCCTAGTAGAACTCGAAAGGGATCCATGGGGTGCTCTCAGGAGACCACATGTCAAATCAAGGTCGGTAAGCCTGTTAAGAAGTTATTAGGGTTCAAAATGTAACTTTGATGGAATGGGGACCCTTTGCAATGTATTAGGACATGTCAGAGGACCTACATACCAAATTTGGATGACTTTTGCCAAGTAGAACTCAAAAGGGGTCCATGGGGTGCTCTCGGGACACCACATGTCTAATCGGGGTCGGTAGGCCTGTTAAGGAGTCATTAGGGTTCCAAATGAAACTTCCATGGAACTGTGACCCTTTGGAACCCATTAGGACATGTCAAAGGACCTACATACCAAATTTGCAAGACTTTTGCCTAGTAGAACTCAAAAGGGGTCCATGGGGTGCTCTCAGGACACCACATGTCGAATCAGGATTGGCAGGCCTGTTAAGAGATCAGTAGGGTTCCAAATGCAACTTCGATGGAATGGGGACCTTTTGCAATGCATTAGGACATGTCAGAGGACCTACGTACCAAATTTGGATGACTTTTGCCTAGTAGAACTTGAAAGGGGTCCATGGGGTGCTCTTGGGACACCACATGTCAAATCAGGGTCGGTAGGCCCGTTAAGGGGTCATTAGGGTTTCAAATGAAACTTTGATGGAAGGATGACCCTTTAGAATGCATTAGGGCATGTTAGAGGACACCTTAAGACACACTTGAGCATGATAAGGCCTACTAGGACCCCTAGGGAGTCCCCATGACCCCTAGGAGTCCTAAGGCATGATAAGGTGTACTAGGACCCCTAAGGAGTCCCCATGACCCCTTTTGATGCATTGGAATGCTCAAGTCTATCTTAAGGGGTCCTACGACCCCTTAAGAAAGACTTGAGCATTTCAATGCATCAAAAGTGGTCATGGGGACACTCTAGGGGTCTTAACGTGTGATAAGGTGTACCAGGACCCCTAAAGAGTCCCCATGACCCCTTTTGACACATTGGAACCCTCAAGTGTGTCCTAAGGGGTCCTATGACCCCTTAGGACATACTTGAGGGTTCCAATGTGTCAAAAGGGGTCATGGGGACTCTCTAGGGGTCCTAACGCATGATAAGGCTTACTAAGACCTGTAGGCAGTCCCCATGACCCCTTTCGATACATTGTAATGTTCAAGTGTGTCTTAAGGGGTCTTAGGACCTCTTCAGACACACTTGAGCGTTCCAATTTGTCAAAAGGCGTCATGGGGACTCCCTAGGGGTCCTAAGGCGTGATAAGGCATACTAAGACCCTTAAGGAGTCCCAATGACCCCTTTTGACCCCTAAGACCCCTTAAGACACACTTGAGCATTCCAATGTGTCAAAAGGGGTCATTGGGACTCCCTAGGGGTCTTAACGCATGATAAGGCATACTAGGACCCCTAGGGAGTCCTCATGACCCCTTTTGACACATTGGAACACTCAAGTGTGTCTTAAGGGGTCCTAATACCCCTTAAGACACACTTGAGCATTCTAATATGTCAAAAGGGGTCATGGGGCCTCTCTAGGGGTCCTAACCTGTGATAAGGTGTACTAGGACCCCTAGGGAGTCCCCATGACCCCTTTTGACACATTGGAATGCTCAAGTGTGTCTTAAGGGGTTATAGGACCCCTTAAGACACACTTGGGCATTCAAATGTGTCAAAAGGGGTCATGGGGACTCCCTAGAAGTCCTAGTATGCATTATCACACCTTAGGACACCTACAGAGTCCCCACGACACCTTAAGACACATTGGAATACTCAAGTGTATCTTAAGGGGTATTAGGACCTCTTAAGACACACTTGAGCATTCCAATATGTTAAAAGGGGTTATGGGGACTCTCTAGGGGACTTAATACACCTTATCATGCCTTAGGACCCCTAAGGAGTCCCTAGGACCCCTTTTGACATATTGGAATGCTCAAATATGTCTTAAGGGGTCCTAATATGCCTTATCACACGTTAGGACCCCTAGAGAGTCTCCATGAACCCTTAAGACACATTAGAATGCTCAAGTGTGTCTTAAGGGGTCGTACGACCCCTTAAGACACACGAGAGAATTCCAATGTGTCTTAAGGGGTCATGGGGACTCCCTAGGAGTCCTAGTACACCTTATCACACGTTAGGACCCCTAGAGAGTCCCCATGACCCCTTAAGACACATTGGAATGCTCAAGTGTGTCTTAAGGGGTCATAGGACCCCCTAAGACACACTTGAGCATTCCAATGTGACAAAAGGGGTTATGGGGACTCCCTAGGGGTCTTAATACGCCTTATCATGCCTTAGGACCCCTAAGGAGTCCCTAGGACCCCTTTTGACACATTGGAATGCTCAAGTATGTCTTAAGGGGTCCTAATACGCCTTATCACACGTTAGGACCATTAGAGAGTCTCCATGAACCCTTAAGACACATTGGAATGCTCAAGTGTGTCTTAAGGGGTCGTATGACCCCTTAAGACACACTTGAGCATTCCAATGTGTCTTAAGAGGTCATGGGGACTCCCTAGGGGTCCTAGTATGTCTTATCACACGTTAGGATGCCTATAGAGTCCCCATGACCCCTTAAGACACATTGGAATGCTCAAGTGTGTCTTAAGGGGTCATAGGATGCCTTAAGACACACTTGAGCATTCCAATATGTCAAAAGGGGTCATGGGGACTCCCTAGAGGTCCTAGTAAGCCTTATCATGCGTTAGGACCTCTATAGAGTCCCCATGACCCCTTAAGACAAATTGAAATTCTCAAGTGTGGCTTAAGAGGTCAGAGGACCCCTTAAGACACACTTGAGCATTCCAATGTGTCTTAAGGGGTCATGGGGACTCTCTAGGGGTCCTAGTATGTCTTAAGACCCCTAGGGAGTCCCCATGACCCCTTTTGACACATTGGAATGCTCGAGTGTGTCTTAAGGGGTATTAGTACCCCTTAAGACACACTTAAGTGTTCTAATGTGTCAAAAAAGGTCATGGGGACTCCCTAGGGGTCCTAGTATGCCTTATCACACATTAGGACCCCTAGGGAGTCCCCATGACCCCTTAAGACACATCGGAATACTAAAGTGTTCCAATGTCTCTTAAGGGGTCATGGGGACTCCCTAGGGGTCCTAGTACACCTTATCATGCCTTAGGACCCCTACGGAGTCTCCATGACCCCTTTTCACACATTAGAATGCTCAAGTGTGTCTTAAGGGGTCCTACGACCCCTTAAGACACACTTGAGCATTCCAATGTGTCAAAAGGGGTCATGGGGACTCCCTAGGGGTCCTAGTACGCCTTATCACACCTTAGGACCCCTAGAGATTCTCCATGACCCCTTAAGACACATTTGAGCATTCTAATGTGTCAAAAGGGGTCATGGGAACTCCCTACGTGTCCTAATATATGATAAGGTGTACTAGGACCCCTAGGGAGTCCCCATGACCCCTTTTGACACATTGGAATTCTCAAGTGTGTCTTAAGGGGTATTAGGAACCCTTAAGACACACTTGAGCATTCTAATGTGTCAAAAGGGGTCATGGGGACTCCCTAGGTGTCCTAATGTGCATTAGGACACCTAGAGAGTCCCCATGACCCCTTTTAACACATTGAAATGCTCAAGTGTGTCTTACGGGGTCCTATGACCCCTTAAGACACACTTGAGCATTCCAATGTGTCAAGAGGGGTCATCGAGACTCCCTAGGGGTCGTAGTACACTTTATCACGTGTTAAGACCCCTAGAGTGTCTCGATGACCCCTCTTGACACATTGGAATGCTCTAGTGTGTCTTAAGGGGTCCTACCCTAGAGAGTCTCGACATCAGACAAGGTGTACTGGGACCCCTTAAGACACACTTAAGCATTCTAATGTGTCAAAAGGGGTGATGGGAACTCCCTACATGTCCTAATACGTGATAAGGCGTACTAGGACCCCTAGGGAGTCCCCATGACCCCTTTTGACGCATTGGAATGCTCAAGTGTGTCTTAAGGGGTCTTAGGACCCCTTAAGACACACTTGAGCATTCCAATGCGTCAAAAGGGGTCATGGGAACTCCCTAGGTGTCCTAATGCGCATTAGGACACCCAGGGAGTCCCCATGACCCCTTTAGACACATTGGAATGGTCAAGTGTGTCTTAAGGGGTCCTTCCAATGTGTCAAAAGGGGTCATCGGGACTCCCTAGGGGTCCTAACGCATGATAAGGCATACTAAGAACCTTAGGGAGTCCTGATGACCCCTTTTGACATATTGAAATGCTCCAGTGTGTCTTAAGGGTTCCTACGACCCTTTAAGACACACTTGAGCTTTCCAATGTGTCAAAAGGGGTCATGAGAACTCCCTAGGTGTCCTAATGCATGATAAGGAGTACTAGGACCCCTAAGGAGTCCCCATGACCCTTTTTGACACATTGGAATGCTCAAGTGTGTCTTAAGGGGTATTAGGACCCCATAAGACACACTTGAGCATTCTAATGCATCAAAAGGGGTCATGGGGACTCCCTAGGCATCCTAGAGCGTGATAAGGCATACAAGGACACCTAGGGAGTCCCCATGACCCCTTTTGATACATTCAAATGCTCAAGTGTGTCTTAAGGGGTCCTAATACCCCTTAAGACACACTTGAGCATTCTAATGTGTCAGATAAGGTGTACTAGGACCCCTAAGGAGTCCTCATGACCCCTTTTGACACAGTAGAATGCTCAAGTGTGTCTTAAGGGGTCCTATGACCCCTTAAGACACACTTGAGCATTCCAATGCGTCTGAAGCGATCATGGGGACTCTCTAGGGGTCCTAAGGCATGATAAGGCATACTATGACACCTAAAGAGTCTCCATGACCCCTTTTGACGCATTAGAATGCTCAAGTGTGTCCTAAGAGGTCCTACAACCCCTTAAGACACACTTGATCATTCCAATGTGTCTTAAGGGTTCATGGGGACTCTCTAGGTGTCCTAATGCGTGATAAGGTGTACTAGTACCCCTAGGGAGTCCCTAGAACCCCTTTTGACACATTAGAATGCTCAAGTGTGTCTTAAGTGGTATTAGGATCCTAGGACCGCTTAAGACACACTTGAGCATTCCAATGGACCCCTAGGGAGTCTCTCTCTCCCTCCAGTGAACTATTCTTCAAAGCCTCCATTTTCGCGTAGCTAGGGTTTACGACACCTGTAAAAGGCACATTTAATACAAAGATTTAGCCGATGACCTTTAAAGACCTAAAAGAAATGAGAAAAAAATTTAGGCCAAAAATACATACTGCATTTCTGTATGTAGTACCATAAGCTTGAACAATCCAGCTGGCTTCCTCTGCTAAGGCACGAAGAACTTCATTAATGTATGCTCTAGGAGGAAGATTATAATTTCCATATTTCTGCAAGAGTTTCTCCTTAATTTGTAATATTATATATAATATATTAGTATACATTAGTATGTATGTATATATATATATATATATATATATATATATATATATATACACATGTTAGTATATATTATACATTAGTATATATATAATATATTATATATATTAGTATATTTAATACATTAATATATATAATACATTAGTCTATTATAATACATTAGTACATATATAATATACATTATATATATCATATGCCTCTTTTTTATAGATATATTATATACATAAATATATGTAAAAGTTCAATTGTTTTCATTTGCTCCCGCCGATTTTTCATTGGCAGGAGAATATCGAGTACCCGATTTTTCCCAGGCAATATTTGACCAAAATATTCCCTGTCCCCATAGAGCAGACAATCACAGGATTTTATACTTTTTTCATGCGTTGTAAAACAAAAAACATGATTTGGGGTCCATTGTTTGATTTTTGTCGACCTGTGGTCTCACCATGGGAAGCACCAGTCATTGAAAGGCTAAATGCAAGAGGAAGCTGACAGATGACGAAATTCAGGCATATAGGGAAAAAGATAAGGAAAATCACTGAAGAAGGAGAGAAGGTATGTTAAACATTAATCAAGGTGACCCCGTAAATTTAGTTGTAAGTGAAGAGGATGTTCAATTTGAAAATGCACAGATGGAGATTGAAAATGTAGACTTTGGGAATGAAAATGTTGCACAAGAATCACATGAATGTTATACATCTCCAAATTATATGCAAAATGAAGTCCCTTGCAATAAAGATAATCAATCTTCAAATTTGGGGCTTTCAAAAACACCTAAATGGTTAATTGAAATTGAGGAGAACATTATGAATAATTGGGAAGGAAAGAGGTCACATAGAACCGTTAGGTTGTGGGCTTCAAGACTTTATGATCAATTTTTTTGAAACAAGACATTGGTTGAGAAATGTCAAATTTTTGTGCAGTTGTTAAAGATGCAAAAGATGAGACCTGTGCTTGTGAAATTGAAGATTCGTGTGAACAAGAAAATGGAGAGAAATGCCATTGTTGTGAAGAATCTTTTCAATGCTCTCAATAGCATTGGGAAGACTAGCAGAGAAAAAGACAAGAGAGTTGCTCGAAGGGTTATTACAACCTCCTTAGTAAGTCATCAGTTGAGAAAGGCTCATTTGATGAGACAAACTTGTGTTGACTTCAATATAGACCGTAAAACTTTGGGTAGAGCACTTGCAAGAAGAGAAGGACTTGATGATCCCCTTCAAATTGATACATGGGCTTATGGTGGGAGATGTCCACTTTTCGATAGGAAGCTAACAGATGTTGTCAAGGATGAAATTCAACAATTTTGGGATGCTAACTCAAGAGTGTCACCAAATGTGAAGGATGTCTTGAAGTTGAGAGTTGGCAATCGACACCGCACTCCACATCCTAAACATTATGTGGAGGTAAGTCAAACAATGTTGTATAAAAAATTTTGTGAGACACATCCAACATTGAAAATATCACAACGGTCTTTTGAATCCATGAAGCCATTTTATTGTGTACCCCTTAAGATTTGAAATACATGTTGTTGCAAATATCATGTTGAGTTTTCAATGCATCATGAATTATTACGGTCCATTCGTTCTACTTTGCATAATAATGAAATGCTAGAGGATTGTGGTGCAAGTGGTCTTCCCAAATCATCAAGAGACTTGCTAGATCAATTTTTATGTCAAAGAGATGATGGTTGTTTATTTTATAAAAAAGATTGCTTAAATGCCAAGTGCTCAGAATGTGGTGGCTTGTCCAAGTTTAGAACATGTTTTCATGAGGGTTTGGAACACAATTTTGGAAAGACACTCATCCAAAAAAAGGTATATGAAATAGTGAAATATACATTGAAGAGTGGAGGTGAAGGCTCTAGATGTGAGTTAGTTGCAAATGAATACAATGTTGCTGATTTTATCTCAGATTTCAAGACAAATCTTTTTTACAAGTATGCAAGGCATAGTCACAGGTCTCAATGGTTGGATCAACAATTCAGGACATGTAAGGACACTTTCCCCATTGGAACTATTATATCCATTATAGACTTTGCGGAGAACTATACATTGCAGCCCCAAAATGAGACTCAAGCTCAATATTACAATTTGATTCAGGTTGCTATTTTTGTACACATCACATATAGACATTCCCCTGATAGCACAAAAGATGAGCGAAAGATAATCAAAGAGTACCATTTTTATATGAGCGACAACAAGTCTCACTCTCATGATTTTGTTCAACATTGTTTCCAGAACTATTTTGACTTCTTGCAGGAAAATGGTATTGCTATGGATAGGCATCTCATTTGGTCGGATAATTGCACCGGTCAATTTAAGAATGCCAAAATGTTTTATTGGTTGTGTAGAATGCATGTGGAGAGAGGTGTACCTCATATTTGGAGTTTTTTTGAGTCAGGGCATGGTAAAGGGGAGCATGATGGAGCAGGTGCATGTGTGAAGAGAGCTCTAGTTAAGGAGCAATTGAGGATTTTAGGTGTTGTACTTCTTGATGCTCATTCTATTGTTGATTGGTGCACTTTCGCATTGTCACAAGGGGAGACTCTTGATTCTACAGTGCGTAGATTCTTTTGGTTGGTTGAGGAGGGAACTATAGGAGATAGATTGGATTGTCAAATAGTGAAAGACTCTTCAAAAATGCATTCATTCCGAAGCTCCAATAGTAGTACATGGACCATTTGGACACGAGAGTTGGCTTGTTTTTGCCCCATGTGTTTTCAGTATGATTGGGATCATTGTGAGTCAAGTGAGTGGGTGGATACATAGGTTCCACAGTATCTGACTCCTTTATCTTTGACACTCTCTATAAGAAATGATGACATGGACACTTCAGTTGACTATGACCATCTTTCAGATCTTTTGAAGCCATGAGATGTTTTTGCATTGGTTGCACCACAGGGGAATGATGAGAGGTCAGATTATTGGTTAGCACATTATGTACAAGGTAAATAGAAGCTTGTACAATTGATGACAGATGGTGATGGGTTCACATATCCTACTAGTTTAGTTGTTGTTGCAGGAACATGGTTGCAAACATACATGATTAGAAAGAATGGAGTTCCCGCATTTGAAGACTATGAGAAGCACACAACTATTCTGATGTATTCACACCTTTTTATAGCAACAAATGTCAAGTTGTCAAAGCATCATGGAAGACCAAAGACAAAAGAACTTTGGACTATTACTACTGCTGATCATGAACCACTATTGGAGACCCTGAAGCAAAGAGATGACCCTTCAGGAACACTTGACTAGGTAATAAGTTAACTTAGTGCATTATTTTCTAAGTTCATTAAGCTTAATTTCAATACATTAATTTGACCTTTCTTAGATTGTATTTTGAGTCAATAAACTTGGTTTTGTATGTGGAATGTAACTTGTGCAGGAGCACCTATGAAGATACCTATGGTCACCATGGATCCAATCAGAGATAGAAGGACAAAAGGATCCTTAATGGTTAATTGAGATCTTTTGAAGCCTATAATGGCAATTTGTAACAATCAATTTGATTTAAAAGTTAAATGTCCTTAAACTCTTCATAAGGACTTATGACCAAAATCATGTATGGGTGGCCAATAGTGCCAAGAAGAGATATTACATGTCATATACTTATGTCATTTGCATGGTTTGAATTCTTACATGTTTGATTGTTGTTTGTAATGCTTTAAGGATATTATTTTTTATCATTTCAAAAAATCTATAAAAGTTAAATCTCAAACATAATAAGCTCCACAGTTCAAATTTAACAAGCTTAATCATGATTAATTTCACAGTTCAAATTTCAAACATACCACTAACAGTCAGTTGAAAGTGGCTCGTGTCTTAGACCTCGTGAGAGGTATTAACAAACTGTCAGGTGCTGCATGATCATGTTTTTGAGGTCTACAATAAACTCTCTCAGTTTTGGGTGATTTGCCTTCATTTGCATTTGGCAAGGCGATCTCAATCGATGCCAAAACTTGCAGTGAGGGTCAGTTGAAAGTGGCTCAGCAGCGTATCTTTCAAACCGTCTGACCTGGCATCAAACTATCTGCTCCATTAGCTTTGGTTGGCCGGGTAAATGCCAATGACAACCCCATTCTATCCACAGAGTCACCGGAACACTCGCGACCACGCTCGACCCAAGTGACCCCAAGGTGCACTAAGCACGATTGGGCCGTGATATTCTAGGGCTCGTATCTTGGACCTCATGAGAGGTATTGACAAAATATCAGGTGTTACAGGATCATGTTTTTGAGGTCTACAATTACCTCTCTCATCTTTGGGCAATTCGACTTCGTTTGCATTTGGCAAGGCGATCTCAGTCGATGCCAAAACTTGCAGTGAGGGTCAATTGAAAGTGGCTTAGTAGCGTATCTTTCAAACCGTCTGACCTGGCATCGAATCATCTTCTCCATTAGCTCTGGTTGGCTAGGTAAACACCAGTGACAACCTTGTTCTGCCCACAGAGTCACCGGAACTCTCGCGACCATGCTTGACCCAAGTGACCCCAAGGTGCACTAAGCACGATTGGGCAGCGATCTTCTGGGGCTCGTATCTCAGACCTCATGAGAGGTATTGACAAACTATCAGGTGTTATAGGATCATTTTTTTGAGGTCTACAATAACCTCTCTCATTTTTGGGCGATTCGACTTCGTTTGCATTTGGCAAGGCGATCTTAGTCGATGCCAAAACTTGCAGTGAGGGTCAGTTGAAAGTGGCTTAGTAGCGTATCTTTCAAACCGTCTGACCTGGCATCAAACCATCTACTCCATCAGCTCTGGTTGGCTGGGTAAACACCAATGACAACCCCGTTCTACCCACAGAGTCACTGGAACACTCGCGACCACACTCGACCCAAGTGACCCCAAGGTGCACTAAGCATGATTGGGCAGCAATCTTCTGGGGCTCGTATCTTGGACCTTGTGAGAGCTATCGACAAACTGCTAGGTGTTAGAGGATCATGTTTTCAAGGTCTACAATAACCTCTCTCAATTTTGGGCGATTCAACTTCCTTTGCATTTGGCAAGGCGATCTCAGTCGATGCCAAAACTTGCAGTTAGGGTCAGTTGAAAGTGGCTCAGCAACGTATCTTTCAAACCATCTGACGTAGCATTGAATCATCTACTCCATTGGCTCTGGTTGGCCAGGTAAACACTAGTGACAACCCCGTTCTTCCCACAGAGTCACCGGAAAGCTTGCGACCACGCTCAACCCAAGTGACCCCAAGGTGCACTAAGCATGATTGGGCAGTGATCTTCTAGGCCTCGTATCTTAGACCTCGTGAGAGCTATCAACAAACTATTAGGTGCTACAGGATCATGTTTTTAAGGTCTATAATAACCTCTCTCAGTTTTGGGTGATTTGACTTTGTTTGCATTTGGCAAGGCGATCTTAGTCGATGCCAAAACTTGCAGTCAGGGTCAGTTGAAAGTGGCTTAGCAGTGTATCTTTCAAACCGTTTGACCTGGAATCGAATCATCTACTCCATTGGCTCCGGTTGGCTAGGTAAACGTTAGTGACAACCCCGTTCTGCCCACAGAGTCATCGGAACGCTCACGACCACACTTGACCCAAGTGACCCCAAGGTGCACTAAGCACGATTGGGCAGCGATCTTATGGGGCTTGTATCTTTGACCTCGTGAGAGGTATTGACAAATTGTCAGGTGTTACAAGATCATATTTTTGAGGTCTATAATAACCTCTCTCAATTTTGGGTGATTCAACTTCATTTGCATTTGGCAAGGCGATCTCAGTCGATGCCAAAACTTGCAGTCAGGGTCAGTTGAAAGTGGCTTAGCAACGTATCTTTCAAACCATCTGACCTAGCATGAAATCATCTACTCCATCAGCTCTGGTTGGCTGGGTAAACGCTAGTGACAACCCTGTTCTGCCCACAGAGTCACCAGAACGCTCGCGACCACGCTTGACCCAAGTGACCCCAAGGTGCACTAAGCATGATTGGGCAGTGATCTTCTGGGGCTCATATCTTGGACCTCGTGAGAGGTATCGACAAACTATCAGGTTTTCTAGGATCATGTTTTCAAGGTCTACAATAACCTCTCTCATTTTTGGGCAATTTGACTTCGTTTGCATTTGGCAAGGCGATCTCAGTCGATGCCAAAACTTGCAGTGAGGGTCAGTTAAAAGTGGCTCAACAGCGTATCTTTCAAACCATCTGACCTGGCATCAAACCGTCTGCTCCATCGACTCCGATTGGTCTAGTAAATGCTAATGACAACCCCATTCTACCCACAAAGTCACTGGAACGCTGGCGACCACACTCGACCCAAGTGACCCCAAGGTGCACTAAGCACGATTGGGCAGCGATCTTCTGGGACTCGTATCTCAGACCTCGTGAGAGCTATCGACAAACTGTCAGGTGCTACAAGATCATTTTTTTGAGGTCTACAATAACCTCTCTCAATTTTGGGCGATTCGACTTCCTTTGCATTTGGCAAGGTGATCTCAGTCGATGCCAAAACTTGCAGTCGGGGTCAGTTGAAAGTGGCTCAGCAGCGTATCTTTCAAACCGTCTGACCTGGAATTGAACCTTCTACTCCATCGACTCTGGCTGGCTAGGTAAACATCAATGACAACCCCATTCTACCCACAGAGTCACTAAAACACTCACGACCACGCTCGACCCAAGTGACCCCAAGGTGCACTAAGCATGATTGGGCCGCAACCTTCTGGGGCTCATATCTCAGACCTCGTGAGAGCTATCAAAAAATTGTTAGGTGCTACGGGATCATGTTTTTGAGGTCTACAATAACCTCTCTCAACTTTGGGAAATTTGACTTCATTTGCATTTGGCAAGGCGATCTCAGTCGATGCCAAAACTTGCAATCAGGGTCAATTGAAAGTGGCTCAGCAGCGTATCTTTCAGACCGTCTGACCTGGCATCGAATCATCTACTCCATTGGCTCTAGTTGGCTGAGTAAATGCTAGTGACAACCTCATTCTACCCACAGAGTCACCGGAACGCTTGCGACCACACTCGACCCAAGTGACCCCAAGGTGCACTTAGCACGATTGGGCAGCGATCTTCTGGGGCTCGTATCTTGGACCTTGTGAGAGGTATCAAAAAACTATCAAGTGTTATGGGATCATGTTTTTGAGGTCTTTAATAACCTCTCTCATTTTTGGGAGATTTGACTTCCTTTTCATTTGGCAAGGCGATCTCAGTCGATGCCAAAACTTGTAGTGAGGGTCAGTTGAAAGTGGCTCAACATCATATCTTTCAAACCGTCTAACCTGGCATCGAATCATCTGCTCCATTGGCTCTTTTTGGCTAGGTAAACACTAGTGACAACCTCATTCTACCCACAGAGTCACCGGAACACTCGCGACCACACTCGACCCAAGTGACCCCAAGGTGCACTTAGCACAATTGGGAAGCGATCTTCTGGGACTCGTATCTCGGACCTCATGAGAGCTATAGACAAACTGTCAAGTGCTACAAGATCATATTTTTGAGGTCTACAATAACCTCTCTCAATTTTGGGCGATTCGACTTCGTTTGCATTTGGCAAGGCGATCTCAGTAGATGCCAAAACTTGCAGTCAGGGTCAGTTGAAAGTGGCTTAGCAGCGTATCTTTCAAACTGTCTGACCTGGCATCGAACCGTCTACTTCATCAGCTCTAGTTGGCTAGGTAAATGCTAGTGACAACCCCATTCTACCCATAGAGTCATCAGAACACTCACAACCACGCTCGACCCAAGTGACCCCAAGGTGCACTAAGCATGATTGGGCAGTGATCTTCTAGGGCTTGTATCTCAGACCTCGTGAGAGGTATCTACAAATTGTTAGGTGCTACGAGATCATGTTTTTGAGGTCTACAATAACCTCTCTCAGTTTTGAGCGATTTGACTTCGTTTGCATTTGGCAAGGCGATCTCAGTCGATGCCAAAACTTGCAGTGAGGGTTAGTTAAAAGTGGTTCAGTAGCATATCTTTCAAACCGTCTAACCTAGCATCAAACTGTCTACTCCATCAGCTCCAGTTGGCAGGGTAAATGCTAATGACAACCTTGTTCTACCCACAGAGTCACTGGAACACTCGCAACCACACTTGACCCAAGTGACCCCAAGGTGCACTAAGCACGATTGGGAAGTGATCTTCTGGGGCTCGTATCTTGGACCTCATGAGAGGTATCGACAAAATATCAGGTGTTACAGGATCATGTTTTTGAGGTCTACAATAATCTCTCTCAGTTTTGGGCGATTCGACTTCGTTTGCATTTGGCAAGGCGATCTCAGTCGATGCCAAAACTTGCAGTCAGGGTCAGTTGAAAGTGGCTCAGCAGCGTATCTTTCAAACTGTCTGACTTGGCATTGAATCGTCTACTCCATTAGCTCTGGTTGGCTGGGTAAATGTCAGTGACAACCCCGTTCTGCCCACAGAGTCACCAGAACGCTCGCGACCACGCTCGACCCAAGTGACCCCAAGGTGCACTAAGCATGATTGGGCCACGATCTTCTGGGGCTCGTATCTTAGACCTTGTGAGAGCTATCAACAAACTGTTAGGAGCTACAGGATCATGTTTTTGAGGTCTACAATAACCTCTCTTAGCTTTGGGTGATTTCACTTCATTTGCATTTGGCAAGGCGATCTCAGTCAATGCAAAAACTTGCAGTCAGGGTCAGTTGAAAGTGGCTTACCAGCATATCTTTCAAACTGTTTGACCTGGCATCAAACTATCTGCTCCATCAGCTCTGGTTGGCCGGGTAAATGCCAATGACAACCCCGTTCTACCCATAGAGTCACCAAAATGCTCGCGACCACGCTCGACCCAAGTGACCCCAAGGTGCACTAAGCACAATTGGGCAACGATCTTCCGGGGCTCGTGGATCAAGTAGAAATTTTTCTGAGTGAACATTGTCCTATTTGGTATGGTTATGAAGGTAGACTGAAATGGTTGGAGAGGCTATCAATGCCACTGTCTATCCAAGGACATGCCATCATCCTTGGGGTCGGTTATAATTTTAACTATCGAGTACCATAAAAATTGTGACTTGGAAGCATAGACAATATATGTAAACTATTCAATAGAATCCCCGCAAGCAGAGCACGGCATATGGAATTGCAGATAGGAGTAGTAGAACTAGTAAAAGGTATCCAAAAATGAAGTTTCCAAAGCTTTGTCAAGTTAGACTGGTCGATGACAATGAGAATTGGTTTTGCACATCGACAGTATTGGCATTCGAGAACATGATAATCTATAACGCAATTTCAATATTAAGACATTATCATTTCCTGAGAATGCCCCAACACCGAATGTCAAGGAGGACCTGACATCTTCCTTGATGGATAGAACCTTTTTTCATGCTCGGTTGTTGGATTCATAAAGGTCTGGGACTATATCAGTGGGAAACTTAAGAGCGATTTTCAATACCAAGCTGATGATGGCTTCATGACGCATGATAATGCAGTTCTTTGTGTTGACATCAGTCATGATTCAGAGATGTTGGCTTCAGGTTCACAGGGTGGGAAAATTGAGGAGGATGTGCTCACAATTGAATCCCAAAATACATATGTATGATGGCTTCGACAAAATGTTTCTTGGTGTCACTTGCATGAAGCGGTATGTTTCTGGAGAGCCAGAAATGACACGCTCTAGTTATAGCACCAAGCATCCAATCAAAACATAGAGGCATTAACACTTGTGGTGCAATAAGATCCAGATGGCACTATTCTATAGGAATAGATCCATTTTGAAAGATGTAGAGCACCAAGTAACATGGACTTTCATAACAAAATATTACTAAGGCACTCACAAAGGGATACTTTAATGTATTCGAGAAAGAAGATGTGGATAGACACATCCTCACACTAATACATTTGGGGTGAAATTGCGACGGTAATTTGTGACGACAGGCAAATGTCATGTGGTTTTGGCTTTTTTTTTTAAATATAGCCCGACACCGTCGCAATTGCGATGACAATACATTTGGCAACGTCGCAAATTGCGACGTTGTCGGGATATAAGGACAAAAAAAAAAAGGAACGTTGTCATTTGTGTTTTCAACAGCGCCGTAACCCTCTGCGAAATCACATCAGGATATAAGGGCAAAAAAAACAAGAACGTTGTCATTTGTGTTTTCAACAGCGCCGTAACCCTCCGCGAAATCACATCGGGATATAAGGGCAAAAAAAACAAGAACGTTGTCATTTGTGTTTTCAACAGCGCCGTAACCGTCCGCGAAATCACAGCTACAATTTCTGAGTACGTTGGGTTTATTTTTCTTTTGTCATTATTATGTAATCTGGTATTCAGCTGTTAGAGAGCTAAAATACCCAGAAATGAGAACATATCTATGTTGAATTTATTGTTAGCGGCTTTGGTTATTTAGAAGTTTAATTTTATTTGTTCATCTTTCAAGCACAAACGTTGTGTGGACCGTAACGTCTTCATTGTTTCGAGTATGCAGTGAAACAGCCCTAACTTACAATTGCGATGTTGTCAGGATATAAGGGAAAAAAAAAAGGAACATTGTCATTTGTGTTTTCAACAGCACCGTAACCCTCCGCGAAATCACATCGGGATATAAGGGAAAAAAAAACAAGAACATTGTCATTTGTGTTTTCAACAGCGCCAAGAGAGATTCCCTCCGCGAAATCACAGCTACAATTTCTGAGTACGTTGGGTTTATTTTTCTTTTGTCATTATTATGTAATCTGGTATTCAGCTGTTAGAGAGCTAAAATACCCAGAAATGAGGACATATCTGTGTTGAATTTATTGTTAGCGGCTTTGGTTATTTAGAAGTTTAATTTTATTTGTTCATCTTTCAAGCACAAACATTTTGTGGACTGTAATGTCTTCATTGTTTCGGGTATGCAATGAAACAGCCCTAACTTGCGACTACCTTCACGGTACTTGTGTACATTATCATGTTGTCTTTACAGTGACTGTCCTCATTCAAGTGGCAATTACACAAGGGACAGTCACTGTGAGATGTCCTCATTTGTGACAAGGACAGTCACACTTAGGACATCTCATAGTGATATTCCCTTTTGTAATTTCCACTTGAATGTATTGCTATTGAACCACATTAATGCTTTTCTTCTTCAACAAATGAGGACAGTCACTGTAAAGACAACATGATAATGTACACAATTACCAAAAAATGATCTTGTTAATTGATGTAACACTTTGTCTTGCTCACTCCCTATCCTTCACTAGGGTCTCTTTAGGCCAATGTTTTGACTTGATAGGGTACTTAACTATCCCTACACTCTTTAGGTATCTCTACCCAAGATCCCACTCCTTCAACTAGTGCACACCAACAAGAAATACAATGAACTCTGCTCAATACCAATCTAGCTACTAGGACACTCCTAGTCTTGTCTTCACAAATTGAAACAAATTCAACTAGAACTTTACTCCATGGAGAGGCTGGCCACTAGGACCTCTATTGGTTTCAATATTACTCCTTCACCTATACTTTTCATCAGTACTTCAATCCGGTTCATCAAACCATGCCAATTGCACCCAAAAATAGGCTACTAGCAATTAGGCCTTTGTCAAGCCTTTTTGTTTATATTAAGCCACCTAAAGGGCTTAGGATTCAGATGCCCTTTATTGAGAACTCCAAGATATCTAAGGTCTTCTCCTCCTAGATTTTTTGTACACCAACTGCTACAGCCATGCCTGAAAACAAGTATTTTGACACAACTTGGACAGTCTGACTAAGAGTTTGTTTTCTTAGCAGCCAAAGAAACTCACCCAATCTTCTAATTTGACTTGGGGCTTCTTTAGATGTGTGTCTACCTCTCCATGAGATTTTAGTTGAAGCAACCAATGCATTCAACTTGTTGTAATCTTCTTGTAATGATTTGTCATCCCTAACTGTGCTCAACTGACTCACCTAGGACATCATTGCAAACATAGAAAATGAGCTTCCCAGGGCCCCTCCTTCCAAACATATAGTACATGGAGTCTCCTCACCCATTCCAAAAGCCTGTACAAAATTGACAATGGAATGATGAGCTAAGACTCCATTTGTTCAACCTGCCTGGTTCAAACCAATGATAGGGTACTTAACAAAAGAATTAACAAACTAGTTGGAATGCTTCAAAACTCAAAAAAAACACAACACAGAATTAAAAAACAACTTGTACTAACTTTTCCAATAGACACTGCGAGCTATCTAATCCATTAATCAACTGAAAACAAAGAAACAAAAAAACTCAAGAATTCACTAAAACCGTGTTACTCTACAAATCTTCTTAATTCCAAATGTTTTTCCCCCCAACCTTTTGCACAGATCGATGGAGGCCTCTTATAGTTGATCTGATGCCTAATTCAATGGTTTCATATAGTTACATAACCATCTTACTCGAAAATGCTCCCTTGCACAAATGTTGTCAATGTTGTGAATGACAACATTGACAACTTGTTACAACCTTTGGGATTTTGGTTCAAAACTTATTGTTCGAACACCATAAGACCCTAACCATGACTTAGTTAGGCTATTTAGACCTCACATAGGCCACTTCTACACTTCTTTTCCCAATTTGACCCCTAAATGCTTCATTCCCACTTTTGCCACAATATTGGTAACTTGGGTACAAATTGGCACTTGCCTTCACAAAGGTCACACATGAGGACATCTCACAGTGATTGATTGTCCCTTGTGTAATTTCCACTTGAATGTATTGCTATTGAACCACATTAATGCTTTTCTTCTTCAACAAATGAGGACAGTCACTCTAAAGACAACATGATAATGTACACTCACTGTAAGGACAGTCACAAATGAGGACATCTCACAGTGACTGTCCCTTGTGTAATTGCCGCTTGAATGTATTGCTATTGAACCACATTAATGCTTTTCTTCTTCAACAAATGAGGACAGTCACTCTAAAGACAACATGATAATGTACACTCACTGTAAGGATAGTCACAAATGAGGACATCTCACAGTGACTGTCCCTTGTGTAATTGCTACTTGAATTACACAAGGGATAGTCATTGTGAGATGTCCTCATTTGTGACAAGGACAGTCACACATGAGGACATCTCACAGTGATTGTCCCTTGTGTAATTTCCACTTGAATGTATTGCTATTGAACCACAATAATGCTTTTCTTCTTCAACAAATGAGGACAGTCACTCTAAAGACAACATGATAATGTACACTCACTGTAAGGACAGTCACAAATGAGGACATCTCACAGTGACTATCCCTTGTGTAATTTCCGCTTGAATTACATAAGGGACAGTCATTGTGAGATGTCCTCATTTGTGACAAGGATAGTCACACATGAGGACATCTCACAGTGATTGTCCCTTATGTAATTGTCACTTGAATGTATTGCTATTGAACCACATTAATGCTTTTCTTCTTCAACAAATGAGGACAGTCACTCTAAAGACAACATGATAATGTACACTCACTGTAAGGACAGTCACAAATGAGGACATCTCACAGTGACTGTCCCTTGTGTAATTGCCGCTTGAATTACACAAGGGACAGTCATTGTGAGATGTCCTCATTTGTGACAAGGATAGTCACACATGAGGACATCTCACAGTGATTGTCTGTAATGTCCCCTTTTTGGCTAACTTGGAAAACAGGAACAATTACTCCACTTCTCAGACTTACTCTATCAGATACTTACAATTAAACTAAGTAATGGAGGTTACTTAAGATATCAACCGCTATTTCAGATTCAATCACAATATGTGTGCAAGATGATATTGATACCAATATGTTTAATAGCACTGTCGGATATAATGATATGAAATATGCTATGAATATGATGTTTCCTATCACTTATAGTGATAGTATAATGATGCTATGTCTGATATAAACAATATCGATATACAATCAATAAGTATTGCTTACAGCAATGAATTTGCTGTGTCTGATATGATGATGTAATTATGCAAATGTGTAATATCGCTATGAGTGATATGTTGCTATTTCAGATTCTGAATTATATGCTTGCAACTTCAAATATTGATGCTATTTCTGACTATCCTTTCTATCTGTGCAATCATGGTGTTGTCTCTGATCTGCAATGATAAACTTGAAACCAAACTGCCAAAGGCAGATGCTCTATTGAGTATATCCAAATATGGATAAGTAAATAAAGTTCTAATGATGCCTTGAGTGACTGACGAGAATGCGTTCTTATATTGTCTTTAACAAATGAAGAGATGCTATGAATGAGACGTGTCTTGTTTCTTCCTCCATGTCCCTTTGTTAATCACACCTTTCCATAATCCGATAGTTCACATAATATTATTTCATTATTTTCTGATCATAGATAACTCCTAGATTGACTCAATATCAAATCTTTTTATGAAGGTAATCTTCCCTAATTGGTAGTGCAACCAGTAGTTAACATCCATTGTGTTTGTATTAGTTTGGTCTAACTATCATTAGTATTTAGTCAATCGATATTAACTCTTGCCTTATCCCATATTGTTATGATTATATCCAATCTTCCTACTCTGATATAAGTCGATATCATTTTCTGATAATTGTCCATTTATTGGTTGATTGCTGGTAATGGAGTTTGATCTTCAAATTGACTTCCATTCCTGTTAATACTTAAGGATACATTGTACTTATTATCCATGACTGATGCCTCATTCATCAATAGCTTGTGATATAATCACTGATGCTTTTGTGTTTCTACAAGATGTGGTTTATCTCAGACAATCGATAATCTTTCAATCCTTTAGTCGATATCCTCCTATGTGGTGTCTATTGATATAGATAGTAGAATTCAATCTAGTTTATGTTATTGTCATGATAACATAGGAAGTGATGGTGCATATTTGCTAGCGGGTCTTCATGTTTGATATTGCTTTATCGGATATGTCATTGTCTAAACTTGTGCAATTAATGATTATTTATAATATATGAATGGTTATCCTTCTTGCTTATCAATACATCTTCTGAAACACATAGCGACCTATCCCTTATTCATATCATGTTGATCTTGACTTCATAGTATTTGGTTCATTAATCATCCTCTCATGGTATCGATGTGTAATGACTAGTGATTGTTGTATCACTTCTTCATTCCTCATCGTGATAGATAATGCAGATGTTTAATGTAGATGTATATCGATTACAAATATTCGATATTGCTTTAAACGTTATTATTATTATTATTATTATTAATGTTATTGTTATTATTAAATATTATAATTAATGATGTTAGTAATATTAATAATATTATAATAAATATTATTATAGTGATAACATATTGTTTTATATTGAGAGGTTTATTAATATTATTTATATATTAAAATTATTATATCAATAATTGATTTAATATTATTACTTAATATATTATTATAATATAATATATATAATTTATTAATAATTATTTATTATTAATTTATATTATAATTATAATCATAATTATATTATTTATTAATATTTTAATATTATTTAATTAACATATTACTTATTATGCTAACTATATATTATTATTATCTTTTGATAATAATTATATATTATTGTTATATACCGTTAATAATAGATTATTATATATCATCTAATCATTTTATTATTATACTAAGTTCAATATGTCACGGCTCATGACATTGTCCCTTGTGTAATTGCCACTTGAATGTATTGCTATTGAACCACATTAATGCTTTTCTTCTTCAACAAATGAGGACAGTCACTCTAAAGACAACATGATAATGTACACTCATTGTAAGGACAGTCACAAATGAGGACATCTCACAGTGACTGTCCCTTGTGTAATTGCCACTTGAATTACACAAGGGACAGTCATTGTGAGATGTCCTCATTTGTGACAAGGACAGTCACACATGAGGACATCTCACAGTGATTGTCCCTTGTGTAATTGCCACTTGAATGTATTGCTATTGAACCACATTAATGCTTTTCTTCTTCAACAAATGAGGACAGTCACTCTAAAGACACCATGATAATGTACACTCACTGTAAGGACAGTCACAAATGAGGACATCTCATAGTGACTGTCCCTTGTGTAATTACCACTTGAATGTATTGCTATTCAGCCACATTAATGCTTTTCTTCTTCAACAAATGAGGATAGTCACTCTAAGGACAACATGATAATGTACACTCACTGTAAGTGTACATTATCATGTTGTATTACAAATGGACCTTATGTTGGTCGGGATATAAGTGCAAAAAAAAAAAGTTGTCATTTGTATTCAAGTGGCAATTACACAAGGGACAGTCACTGTAAAGGCAACATGATAATGTAGAGAAACGTTGTCATTTGTATTTTCAACAGTGCCGAGAGAGATTCCCTCCCCTAAATCACAGCTACAATTTCTGAGTACGTTGGGTTTATTTTTCTTTTGTCATTATTATGTAATCTGGTATTCAGTTGTTACAGAGCTAAAATACCCAGAAATGAGGACATATCTGTGTTGAATTTATTGTTAGCGGCTTTGGTTATTTAGAAGTTTAATTTTATTTGTTCATCTTTCAAGCACAAAAGTTTTGTGGACTGTAACATCTTCATTGTTTCAGGTATGCAATGAAACAGCCCTAACTTGCAACTACCTTCATGGTACTTGTGTACATTATCATGTTGTCTTTACAGTGACTGTCCTCATTCAAGTGGAAATTACACAAGGGACAGTCACTGTGAGATGTCCTCATTTGTGACAAGGACAGTCACACATGAGGACATCTCACAGTGACTGTCCCTTGTGTAATTTCCACTTGAATGTATTGCTATTCAACCACATTTATGGGCCCGTTTGGACCACGGCACACAGTAGCATCTATAGAGAAGAATATCCCAGGTGTAACAAGTTGTAAGAATATACCAACAGTTCTAAGAAGTTCCCTAGCACATAGTAGCATCTACAGAGAAGAATATACAACATGAGGGCAGCCACTGTAAAGACAACATGATAATGTACACTCATTGTATGTGTACATTATCATGTTGTCTTTACAGTGACTGTCCTCATTCAAGTGGAAATTACACAAGGGACAGTCACTGTGAGATGTCCTCATTTGTGACAAGGACAGTCACACATGAGGACATCTCACAGTGACTATCCCTTGTGTAATTGCCACTTGAATGTATTGCTATTCAACCACATTTATGGGCCCGTTTGGACCACGGCACATAGTAGCATCTACAGAGAAGAATATCCCAGGTGTAACAAGTTGTAAGAATATACCAACAGTTCTAAGAAGTTCCCTAGCACGTAGTAGCATCTACAAAGAAGAATATACAACATGAGGGCAGCCACTGTAAAGACAACATGATAATGTACACTCATTGTATGTGTACATTATCATGTTGTCTTTACAGTGACTGACCTCATTCAAGTGGCAATTACACAAGGGACAGTCACTGTGAGATGTCCTCATTTGTGACAAGGACAGTCACACATGAGGATATCTCACAGTGACTATCTCTTTTGTAATTGCCACTTGAATGTATTGCTATTCAACCACATTTATGGGCCCGTTTGGACCACGGCACACAGTAGCATCTACAGAGAAGAATATCCCAGGTGTAACAAGTTGTAAGAATATACCAACAGTTCTAAGAAGTTCCCTAGCACATAGTAGCATCTTCTAATTGTCTATACCACTTCACAAGGTATTGTTTGCACACATTGTTTTTGGTTCTTTTGATGACCCTTGTTTTGAAATTTCTATTAGGCCTTGTAGCTTATATGTTTTGATTGCTGGAGAGCTTCTAAAGCTAAGCAAGAAGACCATTGCACGAGTTATAGCCGCGCGCTCAGGTTTGAAAATTGTATATTTTTTAATCTAATGTATATTTTAACTAGACTTTTAGCTTATTTTGGCTGTATATTTTAATCTAAAGGGAATCATGGATGTGAACTTGAAAGAATTTTGTACTTAGTTCTTATGGAGAGAATAGTAGTAGTTTACGGTCTAATATCAAATAGAGTTTTCCAATTATAGAAAGTTAATGAATTCTAATAGCTTATATGTTTTGATTGCTAGAGAGCTTCTAGAGCTAAGCAAGAAGACCATTGCACGAGTTATAGCCGCGCGCTCAGGTTTGAAAATTGTATATATTTTAATCTAATGTATATTTTAATCCTTTTGCCATGTCATGTAATATGTCTTGCCTTGTAGCTTATATGTTTTGAAATTGATGTTAGGCCTTGTAGCTTATATGTTTTGATTGCTAGAGAGCTTCTAGAGCTAAGCAAGAAGACCATTGCACTAGTCGTAGCCGCGCGCTCAGGCATGAAAATTGTATATTTTTTAATCTAATGTATATTTTAACTAGACTTTTAAAATATTAAAGGATTTAACTAGGTCTAAGAAGATTTGTGTACTTTTGACAATTTTGCTTAGTCACTGAAAGTTGTAGACCGAAGTTTTCATAGCCCAATTTTTGCTTCCTGCGAAGAACGATCATGTCAGATAATATAAGTGAAGAAAAAAATAGGGAGACAATCGCTAGATTGTGGTCTAACTTGAAAAGAAAAGGTGATGGAAAATGTTATTGTCCCTACAAAATTTGTAAGGGCTTAAACCGTAGAAGACTGCTAATCAAAACAGTTAAGAGACATTGTAGGGAGAATGGTCACATTGAAGGGGGGCATGACTATCATCCACTGGTAAGTTGTTCATTATATCATTTTAACAATTTATATACATATGAAATCACTTGATGATGAGTTGAAGATCATGGTTTATTTATGTTAATCAATTTTATATAGGTTGATCTCCCCAGGGAAGTACATGATATGGAGGAACATGGGGGTGTGAATATCCAAGGTGAAGATAATGATCCCATGGAAGATGACGATCATGTGCCAGAAAAAACAATTGAAGATGATGGTATAAATACATTGATCCATGACACATTTAGTCCAAGAGGATCTGATCATGATGATGATGATAGCCTCGATGTACCTCTACTTGAGAAGGCATACGAGCCCCTATACAAAGAATCCCAAACAACTCTTCTCTCTGCTGTATTGTTGTTGTTGAACTTGAAGGTTATGAATGGTTTATCCAACATAACAATGTCACGTATGTTAAGGTATGTCATATATGTCTTTATAGTTAACAAAGGGTGAATAATGTACCACTAATATTGTTTATATTAACAACTTATATTTTTTGCTGTAGATTGATAGGCGAGTTTTTGTTACCACCATCAAATATTCTACCTCGCTCATATCGAGAATTATCTGCTATTATGAAAGATATTGGAATGGAGTATCAAGCAATACATGCTTGTCCCAATGATCATATTATATATTATAAAGAACATGAATTTGCAACACAATGCCCTGTATGTCATACGAGTAGATATCGAACAGATCGAATAACAAAAAAGGTGCCTCACAAGGTTCTTCGTTACATCCCCATTATTCCATGGATGCGACAATTATTCAGGTGTACTAGCTTGGCACAATTTATGGATTACCATGCACACAATAGAAGTCGAGATGACATTATTCGAATCCCTGCGGATGGTTCGGCATTTATGCACATAGAGGAAAAGTGGCAACACTTCAAAGAAGAACCTCGTAATCTCAGGCTTTCATTGGCAGCGGATGGTGTCAATCCATTTGGAGAGATGAGATCTGTTTGCTGGGTGTGGCCTATTTTTGTTATCAATAATAACATTCCTCCGTGGATGTCAATAAAGAGGGAGCACATTATGTTGGCAATGATTGTTCCAGGTATTTTATCATTTGATAGTTATTAATTTACATGTACTTACAAATCTTATAGTAAAATGGTCACAATAATTATGTAATGTTACTGTTCATTCAAGTAGGTAAATATCAAGTTAAAGATATGAATGTATATATTGAGCCTCTTATTGACGAGTTGGTGGAGTTATGGAACGGTGTCACTATGTATGACGTGTCTAGACCAATAGGACAAAGACAATTTCAATTCCATGCAATACTTGTATGGACAATACATGATGCCCCAGGGCTAACACATTTTTGTGGTATGTTATAGTGAATTCAAGTTGCGCATGATAATTCCAATTATAAAAATCAACATATTTAATAATCCAATTATATCATTATCTTGTAGGTCTTCAAACAAAGGGAAAATTTGCATGTCCAGTTTGTGGTCCAAAGATGAAATCTCGTCATTCAAAAAGTTTAGGAAAGCATGTGTTTGATGAGTACAGACACTTCCTCCATAGGAATCATAAGTATCGAAGTATGGAAAAACATCTTTTCAATGGGAAAGAAGAGACTACATCAAAGCCACGAAGAATGACACCTCGCCTATGGAAGTTGGAATATAATAGAATTAATCATCGAGGTAATGTCGTTCCACTTAATGGTTTATGTTTGTAATTTATATATTTCTATTGTGATTTTTGTTTACTAATTATGTAATTGATGATCGTGAAGGTCGTCAAGGCACTACTGACAACCTTCCAAAGGGACTAAAAAGCTATCCCAGACAATTTAGTAGGTTGCCCTACTACGAGGACCTACAAATTGTGCATTTGTTTGATCTTATGCATATTGGAAAGAATATAACAGAGACATTATGGAAAATACTGGATGGAAGGCGTGACAAAGAAAAAATTGTCAAAATTTGTAATGACATTCATGAATCCAATCATGCACTGAAGAATTTCATTCACTCAAATAGCAATAGAGATCAGATTAATATAAGTGCCCTTCCTTGGTTATTAACGGAGCAGCAAAGTGATGCCATAAAAGAAGTCATACGAAAAATTCAATTTCCCACAGGATTTGCTAGGAACATAAGCAATCTCATATCAAAGAAAAGTGAATTTGGGCCAGGGCTCAAAACGCATGATTGGCATACTTTCATCAAGGTAAGTTATGTTCTTCTGTATTTACAATATATTCATAAACTACGTGTACTATTCATTATGTTATGTTAGAAAATAATGAAATGATTGGTTTATAATTACTGCAGTACATGCTACCTCTATCTCTCCCAGAGCACTTCAATAATAACATCAAACAAGTGATATATGATCTTGGAAAATACATGAGGTAAGCAGTAATATCTGTTCAATTTGTTGTATATATTTATTATATTCGCGATTTGTTTTTCTTGCTATGTAATCTATTGTATATTATTTTGTAAAGTCTCGTATTTATATATTTTTTGTGACTTGAATCTCTTAATGTAGGTGGTTGTCATCTAAAGAAATCCATAAAGAAGATATAAACTATTGGAAGAGAAGAATTCCTCATTTACTGTGTGAAATGCAAAAGTGTCTACCTCCAACTTTTTTCAATGCACAAGAACACTACCTCATACACCAAGTTGAGGAGATTGAATTGTGTGGACCTGCACACACTAGGTCAATGTGGATGGTTGAGAGGCACTTGAAATCTTTGAAGGCTTTGGTTCGACAAAGAGCACATCCTGAGGGTTCTATGGTAGAGGGATACATGGTATACCAGACTATGGTGTACATTACTGAATATCTTCTTAAGTTTGCTTCAAATATCCATGTAGATCACATTTGGGATCTCGACCCTTTTAAAAAATTCAAAGGGGAGTACTTGATGGGGAAAGGTAGATTGAGGAAAGTGACAGGTAATAAATTATAAGATGTTATTGTAATAAATTATTTTTTAATCTTCAAAATAAATCGGTTGTAAGTCGTCTATTTTTTTTTTGTACAGTTGCTCAAGAGTGGGATGCACTACATTTGTATATTGCAAACAATCTTGATTGGATGACGGTATGGATTGAACGATGTCAACATTCTGGTCACACATTAACATGGGAAGGTGTATCTTCATTGGTTAAAGAAGCTCATCGTAAGGGTAAAAGCACAATAAGTTGACACCCTTTTACAAAGGAAAAGGCTAACAAAATCAAAGTTGTTCAACTTCAATAGTACAAAAATGATATTTATGTTTGGAATTTGAAGATGATGTAAACTAATTAAATGTGATAAAATAGATGAAGTTTATGATTAATATTTTTAATAATATTTTTTAATAAGAATTGATATGTTTTTTTAATTTTTAAAGATGATTTTTCAGTTGCTGAAAAATGTTGAAAATTAGGGATCTAGTTCCCACCAAAAAATTATATTTAAATAAACATTTTTTCCCCTAGTTTCAAAATATGTCATAGATGACATATATAGCTAGTGCATGAAGAAATAAAAATTAGTTTGTGACCTATATTTTCTCTTTTATAATAATTCAAATTCTAACTCACTGAAATCGACAGTTTTCATCTCGCAACATATTTTTCATAACAAATCAATCTCAATCAAAAAAAGAAATATGTATTCTTGAAGAGGACTCTCTCCTCTAGTGCACCATATGTTTTTCAAATTTATTTAATATGATTTACTATTTTTTTCTTTCTCTGAATCAACATCTCCTTGATTGTTAAAATACCTACTTGCAATATTTTTTTAATTACAATAAACTATGTCTAATTAAAACACTATAAAATCTATATGAAGTTATTCTTGACTCTGATCTCTACAAAAGGGTATTTTTTTATTTTTTAAAAAATATCATTAAAAAGAATAGGAGTTATTGAAACACCACTTTTCTAAAATAATTTTATTTTTATGGTAATTGGACCCAAAGTGGTATAAAACATGCATTTAATAGATATTTCCAATTGGAAAAGTTAAAGCACTTATCTAACTTAGCTAGAATGAATCTAGCTAGACCATATGTTTGACCAAAATTAATTTTTAGTTAGAAATACTAAAATTTAGCTGTGCTAATAAGTTAGCCTAAAAGGTGACACCTAATTGTGCTTTTACCCGTAATGGAGATTCTAATGTTACGCAAAGGGAAATAGATTTAGCATATGGTTTAAGAGATTTCCAGGTACGTACAAAATTATTAATCACCCGTATGTTTATCAACTCACGATATAATAATTTTGACATGTTTCACATATTATTGCAGGTTAAACACCACAAGGGTATGTTCTGTAATGGTCAAAAATTTCGCGTCAAAGTGTTGGATGACACGAAAAAAACTTGTGATTCTGGAATAACTACAATCTTTCAAGTGACTAATATTTCATCTAGAAATGACTTAGATCCTCAAGAGTCTAAAAATCAATACTATGGCATTTTGGATGATATACTTGAGTGCGACTTTAGTTCCTTCAAATTAGTACTCTTCGTTGTCAAATGGTACAGGCTACGACTTAATCCAAATGATCCTAATAGAACTGTTATTGAACATGATAATGGATTTACAATGGTTAATACAAGGTCATTTGAGCCAGTTGGGGATGAGCCCTATGTTCTTCCAAGCCAATGTGAGTAGGTATTTTACTCAGAGGTTTCACATAAACCGGGTTGGTCATTTGTTGTTAGACATGAACCGAGAGGAAGGCCGATAAAGTATAATGCGATGGAAGAAGAAGATACTGAAGAAGTAGAAGATGATGTAGATGATGATCACGATCGACAATTATTGGATGATGTTCCTGAGACAAATTTTCATGAAGAAGAAGAAGAAGATGATGACGATGATGCTGCTACTGATGATGATGATGAAGATGATGTTGATGTTGATGATGATGATGTTGATGATGACGACAACGATGACGACGACGACGACGACGACGACGATGATGACGATGATGACGAGGATGATGATGATGATGATGATGATGATGATGAGGATGATGATGATGAAATTTAAAGGTATGCCATCAATCCTTAATGTATTTAATATTCATTTCTTGATAGAAATATATTTGTCTTAAATGGTTACATAGTTTATTCATTATCTATTTAAAAGCTACAAGTTTCAACTACAAATAGAATACTGCTAATCTAAATTAACTATTAATCTAAATTAATTAAATAAAACTATTTAAAACACATATTGATGCATGAATGTATTGAGCCTTATTTTCTTTCAGGTCAAAAGCATTTGTAAGTGTTCTCACAACACCAACCAAGCATCTTCATAAGATCACTCTCCTTGATCCAAGCCAACTCCATAACCTATCAGAGTGCACACCAAATCCTTATGCCACCTTAGCATTCTACATCTTTGGAATAATCCCAATGTCCCTCAATCCATCCAATGGATTCATCCAAGCAATCTAATCAACAAACTATCAAATGCTCACAATGCCTCAATAGGCTCCAAACTTGACTTCACCTTAAATTTTTGGCTAACATTTTTATACTTGATCTTTGACACAGGGGCACAATATGGAGCAACCGCCCGAAGGTGATGGTGACGATATTCCTAGCTCATCTACACATGAGCAGGTAAAACTCATTGTAATTGTGCAAACTAGATAGAAGCAAAATGTTATTTTTTTTAATGTTATTTTCTTCATTGTTTTGGAGTAATTTTGATAATACTAATACTATTGTTGTCACAGAGGGCCGGTGGTCGGAGAGAGGGAAAGCAACCTGCAGTCCCTCAGGAGTCCCCCCTTATGGACCCTTTTTTTATTGATTTAGCAGAGACCGATGACCCGATCGGTTCCATTAAAAAGCTGCTAAAGAAAATTGGGAAAGAACTTCTACGTTTGGTATCCATACATCCTCAGAATCAGGAAATAAAAGACAGGGCAGCTGAGTTGTTGCGCACTTTTGAAAACTTTAAAGTAAGTATTAATGAAATTTTTAATTATTACAAGAGTTCAATAATGGTTTTTATGTTATGCTCTTTTATGACATTAATTAAAATATGGATGCATTGTCTTTACAGAGTTATTTGCGGAATTTTGAACCCCATTCCCATGATGAGGCTGGTACTGCAAGTGGTTCAGGTAGATCACATGTTCCATTCCCCACTTGTGTTTTCCACTGAATATATATAGGAATGATCATAATCATTGACAATACATGCTCGAACAATCTTTTTTTTTAATGCTCTAACAATCTTGTCCATGCTAGTCCACACGTTCTATATTTATGCATGCTCTAACAATTTTATTCTTCAGCTCCTTTCCATGATGATATGACAACGCCACCTCCATCCAGGACAGCCACAAATGTCTTGCCGACTGCCATGTCAACAACACACAGCCTAAATGCACCAACTGTTGCACCATCTATTGGCACACAAATCCCTCTTTTTCTCTCTTTTGTTATGTGTTTAAATGTTATGTGTTTACGATGTAGATCCCTTGATTGTGTTTGTACCATGGGTGCTCTGCACCAATTTATTTCCCTTGAAGTATTATTTCTTGGAGGCATTTGATAATGGTTTTCATTTTTTGCAATAGGAGATGCAACAAGTCCCGATGCAACATCATTTCCTAGATGTTCCCGTGTTCCTAGTACGGGAACGGTGAAGGATTGCGTATTGATCATCAGCGACGATGAAGGCATTCCCTTAAAAGTAGCCAAAGTTCCAGGTACTTTAAAGTTATTATTATTCTATAGTGATATAATAGTAATTTAGTTTTTTATCACTCTTCATCGACTAATGATCCCATGATTATTTTGTAAGGAATGATATTTTTTGGTGAAAACTTGGTGATGAGTGTTTGCGGATATTCGGGCCCACCCTACGTACATGGTGGAACATCATATCCTAACTAAAACCCCAAACCACTATTTTGATTTCATATCATTGCTAGAATAGTTTTCCTTTTCATCAATTTCTTGAACTATATTAAAGGTAGCTTCTCTTCATTTATGAGTCTAACATGTTTTTTTTTACTTAAAAGGTGGAATAACCAAGATAAAAAGTTGAAGGATGATCTTGTACATAGTATGACCCAGCTTTTTGGACCTTGTGCATTCGAGAGAAACAAGCTCCTTGAAAGAGCTGGTTTATGTTTGAAGTATATTAGGGACCAGTACAGGAAATATTTAGAGGTTAACCCAAGGCACGAGCGTCCGCCCTGTGTTCTTGAGGCTGAGTGGCAGGCTTTGATTTTGGATGGAAAGTATAAAGCCGACATGAAAAAAGGAATTACGCCAGTAGAGAGTAGAGCAAGGTATGTGATACTTTTGAGAATGTAATTATGTACTAATTAACCTCTAAATTTTTCCTGTAATTATGTACTAATTAACCTCTAAATTTTTCCTGTACTGGTCTCTAACATATTTCAAACTTTTCATAGATTTCCTGACACAACAAAGGCAAGATTAGAAAAGCACGGGACACACAAGCTCGGCTCTGGTGGTTTTTCCAAACTTCAAGCACGAGTTGTAAGTATTAGTAAATCAAAACTTGTATCAATTTTTTTATATATTGCAAGGAAATTTTTTTTGATCAAACAATGCAAGTAAAATTCACCATACCAAGCAAAAATGTAGGGGTCAGAGTTCAATAGATGCCTCATAGAAGAGGACAAGAGAATTGGCTTCCAACAAGGCTATAGAGCCGTGGCTGAATGACTACGAGCTGAAATCAGTGTGCAAGGTTCAAATAATGATGCATTTGAGCCACAGGTAAATAAGCTAAATGAAATTTATTTCAAATTGAATACTTTACCAATTAGTCTATTTGATGTTAAGTTCTAATATAAAGTGAGTATATCTGTTTTAAGAAAGCAATGATAACAATGTGTAGGATATTGGAATGCAGCTTGACAATCCTTCTACACAATCTATGCATAATGAAGGTTCGCATGATGTGCATCCTAGTGGTGGAGGTATACATTTGCTATTAAAATTTTTATATGTAATTACAATTGGTGTTTGGATTAATGTAACATTTTGTATAGCAACTGTAGAGGATCGAAGGGTCGGTGCTCATGCGCATGTTGAGGTTGAGTCTAGACAAAATGATGTGGCCAGATCAGGTAATTAAAGAGCGCCACAGTTATGTTCTTTAAAATAATTAAATACTTGTAACAATTATAATTAAATATTTTAAATTTAACTCTTTTATTTGTTATTGTAGAGGACCCCCCTTTGCAGCAGCATAGGAATTTGAGATCATCAAGAACAAAGAACAAAACAACTGATGAGGGGGGTATTGATGATAACACTAATGCTCCTCTTAGAGCTTACATAGAAAAAAAAAATTAGAAAGAGAAAAAAGAAATGATTGTAATCTAAATACCTTAATTGATAATGACTGAATTTTATGTCTCAATGAATTTAATTATGTGCTAATGAATGTTCATGAATTATGTGTTTATTTTCATATTGATGAATGTTGCGTGTTAACGAATCTAATGTGTTAATGAATGTTATCATGTGATATTGATTGAATGTTACATTTTATTAATAATTGAAAGAATGAATGAATGTTAGATGTTAACGGGGAATGTAGAGTGATGTTAGGGGGAGGGGGGTGGGGCCAAATGAGCTTCCACCTTCACGTGGTTGGCCCTGTTTAGTAGAGAATATTAAACTATATTCTCGAAACAAAGTGAAGCTCAATAAGATACTAAATGAGTCAAAATGGTTATCAAGGTCCTCTATCCATAAGATACTTGTAGTCAAAATGGTTATTAATAAGATACTTGTAGTCAAAATGGTTATCTAGGTCCTCTATCCATTCCATAAGTTCTTCACCATTCAAACTTCCTCCATAACAAGGAATGTGCTCTAGGTTAGTCATGAAGCCTAGCATGGACTCTCTGTCAGATAGAGCCACTATTTCAGAGCCTTTTCTGTGCATTTCCTTCAAGCACTGTACAGTGTACGGATGTGAAAGGGAGGGCAGACCAGTGTGGAAGTTAGAGTATTTATATCTTATGCTTTGAGAGTTTATTTGGTAGATTGAAGACACCTTATATCAAAGTTATTCCTTTTTCTTATCTGTTGTTCTGTCAAACCCTCATTTTTTGGGTTATTGCATTCAAATGGCCTTAACTTGCAAATAAACCATAGGATATCCTCTGTTCTTTGTAAAATGCAAGTTAAGGGGGTTTATTTTCATATTTTAAAAGCTTTGGAATAGGATACTAAGCCAGAGAATTTCGAGAGCAAGCCCTAGGTCAAGAATCTCAATGTTCTTGACTAGGAGTTGATGGATTATGCAAGATCAGAGGGTAGCGGCAAGTAAAGGACCTCAAACCTTGTTGAATCTAGATCTTTAGAGCATGGTGGACATCTTCAAACTCTGATCTTGGTTTCATGCACCCATTTTCAATGCCTTGTTTTGGAACCCACACCCAAAGGCATGCATTAGGTCTACGGACTCAATAAGGACATTGATATGCTGGAGTGGAGTCAGGGTCTAGGAGTTGGAGGATTGTTAGAACATCAAAAAGGGTACTCAAAAAACATATAAGTTCATAAGGTCCTTTGTCAAATTGAAGAGTTATTGCTGCAGAACAGGTTTTGGAGACCTACTAGAGTCACTAGGTCTATTTGTGATTTTGATGTCTTGGGTTGTTTGGAACATAACCAATGCATGATTCTGCATGTTTTAGGGAATCTTAAGAGTTTTCAAATGTTTGATTGGGTTGGCAAAGCCTAGGATCAATAAAGTCTCTTTTGGTAGAAAATCAGGGAACTTGTCCCTAAAAGGAAATTTGGTCTTGGTTGGGATTGAGTCAATAAGGTGTTAGAAGTATCTTGAAACCTTTGAAGTCCCTCTAGTACAGAGATTTTAAACTGGTCTGATAGAATCAGAGGCTAAATTGCTTAGGTGTAACATTTTGGTGTCTTGAAGTGGGTTGGGGCTTAAGACCAAGTTTCTTGCTGACCACTCTGCATCACATTGTCTTGCATGAAATTAGTCATTCTGTATACACTGGTCTAGTGTTGTCAATAGACCCAAATAGTTCAAAGATACTCGAACCAATTAGATGTTTTATGGGGTGCATTTTTGTGTTAGGTAGAAAGGATTCTTCATACAGGTGAAAGTCTCGAACCTTTCCCCACTCCCAAAAAAATATCACTTGTACTGTTATGAGCAGTCATGAGGACTAGACAGATACATTATAATATATGTAATTGCCACTTGAATGTATTGCTATTCAACCACATTTATGGGCCCGTTTGGACCACGACACATAGTAGCATCTACAGAGAAGAATATCCCAGGTGTAACAAGCTCTAAGAATATACCAATAGTTCTAAGAAGTTCCCTAGCACACAGTAGCATCTACAGAGAAGAATATACAACATGAGGGCAGTCACTGTAAAGACAACATGATAATGTACACTCATTGTATGTGTACATTATCATGTTATCTTTACAGTGACTATCCTCATTCAAGTGGCAATTACACAAGGGACAGTCACTGTGAGATGTCCTCATTTGTGACAAGGACAGTCACACATGAGGACATCTCACAGTCACTGTCCCTTGTGTAATTTCCACTTGAATGTATTGTTATTCAACCACATTTATGGGCCCGTTTGGACCATGACACACAGTAGCATCTACAAAGAAGAAGTTTGGTATGCAATGGTCTTGAAACCTCCTGAGAAATTCTTGGTATGCATTTGTGTGGTGCAAAAGCTTCGTTGAAAGAGAAAAAGAAGAAAAGAATAGAAATGATTTTTTTTCTTTTTATGTCATATACTGTAACCAGCTACTTATAACTTGCAAAAATTATTATAACCATTTGAAATTGAAACTTAGTTTAATGTGAAACTGAGAACTGCTTTATTAGAGCTTTCTGTTATTTAGATTCAGACATCAAGAACATTGTTTGCCTAATATTGTGATTAATGTTTATTTATTAATATCTCATACTGACAAACAATTGATAATTGTAGGGAAAACATCATTGGGGGTCTTTGAGGATCCACCAGAAGCCAAGGAGAAAATGTATTCAAATGCTAAAGATGGTGTAACAGTCCTTACAGCTGTTGAACCTTGCTGTGTAGATCATCTCCGATTCTCCAAGTTCAACAGTACTGTGGTATTCCTTTGGATACTTCTAATGGTAAATTTTAGACATCAAGTTCTTTTCGTATGAAACTACTACATTTGTAATCTGTAGTTTTAAACTTTTAGTTTATAAATGTTCATCAGCTTTAGTTCGTATGCTGCCATTTCAAGTATGATTAATGAAGTTACCTTTATCATAGGATGAAAGTGAGCAGTCAGCATACTGGTACGGAGCTGGCAGGATTGATACGGTGACTAGGGCATCATTTAATGGTGGTATTGTGTTTTCCCGTGTTTAGGGCATCAGCCTTTTGAAGCATTGCCTTCATCTTTCTTAAGTCTGAGTTTTAAGTTTGTTTATCTCTCTCGGCGCTGTTGAAAATACAAATGACAACGTTCTTGTTTGTTTTGCCCTTATATCCCGATGTGATTTCGCGGAGGGTTACGGCGCTATTGAAAACACAAATGAAAACACAAATCCCTTGTGTAATTGCCACTTGAAGGAGGACAGTCACTGTAAAGACAACATGATAATGTACACTTACAGTGAGTGTACATTATCATGTTGTCTTTAGAGTGACTATCCTCATTTGTTGAAGAAGAAAAGCATTAATGTGGCTGAATAGCAATACATTCAAGTGGCAATCACACAAGGGACAGTCACTGTGAGATGTCCTCATTTGTGACTGTCCTTACAGTGAGTGTACATTATCATGTTGTCTTTAGAGTGACTGTCCTCATTTGTTGAAGAAGAAAAGCATTAATGTGGTTCAATAGCAATACATTCAAGTGGCAATTACACAAGGGACAATCGATCACTGTGAGATGTCCTCATGTGTGACTATCCTTGTCACAAATGAGGACATCTCACAATGACTGTCCCTTCTGTAATTGCCACTTGAATGAGGACAGTCACTGTAAAGACAACATGATAATGTACACATACAATGAGTGTACATTATCATGTTGTCTTTACAGTGGCTGCCCTCATGTTGTATATTCTTCTCTGTAGATGCTACTATGTGCTAGGGAACTTCTTAGAACTGTTGGTATATTCTTACAACTTGTTACACCTGGGATATTCTTCTCTGTAGATGCTACTATGTGCCGCGGTCCAAATGGGCCCATAAATGTGGTTGAATAGCAATACATTCAAGTGGCAATTACACAAGGGACAGTCATTGTGAGATGTCCTCATGTGTGACTGTCCTTGTCACAAATGAGGACATCTCATAGTGACTGTCCCTTGTGTAATTTCCACTTGAATGAGGACAGTCACTGTAAAGACAACATGATAATGTACACATACAATGAGTGTACATTATCATGTTGTCTTTACAGTGGCTCCCCTCATGTTGTATATTCTTCTCTGTAGATGCTACTATGTGCTAGGGAACTTCTTAGAACTGTTGGTATATTCTTACAACTTGTTACACCTGGGATATTCTTCTCTGTAGATGCTACTGTGTGCTGTGGTCCAAACAGGCCCATAAATGTGGTTGAATAGCAATACATTCAAGTGGCAATTACACAAGGGACAGTCACTGTGAGATGTCCTCATGTGTGACTGTCCTTGTCACAAATGAGGACATCTCACAGTGACTGTCCCTTGTGTAATTCCCACTTGAATGAGGACAGACACTGTAAAGACAACATGATAATGTACACAAGTACCATGAAGGTAGTTGCAAGTTAGGGCTGTTTCATTGCATACCCGAAACAATGAAGATGTTACGGTCCACAAAATGTTTGTGCTTGAAAGATGAACAAATAAAATTAAACTTCTAAATAACCAAAGCCACTAACAATAAATTCAACACAGATATGTCCTCATTTCTGGGTATTTTAGCTCTGTAACAGCTGAATACTAGATTACATAATAATGACAAAAGAAAAATAAACCCAACGTACTCAGAAATTGTAGCTGTGATTTCGCGGAGGGAATCTCTCTCGGCACTGTTGAAAATACAAATGACAACGTTTCTCTACATTATCATGTTGCCTTTACAGTGACTGTCCCTTGTGTAATTGCCACTTGAAGGAGGACAGTCACTGTAAAGACAACATGATAATGTACACTTACAGCCCGTGTACATTATCATGTTGTCTTTAGAGTGACTATCCTCATTTGTTGAAGAAGAAAAGCATTAATGTGGCTGAATAGCAATACATTCAAGTGGCAATTACACAAGGGACAGTCACTGTGAGATGTCCTCATTTGTGACTATCCTTACAGTGAGTGTACATTATCATGTTGTCTTTATAGTGACTGTCCTCATTTGTTGAAGGAAAAAAGCATTAATGTGGTTCATTAGCAATGTATTCAAGCGGCAATTACACAAGGGATAGTCACTCTGAGATTTCCTCATTTGTGACTATCCTTACAGTGAGTGTACATTATCATGTTGTCTTTACAGTGACTGTCCTCATTTGTTGAAGGAAAAAAGCATTAATGTGGTTCAATAGCAATGTATTCAAGCGGCAATTACACAAGGGATAATCACTCTGAGATTTCCTCATTTGTGACTATCCTTACAGTGAGTGTACATTATCATGTTGTCTTTACAGTGACTGTCCTCATTTGTTGAAGGAAAAAAGCATTAATGTGGTTCAATAGCAATGCATTCAAGTGGCAATTACACAAGGGACAGTACATGCCCATTAAAGTTGGTGTTTTGTTATCCAGCATGACAATGGAGACAGCATACTCTGTGTCAATTTTACTCATCAAATTTCCCTCCGCCAGGCAAAGCAACAATCTGGGTATGATAAGGTAAAGTTTTTGCAACAATTTCTTGCTGCTGCTAAGGTTACCATTGTTTATGGTTTCTATTATATAGTTCTATCTATATTGCTATATGGCCTTTTGTTTAGGATTAAGTAGACGAGGGAAAATATTTCTTTTGTGGATTGTAAACAAAACATTGAATTATTTCAGAGAAAAGATCTAAATCTATAAGATGCTACGATGGAGCACATGACCATGTACTTGTGAATATTAGGATCCATGTTAATCAAATGACTGCTTTATGTAAATTACTTTTGAGTAAGTAAAAGGCAATACAATTTTTTGAAGTGTGCAAGGATTTTTATGATATACAGGTGTACGAAGAAATGAATCTATGTTGTTTTGTATCAATATCAAACATCTCTGATATATTTTCATGTTTTTATAATCTATTTTGTAGATGAAAACTGTCCAACAGATAAAGATTGGGAACTTCTCCCAGCATCTGTACCTGCATCTCTCTTATATACTACAAGTTGCTTGCCATCAGAAATTGCAGTTCCCTCACGTGACATTGATGGTGAAGTGTTCTTTTCAGAACCATCATCTGTGGTTACCAATGCTCCTGTTTTAGGCAATAAGTTTGTTGCATTCCATGAGCCATTGGTCAAGTTTCTTCTACGAGCTTCTGATGCCTCAAAATCTAAGCAGTGCCTACGCATGCCTCGTTGTGGTTGATTATCATTCTGTACATGAATTATAATGAGTAATCAATTTTGGGCCTTGGAATCTTGTATGTAACATGCACAAGCATTTCATGGCTAAATGAATCTATTTTAAAAGCATCAACTTTTCTTACATGATGCTGGATACATAAGTAGAACAAGCGTATATCAAATTGGAAGCAATCAGAACTCCACAATGACATATTATTTAGAGTACTCTTCAGTTTAAGTAATAATGCATATATTGACACTGTAAAGACAACATGATAATGTACACTCACTGTAAAGACAACATGATAATGTACACTCACTGTAAAGACAACATGATAATGTACACTCACTGTAAGGATAGTCACAAATGAGGACATCTCACAGTGACTGTCCCTTGTGTAATTGCCACTTGAATGTATTGCTATTCAGCCACATTAATGCTTTTCTTCTTCAACAAATGAGGATAGTCACTGTAAAGACAACATGATAATGTACACTCAAAATGAGTGTACATTATCATGTTGTCTTTACAGTGACTATCCTCATTTGTTGAAGAAGAAAAGCATTAATGTGGCTGAATAGCAATACATTCAAGTGGCAATTACACAAGGGACAGTCACTGTGAGATGTCCTCATTTGTGACTATCCTTACAGTGAGTGTACATTATCATGTTGTCTTTACAGTGGCTGTCCTCATTTGTTGAAAGAAAAAAGCATTAATGTGGTTCATTAGCAATGTATTAAATAATTTTTATTTTTTTTATCCACCCACGGGCGTCGCAATTGCGACGGGAGCCTGTCGTAATGCGATGCAGGCGCCCGTCGCAATTGCTTGGGAGGCCCGTCGCAATTGCGACGGCCCTCCGAAGCCATGCGACGGGGGGGCGACGCCCATGCCGCTAACAAATCTTAGCGACATTGCGACGGGAGGGCGTCGCAATGGCGACGGCTACCCATAAACGTCGCAATTTGTGACTAAAAAATAGCGACGTCTATGGGTGTTGCTATTGCGACACATAGCCGTCGCAATTGCGACACATAGCCATCGTAAAATGCCCCCAAATGTATTAGTGTCAAGAATTAGTTATTATAACAGGAAAGAAACTAACCGAAAGGGGAAAATAAGTAAGGCTCGTAGAGGAGATTTTGGGGGTTCCGGATTCTGCCTGACCCGAGAGACTTTGTGCGAGGGGAGGGATAGATTAGGATTTTTATTGTAATGAAGGGAAAGAGGGATTTTATTTTCAGATAATGATTAATGTACAAGAACATCAGAATGTTTGTTGTTTTGCTGTGTTTAAAGAAGGATATGTCAGCATATTAAAACTTTGATTTTAGATGCTCACTTTCTGATTGATATTCATCTTTCAATGATATTGGTTTCTTTTGAATGCGTATCTGTTACGTCTGATCATCAGCATGATCATCTATGGACTTTGTGCTATAGTTTCTCATGTATTTGGAAAGAACCATTCATCTTTCTCTCTTAGTTTCTTTCTGTAATGCATTGTTTAGGCAAATGAAATTTGTAGCATTTACTATCCTTTTCTTTTTAGTAAATTAGTCCCTTTGCATCTATCTCGTGTTTACGAATAGATGTTTGTAAGCCTTTATTACTTTTAGGTTAAAAGCATTATCATTTATACTTTAGTTGATTCATTGTAAATCCTGCACGGGGAGTTGTACCGAGATAATTCAAAGGGCGCTTACGCTTCTCAATAGTGAAGTGACCCAACTGCTGGTGTTGATTGAGTCTTTTTGTTTGGGCTTTAAGGGTCATTTTGTAAGTGTTTCTTTCGAAGACAAATCTATTCACCAACAAGAAGTTAAACCTCAAACATAATAAGCTCCATGAACAGGGTATTCCAGAGTAAAGAAAAACAAATGTAACTTCAACAAGATATAATTTAAATCATAATGATAATCATAGTCAAGATATAACTTCACCATTCAATTCCATAAACATGAATAATAAATATGTATATACAAAAGATGACGCAAATATAACATATAAATGAATATGTTCTATATATGTATCAGATGTATCAAAAGTATGTCCATATACAAATATGGCACATGCCATTTCAAAATGTCTACAAAATCAATGTTTTAAGGTGTACAATGTGGCATATATGCCATCTCAAAATGTGCCAAGTGTCATCTCTAAATGACCACAAAACTAAAACTGCATCCTATGCTGTAGGGGGATCATCAAAATGTAGCCTCTTTGAAGGAGTGTTGGGCTCTGATTGATCCTGCATAAAAAATGTGTTCAAACCAAAGTTAGATTGCTTACTTTATATGATTTGTACATATATATATAATTCATAATTTTCAAACACTAATTTAATTAAAATTATAACCGAATACAAATAAATTTGTACCTGGTCTCTCGATTGCCTACCACGATCAGGTGTCCTAGCATAAGTCCTAGGTAGCAAAGGGACCATGCCAACAATACCAACTCTGACCTATAAATATATATTTGCAATAATGAGATTAGTAGACTGGTGCAACATAGAGTAATAAATCTACAAAATAGGATGATAGAATAATAAAATTACAAATTGATTGAACTAAAATTAAAACTTACATCTAGTGATCCCTCCTCTGGAATAGTGGGCTGGGTCCACAAAGAAACAAAAGATTCTCATGGGACCTCCCTCATAGTCGGAGTAACCTATGAGAGTAAAATGATTGTCAATTATATATCAATGTACTTCATCATAGCAACCCTAGTTACAAAATACAAATAACAATATGTAAAAGTCTACATACAATAAGGCTATCACTCTGAATCGAGATGCCTGTAACCCTACGCCGCCGAATCGGTGTCGGGACATCATCAATAGCCACACCCTATACAATAAAGTGCAAGTAAAATATTTATTACTACACACAAGTGGCATACATATGCATGCATAATTAATCTTAAACAATTAACTACATTTCCTTTGTCGACACCTGATGAAGGAACCCCCTCACGCCCCCCACTGATGTCGGCTGTAGCCTGGAAGAACACAATAAGATGACAATATATATTAGTAAATGTATGAATTTTATTGCTCTAATTGATAGAGATTTAAGCATGTACACCAAATGATATAAAAAACAACTAATGGGTACATAATTTATAATATATCGTATAGTCATCAAGGCCAAATGAAATGGATGAAAGTGTGGACTCATCCCCCTGTCTCACCTCCTCCTGTATCATCGATTGAACATAAATGGAAAAAATATATATACATAAGTGCATGCAATCATTAAAACTAATCTAAATAAATAAATTATTTTTAAATTAAATAAGTCATGTGACAAATTTATTTATAATGTTTACTCTTACCGTATCAACAGGAGTCAATGGCTCTACATGCACCTCC
>BSBK01012146.1:0-62500 GCA_027943335.1 Chamaecyparis obtusa | reverse complement strand
TTGTGTTCAATCTCATGAGTGGACTTGTGAGAAGACAACAACAATGAAGAAAGATGCAAACCATAATTCTCAGGTTCCTTCTCTTTCATTACCCCCTTGTTCCTATCATTCTCTTTGAGTTTTTTGCCATCCAGGTACATTCAAAATTTCAAAGTGTTCATAAAAAAAAACATGATATTTAGTACCATATCAAAATGAGATCTCAGGGAATTGCAATGTTAATTTTAAGTTCTATCATCGTAGGATTCATTTATAAACATTTAATTTAGTTTTATTAGTTAATGACAATAAATTAGATGAAAGAGTAGTCCCATCAATCCACTATTATCAAATCTCCATCCTAATGATGCATGAGTTGTATCTGTCAATAAATTGTCACATTAGATTCACATATATTTTGATATCATATGGTCAATAATTTAACATTAGGTCACATTTTAATTTGAGAGCAATTGATTATGTCCATGTTCCTAGATCTTCATTATATTAGCTCATATAGATAGTTTAGTCACTCTTCTATATCAACATTGAGATACACACAAAACTTCAAAATCCCTTAATCATCTAGTACAGTTCCTCAACTTTTCTTTCTTCCATATTTGGAAGGGGGATATGAGTTTATTTTTCCACTAGGTTTTCTCTCTTTCCCTACTTATGAGATTTTTCTTAGTAATCAAGTACCTGATCAAGTATTTTTATTAGGAATCATCTTTATTTTTAGCTTGAGTGTCTAGCCTAATTTTTTTTTTACTTAAGAAGGAATGTTACTGCAATATTTGTTATAATATTAAATATAATAAATTAAGTTAATTAGGGATGATTTCTTAATTTTTATCTTTTCATGTAGGATAAGATTGCTTCTTTTCTTTCCTTGCCTAGATTTTAGAAGATTTTCTTTAGCATATATCTCTTCTAAAGGATGTTTCCTTTTCTTTTCCTAGATTATAAGAGTTCATTTCTTACGGATATCTCTTCGAAGTGATATTTTCATTTCTAGAGAAAATGTTGCTTAGGTGTAAGTTCTTGTATGAAGTCAAATGCCTAGTGTCTATTAAATAGTTGTTATTCTAAATGGCTCATCTATTGCTATATATTTTTAATTCCTTCCTAACATGATTAATAGATTCCAACTATTTGTGTTCTAAGTGTCTCATTAATTTTCTTTTTGAAACTTGGTACTCATATTCACTTATGATTCATGGCCAATCTGAAACTCAAAATTAAACCACACCACACTTGTCAATTTTATACATGAATTTGTCATGTCAATCCTCAAAAGTACATAAACATTCATGACACTATAAAAATTATTATTACTATGTATATGTGCTCAAATTCAACTAAATAAAGACTCATATTCTCACATCCTTGAGCATGAAGACTATCTCATTATTTGTCACAATTAAAGTATGTATTTTGAAATTATTTTTAAGCCAAAATAGGAAGCATTTAAATTGATGTTTTCCAATACTATAATATACTTCTTATAAAAATATGCACTACCATATTTTTCACCTTCTAATTCATTTAGATGCTCATACAACCACATGCTAAATCTCAAGTTGCTATAAGAAATTAAAAAAGTATAAGATCCTTTATCTACTCATCCAAGTGGAAAACCATATAATCTACAACGTAGTACACTAAAAGTTCTCTCTATCCCATATTCATAATCTAAAATATAATTTAGAGTGCAAAAGTTATGACCTTTGATGAATGGATGTAATAATGCTTTTCAATTAATACAATTAATATAAAGGAAGTTAACTACCCCTTGGCAATACTTACCTTTTAGAAAAGAAGTTATGAGTTTTCATGACACTGAATTCTAAAAAGTATAGAAAAATAAAAGCCAAACATATACGACTACACAATGTTTGGAGAAGCTTTTTCATGACTATTAAGAAGTCAAACATCCAATATCATGGGTAAAGGTTATGGATTAAACACAACAGCTCTATTAGGCTATAAGACAACCAACATATGTCTATCACATGCCTAATGTCATTGTTGATATTAGTGGACAACATCAATGACACTTTGATGACATAGGGGAACTAAGGTAGCAATTTATTGGCAACGCACAAGAAAGTTTGGTGGAGAATTATAAAGATCTATTAACTCATTCAAAATTTTAAAATTTTAAGCTTTGAAATCATGCAGGTTATATATGTGGCCTCACTTAACTAGGGGTTGCGACTAAAGATGTAAGTTTTGTTAGCCAACTTCTCTCTTGAAGAGTTGACAACCCTGTGCTAATTGTTAATCATATTATAATGATAATACTTCTACTATCATAAGATATAGGAGCTCATGATGCATTCATCCATCCATATTACACAAGGAACCATATAACTATAAATTAATTTCGATGTTAGAAACTTATTTAAACAAACGGACACTTCATATGAAATTAATCCCCAAGTTTGATAGATATTTGCAAAAGGCTGCAAATACGCGTAGCTCATATGGCCACTAATATTCTGCATAACAAATATATTCTCACAACGTTTCCCACGAGCAAGGTTGAAGCGGTCACAAGTACGATCCCCTGAGCACACAGATCCCATTGATCTAATCAGCAATTGATGAAGAAAAGTGATGGAGAAGAGAGTCCATATCCTTCCACGAAGACCCTCCCTCCCCTACGGCCCTCTGAGCCTCGCCTCTCAATTCCTGTGCCCTCTTTCTCACTTCCATTCCTTCCTCACTAGCCATCAATCGTTTTACTGCTTTCTCAATCTCCTCCGCACTCACCTCCTCACTTTCCTCTGCGTTTTGCCATTCTTTCACTTCCACGCCCGCTTTCAACTCCCGTGTGATTAGAACCGAATTGGCAAACTGATCGGAATGCAGAGGCCAGGCCAACATGGCCACTCCAGCGCTGATGCTCTCTGATGTAGAATTCCAACCGCAGTGGGTTAAAAACCCACCTGTCGACTTGTGTAACAGGATGTCAAGTTGAGGCGCCCACTTCCTCACAATAAAACCCCGTCCCTCTAATCGCTTCTCGTACCCTTGTTGCAGAAACTTGGAAGCCGAATCAAACTGCGATTCTGTCGATGAATGGGCCCCGTCGGGAATCATGAGAACCCACAAGAAAGGTTGGCCGCTGCGTTCCAATCCCTCGGCGAGTTCTTGCATCTGCTGCGCCGAAAAACAAGATGTACTGCCGAACGAAACGTAGAGAACGGACGCCGGAGCCTGTCGATCTAAACATCTCATGCACTCCGTGTCCGCTGGTAATCTCAACCGCCGTTCATCATTGAAGAATGCCTGCGGAAGAAGAGGACCCACACTCCACACAGGCTTCCCGCCGAAGACGGATTCCTCTCTTTCTTGCTGAATGAATTCCGATTCCAGTGCCCTGAATGTGTTCATGATATATCCCTTGGCAGGCCCTAACAGAGTCCTTTGGCGCCTCCAATTATTTAGAAATCTTTCAGGAAAGCAACGCTTCAATGATACGTTAACAGGGGACAAAACCCTCGTCTGATCACGTTTCCGCTTCATCCACAGGTTATAATAAGCACCAGTGGGTCTGAACACATAGGCAGGGATTGAATATTTGGCAGCCACAGCCTGAACCCATCCCATGGCCGCGTCGTAGACAAGAACCTCTCTATTATTGTTCTCTGAGCAGATAGTGCGCAGTACCTGATCAATATGAGGCCCTAGCTGATCCTCCACGGCTTCAAACAGGGGAATCAAATGGAGCGGAAACAGATTAGTGCTCTGAAAATCAAGCTCTCCAGCTGAGACCTGAGGCGTGGGCAATTCGTGGAAACGAATATCGAAGTTGTGAAGATCCCATCCCTCAACACGGTCGCGGACTTGGTGAATATGGGCGGATGGGGCCACGAAGGATACGGTTGCTCCTCGTTGGGCGATAACTCTGGAGAAATGGAGGAGCGAATTGAGGTGGCTCTGTGCGGCAAGTGGCACCACAATCACCCGCATTCTCGCACTACTTCCATCTCCAGCCATTGCTCCCGAAGCGATTTCAATTGAGGGACGGGTCTACAAGAAAAGGAACTTGAATCCCTCGTTGGGATCAATGAAAACGACTGATTTACACTGACAGATGACATTAATGAGCTGGGGCTTCTTATAAGTAAAATATTTTTGTTTATAGGGAAGCCTCCAACTCTGTGCCCTTAGGTAGGGATAAAAGAAAATGTGCTCTGTGTCGTTTTGCCCTCGCACTTCTTAAAGTTCAAAGATTAACTACCAGTCAATGCAGAAATGGCAGGTGATGGGAAGTCTATTAAATACACGAGGGAAAGGCTTTTCGTTGCAAAGATGCTGTATATGTTTTAGCCTTGGGACAAAATGTTTTTTTTGGGCGGTTGCATTGATATTGACAATTCATTTAATTTGGGGGTATCGTGATTGAGGGACCATATGGTCAACATTATCTATAATAGGAATATACTAGTAATTTGATCAATAAGTTCAATGTACATGCCGAGGCTTGTGAGTGAGATATGTTATTTTATAATTATATTTCTATACGGACCATGAGATCATTTCTATACCATACATTATGTTGCTAACATAAAGTAGATCTGGTATTTGTTTTTTAATATGTAGGTTATCACTCAAGTTTCAATTGTCTGGCACAATTTATCAAAATTAGCAACAACTTTGTTTGATTGATTTTCTTTTTGAAAATTAGTTGTGTAGTCATCAATTTTTTTTTGTATAGATTGCTTTGATTTGACGAAATTCTTAAATTCATCTTGTTTACCAATATCTTAATGTCTTCATACTACCACCTTAATGCATACACTTAACTCAAGTGCCCACTTTGTATGTGCATTTTGTAACTCCAAGATTTTTTGTCATAATGCTTTTAAATTTTGTCAAATGCTTGTGCATCATTATTATATGTAATTTGTTACAAAATATTTTTTCCCGTCATGGTTGAGTTTACCACAAGCATAAAAAATAATGTAATCAAGTGTGAAAATATCTAGACAAGGATAATACAAAAGCAAGGCCATTAATACCAATCATATTGAATATTTGAGAGAAGAAAAATCAAGGCTATGGTAGATATTTTATCTTTGAAGGTAGAGATAACAATCATGTTCAAGTATAAATCAATGCATTATCAAGGAGAACTGAGTCCCTTTTGAATGATATATAGTTTAAGAGCATGGATTTACCTAATAATAATTAGGAAGAATATGATTCTTTTAAGAGAAATAATAAGTTTATAGGTTTGACTTAGATGTAAAGGTGGATCATCACTTAAATAGTTTTGTGATTAAGCATTTATACTAAATGTAACATTTGTTTGACCTTCACCATGTTCCTTGTCAATGGAAAAATTATAACGAAATATGTTTGGTTGGAAAATTGATGGATAGGGTATTATTGGCCCTATGTAAAGATAATAAAAAGAAGGGATGTGTTGTCACCTAGTTTATTTTCTACATGAACCCACTTAATATTATAATGACAATAACATGCATATTTAGTTTGGATAACTTAATAAATTAATGCAAATAATTATGTACAATAATTATATTCATTAGTTCCAAATTATGTCTTTATAAAGAAAAAAAAATTTAAAAAAAATCATAAGACTTTAAATAGACCACATTAAATATGATATACAAAAAGAAGAGAAAGGAGTTGTGGTAGAAGACTAAGATGACATCAAAATAATTATTTCTTCCCATGTTGTATTAAGTATTAGTTCTCCACAAAAACATAAGTTACTAGATTCCCTTTAAAATAAAAGATAATATTATTTTTTTACTTGGTGACTACTCATAACCTCATCAACAACAAGTTCTCGAAATAATTGAATAGTTTAGTTTATCTATCTTCTAAATTTTAGGTTATGATTGTAAGTGGGCATTGTGAGAGATAAAACATACAATATTCTATTGATCATTGAATACAATTATATAATGCAGAAAATAGTTAACTAATAACTGCTAACCGCTTATGGGAATGGAGTGAGCAATTAAAACTGTAATGTATTACGCCAACATTCCCCCCCTTAATAGCTTGATCCTAAATGATCATACTCACATTGCCTTAGGGACACCCCCACACCCCCTTAAGGCTTACATAAAAAACATGTTGATTAAATAATTTGAGTAAATATTTTGAGAAAATTTTCTTTTGAATCAACAAATCCTGAACCATACAAGGCTCCATCAAGTTGTCTCTTGACCCTCGGAAAGGTGTAGCTTTGAGCTGTCTTCTTAAGTGCTCAGTCCCAAACTTTCAAATCACAAAGTCTTGAATTATTCAACAATGATCCCTAACAGATGCAACATATCTCTATCATTGTCTAGTGATCATGAAAGTGTATAATTCTCGATCATATACTCTGAATCTCCCTCGACAATAATCCATATTGAGTGCAATATCAAGTCCCAAACCTATCTCCAAACTAAATCTTCAAAAGACATGCATTCTACAAACTTGTCAATATTAGAAAGCTAAACAAAATTAAAAACCATAAAAAAGCTTCTCATATAGAACACCATCTCAAAGCAAGAAGCTGACTTGAGATGATATAAATTCCTCCATCCTCCAATTTCGCCAGCCTCCAAAATGTGAAGGTTCAAAGTACAAGATTGTGATTCATGGGAGACTAAAAATTGGCAACAACCTCTCCATCATCTGATGTGTCCTCATGGCCAATGCATGCAACATTGCCTTCTTCGGATTGTTCTTTAGTTTTCCTTTAAGAACATCACTAGCTCTAGTTCTACAAATCCATATCGTGTGCCCCTTTTCCTTATAGTGAAAATATTTATTGTCTCTTCTATTTTTATTTGACCATTTTTTAGTACTTTGTGAGTATAATACCCAGTCTATTTGATGAGCTTCTTCTATGACTTCTTTTGTCATGTTTTCTTCTTCTAGAAGGGTTGAAATCATATCATCTAGAGTCTGCAAAGTGAGCTGACTTTGTGTAAAGACAACATTACTATATCTGGAAGATAAGCTATTTAATAGGATGGCCTTAGCATCATTATCATCAATAGGAGCCTTAACTTCTACAAGTTGTCTAATGAGAGACCTTAAATTACTTATATGATTTGACATTGTGATCCCATTTTCTATTTTGAATCTAAATAATTAAATTTTTAGAGAAAAATTTGCATTGACATCTTTTGCTCCAAACAACTTATTTAGATTATCCCAAATGTTGGCAGAACTATTATCTAGATCTATGTGATGAAGTTCAGAATCTGCAAGAGCAAGACCAATAATAGCCTTGGCTTTATCATCTCTACCATTCCACGCCAACAATTTATTTACATCTATAGGTGGTTTTTCTTTTCCACTTACTATGTTCCATAGGTTTTTATTCATCAATTGCTTTTGTATTTTTATTCTCCAAGTATGAAAATTGAAACCAAAGTATTTATCTAATGGAATCTCCCTGGGGTGGGAGAAGGAAACCCTTCCTCTTCCCCCTCGGCCTTGAAGACTCAGACAATGGATCAGGGTAGTAAAGTCTCTCTTCGTCGGTGGTCAACTCTTTTTGGTATTCAACCTATAGGCAAGTCTTCCTTCCCTTCTATTAAGGATCTTTTTGATAAAGAGAAAGACAACTTTATTATAGAAATTCCTAATGAGTTGGTGGATCATAATATTGCCTCAATGGACCATACTCTGGTAGTAAAATTTGTGGGGTCTAGATCTAACATAGATATAGTGAGAATCTTTGCGAAAAAGAAATGAGAACTTAAGGGGAAAGTTCTTGTCACGGCCATGGCTAAGGGCTTTCTTTCCTTTGAGTTTTCTTGCAAAGAAGACCTAGACAAAATCCTTTGTGAGGGCACCTGGTCAATAGGCAAGGCTACTCTTGTGTTGCAAAAATGGACTCCAAAGCTTGATCTCAATGACTCTTTCTTTGTCCAAACCCCAGTGTGGGTACGACTCCCAGAACTCCCTTCGAAATTCTAGGTAGAACATGTCTTTGATGGTATTGCTAGATCCTTTGGTACTCTACTCTTGATAGACCCAGTGACTGTGGCTAAAAGTTGCCTCACCTATGTCAGAATCTGCATAGGGGTGGAAGAGGGTCAAGCTATGCCAAAAATCATTGTTCTCCAATCTAAATTGGGCAAACACTTGCAAAATTTGGATTATGAAAGTGTCCCTTTTATGTGCTTCCACTGTAAGAAAGTGGGACATAAAGCCAGATCATGTCTAGTGCACATAAATTTGGAAAAAGAAAGGAAAGATTTAGCTATAAATAAGATCAAGTCAAGCAAAGATTTGGAATGCCTCCAGAGGAAGACAACCAAACCACATTCTGACCTAGAGGTCTTGAATCACAGAGTGTGGAAAAAAAAGGAAAAACCAGAGGAAAATCTGGTGATTCCTGACTTACCAAAAGACAAGCAAAACCCTCATGATGGGGAACAAAAGGACAAAACCAAACTAGGTCAAAAAAGTTTGGCTCTTAGAAAGGAGCCTCCCCAGCCTGAAGGCATAGACTTGGAAGTCAACATCTTGGAAGTCAACATCTTGCAAGACTCCATTAACAACACCTATGACAATGGTCAGGAGAAAGGAGGTGACTCGTGCCCTGGTTCTACCTTTGTCTCCTTTGTTCTAGACTCCTTTGAATCCCCTCTAGAAGAATGCTTTTCAAGCTCGACTAGGGGTAAACCTGATGGCCCCCTGGACTCATGCAACCTCCTAGAGACACAGGACTCTAACAAAGTCCAACAAATGGACTTTCTTTTGGGAACTATCTCGCCTAAACAACTCTCCAAGATGGAGGAGCTCTTTGGTAAATACAAAGAGGAAAAAGAGGGCTGGACAAAGGTTCAAAGCAAAAAGAGAACCAAAAGCAGAGATCCCTCTCTAGTTTCTCTTGCAGACACAAGGAGCAAAAATAGAGCCGACATTGGGGAAAAACTCAAATCCCCATGCAAAAAGAGAGCAAGTCAGATTAGGCAAGAGGAAGCTAGAAGAAATATTGTGAATGGAACCCAGAAAACCATCCAGGCTGCCTGTACTCCCAATAAGAGATGCTAGTTATTTCAAAGGACCCCAGTGAGCTCATTAGCTCACACAAGATGATTGTCAAATGAAAACCTCTCATCTCACAATTCTATTTTGTAGCAATAAAAAATAAAGTGAAAGCCATGTATGATACTCAATGGGGCAACAATTTCGGGCTCTCCCTCGGCCAAGATCACAGACATGGCTTCAGTCTAAGATTAGTCATCACTTTTTTTTTTTGCCACTTGGATCTATCTCTCTGAGACTAGCCTTTCTATTCACATGCTAATCTCTCTTGCCAACTGGGATGATGATTGGATCGCCTTATAGGCTGCCAACAAGGAATCTTACTATATAATGAACTATGATGATTCTTTCCATCAAGTCGAGCTGGATTCTCTAGATAGGGATGATCTTCAAAGTACCGCTGCATTAACCAATAATAATTATTATTGCATAAAGCTTTCTCAGAGAAGTAATTTCACTCATGTCGAGTTGAGGTGGATTTGCATGAATTTTAATAACATGTCACCTCCACACACTTTTAGGGCCCCCTTCCCCATATCTTGTAATCATTTCAAAAAACCTACTTTTAGAAAGAGCTGTGTTGAAGTTAGAAAGAAGGCTAGCAACAAACTTCGGCTAGGCCAGAGGCTTCCCAGAGCTGTCATGAAAGCCATGGTTGGGTAAAGGTTAAGAAGGGAGTCAGAGGGTGACAATGAGAAATGGAAGAAGAGAACTAAAATCTGGAATGCCTTACAGATAGGGGATGTTACCACTTTTATTGAACAACTCCATGGGTGTAGGAAGGACATCACCAAAATCTTTGTCAATACCTAGAAAGATGGGATGGTAGAGATTGATGGAAAGTCATTCACCATCACGGAGGAGGTTATATCAATGGTCACTGGCATTCCTACCACCGAGAAAAAATTCTATAGAGACCAAACACTTTCTAACATTGATATCAAAAATTTTGTGAGGGATGACAAGGAGATGAACGCCATTGTCAAAGTGGGCACCTACTACCTTCCCGAGAGCCTAAAGATGGTCTGGCAATATGTTCCAAAGGCCCTTATCTACTATATCACCATGGATACCAGGTTTGACAGAATCTGCACCTATCATTTCATCTTGCTCAATCACTTTAGGCATGGTTTTAAGATTTCCATTCCGTATTATCTCTTCTCTTCAATGAACATGAATATCACTGGTTTTAGAGAAAAGAAAATTGCTAACCCTGCTCTACATGATAGATTAATCCTATTGTTATATGAATTTTTTAAAACCCAAATCATGGGCATGGAAATTAGAGATAGCAAGGCTATCAACGAGAACTCCGGTTCATATTATGTTCCTTCAAGCACATCTATGGGCATTCCTTCATATGACAATGAGGAAGTTGAGTTCAAGAAATAGAACAAGGGCTCCCCATCCAAGAAATGGCCCCTGAAAGTTGTCAAAAAGGAATTACCTTCCAAAAAATAGGATAGGAAGGAGGTTAACTCGGAGGAAGAGTACAGTGAAAAGGATGAAGATATGGATTCAGAAGAAGATGTGGGAAACCCCATTTTGGATTCTATTGTCATGCAAGAACAAGACAAGGTGGATACCCCCAAACCAATGTAGGACCTCCCTAGCCGTTTGTTGGTCGACCTTACTATCAATGAGGAAAAAACCCTTCCTCCTCAGTCCCCAACAGGCACTAACACTAAGATTCGAGCCCCTATGACTAAAGGTAATGAAGAGCAGGGCACTAATCAATCACCCATAAGGATTGATGAAACTGAAGAAGCCTCTAGGGGGGAGTATAATAGTCATGATACTAGGAGGGGGAAAAAGGTCTGGAGAAACTTTAATATCAACATGGTGCATATGGTAATTATTAGGGAAGTTGTCTATCCCTAGATTCTGGAGGACAATGATAGAAAATTCCATAAGGAAGAATTGATAGACCCTACACTAGTTGTTCTTAGTGATAAAGCTAGGGAAATGGACATGGATTTCCTCAACAATACCAAAAATAGTATGCTGGACCAGTTTTGATCTTTCAAATGGCTCTACCATGAGATTGAGGACCTCACAAAAAAAATACAGGGCTCAGACAACAAGAATAAGACCACAGAGAAAAATCTAAGCTTGGAAACTAGGTCTTGAACTTGAAATCCAAAATGATAAGTCTAGAAAAAACCCTAAGGGTGTGGCAGAGAAAAGTTTTAATATCCTCAAAACATCCAATAAGAACCTAAAGTTGCTAATTAAAAAGATGGAAGAAAAAATGGATTCCAAGATAGAGCATAAGACTTTGAAGGAGGACAAGGAGCCGACTGAAGGACCTGGTAAAAGAACTAGGGCTAGAACCAGGAAGAACAGGGAGAAAATTAATCCTCATGGCTCCCAAGTACAGAACATCAAAGACATTGTTCAACTGATGGAGGCCCTTGAAAGCAATGCAACTGTCATGCTCAAGAGCTTGACATAACTTGTCATGGTGCTCTTCCTTTCAGCTTTTCTTTAATTTACTTTGTTTTTTCTTGCTCGGCCCTATTGTGGCCTAGTCCTAGCTACTTTGTACTATTTTTCTTTTCTTGGTTCTCTTGGCTTTCTTTTGACTTTAAACTGATGTGGGTTTCAGGGTTCCTGTAAAACCTATTTTACTTAATCAAAAACAACACTAGGAACTCATTTTTCTTACCGCCAACCACTCACAAAATTGAAAAATACCATGTATTATATACTTGTTTGAAAGTATGTACTTAATATATTTTGGTTGTATTAGAAATGAAATGCTTCACCAAGAGTCTTCAATCAAAATGACCATCAAGTGACTGTGAGACACTGATCAATATTGAAGCACAAGCCCATAGTAAAATTGAATGCCAATATAATTTTGTCTCCTCATATCCATATTTTTGTTAGTGTGAACCAAAGAAAATACTAACCCTTTTCCCAGAAGACCCAAGAACAGAGAGACAGACTAGAAAATGGCAGGAGTTTTAGTTCCAATATGGCTAATGAAGCCCATAATAGGCAGATCCATGGCCTGCAAAACACCATGTCCAGAAAAAAGGCAATTGATGTGCTTAGTTTAGTCAAGGGAATCAAAATAAAATGACAAAGGGCATCATTGCATTAAGAAAGAAGATATTGACAACCCTAGCTTTAGCGGCGATGATAATGAGTAGAGGGGTGGTGAGATCAACATAGGCAGACATAGTAGGCCTTGCTCCCTATAAGGAATCGAAGGTGTTGTGGTTCCAAAACCACGCTCCCCTTTTGAGCCACTTGGCTAAAGGGTCCCCCCTTTTTTAGCTTGTTTTTTAGTTTCTACTTTTCAGCTTGGTCTCTCTCCCCTTGTCGCTTAGCTTTTGTCTAGTTTCATACTTTCGCATGTTCGGAGTCCCTTAGGTGCGAAAGGGCCGAAAGGCCAAAGGAACCTTTTTTCTTAAACACTGGTGCATCCTCAGGATTTCAGACTTTTAGAGGTCTGAAACACCAAAAGTCTAATTCTCCGAAGGGAATTGACCTTTTGGCGTTTTGGCCTTTCGAAGGTCTGAGAACCCTGAAAGTCTGAAAGGCCAATCAACATTGGTGCCCAATGTCACCCCCATTGGTTGCGTATATAAGGGAGAGAACCGAATGGTTTTCTCACTTTCATTTTCTACTAGCAGTCGAGTTCGAAGCTTTTGTGCATGCGAATTGCCCCAGTCTTCAGCTTTTCGGCTAGTTTTTTGTCTTTAGTCTTCTCATCCTTCAATGTGCTCGAGGTAGGCTTCTTCACCTCCCTTTCTGTTCTTTTCATTTTAGGGTCTAGTTTATTTTTTAGGTTTTTTAGGTTTAGTGTGTTTTAGCTAGGGTTTAGGTTTTTTGTCATTATTTTATCCTGCTTCGGGGTCACAAGGTTGTCCCCTTGGACCCCTTAACAAAGATTTCATGGTCGAACTCGATCTAGGGCTCATTTTTGAGATCTAACCCTCAAAACCCTTCTTTTGGCCTTTTGGCCCTAGAAGTTCTAGACTTTCACAGTCCAGAATTTTGGAGAAGGATTTCACTTCGATTTTTTTGTTGTCTTGATTTTGGAGTTTCAGCATTTCACACATCAAAAAAACTTAACACCTCCACATGCCGAAGTCCAAAATGCCAGCCGAAATAAACCCAACTTCTTTGTATTTTCAAAGGTTTCACACTCCGAAGTTTACATATTGTTTTTCCGCCCAAAAGACCAAAGTTTGGATTTTATATCCTCTTTGTAGCATCTTGGTGTTTCGGCCTTTCAGAGGTCCGACACCTCTAAAAGGCTAAAATTGGTTTCCTGAGTGTTTAGACTTGGTTTTTCCAGGGTTTTCTTGATTGAATTTTATATAATTTTCATTAGTGCTCCTACATAACTATCATATGATGATTACTGATTCTTGTCTCCTTTATTTTTTATAGAAATGGCAGAGAAAGTGAACTCACCACCTATGAGGTACCAATTCAAAGGTTATCATGCACCTTCCAAGGTGAGAAATTTACATTCGAAGATCATAGAGACAAACATTGGGAACATCAATTGGAATGATTACTTGGTGAAGTGTGCACAACTGGTAGGGAGATCAAAGGATTGCACTTCATTAGTGTATTGTTCTCTAGTAAATGCAGCAACACACCCTGTGTCCATTCTTTCTTCTAATTTGATCACCACACTAGCCAACTACTACATAGCAGATGAGAGACTAGTGAAAAATAGTATGGGTGAAGTGGTTCTAGATCTCCAACCAAACAATATTGAGGATGTCTTCCATCTACCCAAAGGGATAGAAAAATTTTACAGTTTCTCCATCGACAATGGTATGAAATTTTACAACAATGACATCTAGTTGTCTCATGAGATAGTGAACAGGGACTACCTTATGCAACCTCTGCCTAAGAATAAACTAGAGAAGATAGACATGAGGAGAGGGTATATGAAAGAAGATATTCAAGAAGCCATCACCATGATCAGTCGGGTGTATGGACTGCCAAAGGCTATATAATTAGAACCATGAATGATCCTTCTCATCGAGAAGATAAAGGAAAGATAGGCTAGGTTCGACTAGGCCACCATCCTCAGTGACAACCTGGATCAACAGTTGATCACAATGAAGAATGACCCTCACTTCTACATGACATCCTATGTTGTGTACCTATTGGCAACAAGGGCAATGTTCCTAGGGCTAGTGAAAGTCGGTGCCATGGGCAACCCAAACACTTGGCCATTTATAATGTACTCGCAATTGGTCAGGAAGGAGTACTTTACACAGGACAATCTGGAGTATCACATCATTAATGATGCTTTTATTTTTTCTATCATCCACTCCATAGAGGGAGATTATGCCAAGAGAATGTCAATAGAGGTAGCAGCTAAAGTGAAGGCCCTTGGGGCATTCTACATTTAGTTTAAAACTTTCACGTACATCTGGGTGGCAAGAAGCACCCTAACTTGGAAGAAGCTACCAAGGTATCTGTCAGATAGGATAATTCTATTAGAGATCACCCAATAACTATCAGATGCTCGTGAGCATATCTAGCATAAGAAGAAGCATTGTTGGGATTTCCCAATTTCCAAAGGTCCCCATTGCTTACAAGACACAAAGATATGCAAGTCACTAGCCATAGAATGGGATAAATACCCACTGCAAAACTTCAATCTCATAAGGACCAGATTTGACCCCATTGGTACATATAGCCACATAATGGGGAGGCATTATGTGCATGAGCCTCATATCGAGGACCACTAGATAAACTACCTAGATGACTATGAGGTTAGGATCCATGACTACTGTCAGATGATTCTAGAGTTAGCATAGACTGCTCTATCGTTACGAGTACCACAAAAGATGAGGGAATTTTGAGGACGTCTTGGATCCCATCTATAACCAAGATAAGGTATATACTAGGGCAATCCTGAATGCAGAAGTTAATAGAGATGAGAATGATGACATTAATTTCAAAGGTAGACATGTCATCAAGGTAACTAAGGAATGGATCGCATGTCCATTTCCAATGGATTGCATGCCAATGAAGCAACAACCAACTCAGCCCTCTAAAGAAAAGAAGAAGAAAGGGGAAAAGGTGTTGATGCCACAATTCAAAGAGGCTACACTGTTGAGGCTGGAGATAGTATATAGACATGAACACCCTATAGTGTATGGTTTTCAGGCCAAATTCTCCTTCTTCTAGTGTTCTAGAACCTCCAGGTGCACCCAAGAAGGTGCCAAAAGTTAAAATAACTAGACCTAGTCTTGCCAGGGTGGTAAAGGGGCACATGTACAAAAGGAAGAGAGCCTCTACATTGACCCACATGAAAACTCTTTTAGAGGAAGAGGAATAAGATGAAGAGGACCTAGTACCCCTCAATAGAAGGACCTGATCTGGAGGATTCCTAAAGAAAAGGAAGTTATAGGAAGAACATGCATAGGAAGATATTGAAGGAGGAGCCCAAGGAGAGCAAGTAAATTTGGACACTCTAGGAGATGATGAGATTGATATCTCTAACTTTGAAGGCCTTCATGGATTCAAAGAAATTGAAAAATAGGCTCCTATTGAAGGGCCTTCTATAGAACAACCCTTTTTCTATGATTCCCTCCCTACACAATTCACAATTCATCTTGACAATGTGGGAGAGGAAGTTCAACGAGATTCTCAGGAGTCAGTCGAGGAGGTTGTAAGTGAAGTTCAGAAGGAGACTACTGAGCTGGGAAGAGATTCTTCTATAGGTTTCACCTCTGAAGAAGACTTTGCAGCCCAATTCCCTTCAGCTTCACAACAAGTTCCACCTCCTCCTATGCAGCAAACCCCACTTCCACCTCAACATCAAACACCATCTACCACTCCACTGCTGCCTCTAGTTCAAACCGCTCTATTGCCACCACAACCTCCACCATTTCATATTCCCATACCTACTCCGCCTCATCAGCCAATGCCTTTTCCCACTCCCCCTCTTGCTCCTACTCCTCCTATACAAAACCCTCCTGCTTAAGCACCTACTCCATCACCTTCACAAACTGGGATAGCTACACAAGGTCCTCAAGAATGAGAGAAGGAAACATAGGTGATCAGTGAGGTTCCATCAGAAGAACGGGATGGATCAAAAGGATAGCTTGGAGGTGAAGAAAAAACAAATTTGGGAGAGGAGCAGGATATAAGAGAAGAACAACCCGAACATAAGGAGAAGAGGAGGAGAGTCATGAGGAGATGGAGATAGAGCACAGGGCTACTACCTCAAGCCTACTCGCACCATATGAGACCATTAATGCCTTCTCAAATCCCACTTGGTTTACCAAGGAAATCCAACCAAGGGTAAGGGTATACACTAATGAAGATGATACATATATGGTGGTACTGGAATGAGCATTCTACCAAGCAGGATCTAGTGCCCGAGCAAGGACCCTCCCATATGTAATGCAAGATCAGGCGGGCAAGTGAAAGGCTTAGGTGGTTATTCCTATAATGAATGTCAATATGCCAGATATCACCCTAGACAACTACGTGCTAGAAGAGGTGGACCTAGGAGAGCCAACTAGAGAAGGGAGTAAAATGTTAGGAATAGTCCTAGGAGATAACTGAGAGAGGGGGTGAATCAGTTATCTACAAGTTTCAATTCTTTATCCAATTAAGTATATTTAAACATAAAGAATAAACACAATGAAAGGACACTTGAACACAACACTAATATTTTGGTTATGGGGAAACCCAAATAGGTAAAAACCCCAGTGGGAATTGACACCCACTAATAATCTACACTAGTGTTTTATGATCCTTGTTAGAAGATCCTTAACCCTATTAGGAGTTATCTTTATAATGCATTTAGTATAGTGACCTGGTCAAGGGTTGGACCCTATTAGGAGTCTTTTACAATTAACCCTATTAGGGGTGAGGAGCACTGTCCAAGAGCACACTGCTCAAAGGAGTGAAGGCTACAACCTTCTGAATAACAGATACACACTATATCTGGATCTTGGTGAGCTGCACTTTGACCTACTTTCTAGATTAGTTCCAATGTATAGCACAAACTCTTTACTTGGTCACATAGACCTTCTGTTGATGGCTCAACACTTCGCACACTCTACTCTACTCTTCACAATTAACTCTAAACCATGCTTAGCAATCACAAATGACTGCATATAAATATCTCTCCTCCAAATGATATGATCAAGTCAGCCTATTAGAACCACCTTGAAATCATATTAGAGAAACCATAACACACTCCAATAATAATTCTGTCAGCTCTACTAAGCACGCATCCCAAACTGGGACTTGTCTAAATCAATAGGTGTAGATGCACGCTACACACTGTTGGCTCTACCAAACTAACTGAAACTTTCTCCTCAAGATGAATTACATCATGCGCTATTAACCAAAAATTCTTAACTCTTCTCCAATCACTAATCCAAGTGTTCATACTGTTATGATAGGCGCAACTCCTGCACCAACATAATCTCTATCGACTCTTCTGAATAAACATGGGAAACTGCTACTGGTGAATAGCGACTGCATAAATTCACTTCTACTACATACCAGACTTTGCGTCCATGAATGTAACATCACTAACATGTATCCATCATATATCCAAACGTGCAAGGCTCCATGATAATTGTACGGACAATCACTCACAGAACACTACTTGTAACTTTGTTAGGAACACTGCTGACACAAGCTGCTACATAACTATCTGTACCAACAATTAACCTCCGTGTCCATGATATCATGTTGATAACATGTCCATGCTACATATACTAAAATTTTAATGCATAAGTCTTCTACGCATGCTACTTATCATATGTGCTCATCAATGACAAACATACAGTCACCACTGGCTTGCCAACAAATCTCCAACAATCTCCCCCTTTGGCATTGATGGCAACATATGGAATGAAAAATACCTCCAATCCAAATGAGAAATTATTTTATAACATTCTCCATTTCCTCATCAAAACTCCCCCAAGGATGAATCCTCCATCTACTGCAATATTCTTCAATATTCTTCATTTCCTCAACTGAATTGCTTCCATGACTGAATATTACTCCCCCTTTAGTACTATTTTTCATGACTGTATACTACTCCCCCTTTGACATCAATGGAAAAGGATTCCAACTCATTTAAGCTCCAGTACTACTCCTGAAGTAGAGTAGTCAACCATCCATCAGTCACTGAGGACTGATGCTTTTTCCACTTTCTCTAAGTAGAATGAGGGAAGGGAATTACTCCCTGCTTCTCCCTGAGATACTCAAAAGTATCCTTTGGTAAAGGCTTTGTGAATATATCTACTAGTTGTTCCTTTGTACTCACATAATCCAATTTGACTTCTTTCTCTGCCACTTTCTCCCTAAGGAAGTGATACTTGATCTCTATGTGTTTTGTCTTTTCATGCATCACATGGTTCTTTGACATGTTGATAGTGCTAATATTATCGCAATGAATAGAAATAGGATAATCAATCTGAATACCAAAGTCCTTTATCATCTATTTGATCCAAACAATTGTGGAACAATTCAAAGCTACTACAACATACTCTGCTTCTGTTGTTGACTAAGAAATACAATTCTGCTTCTTGCTTGTCCAAGTGACAAGTTTGAGACCAAGAAATACTGCTCCTCTTGATGTACTCTTTCTATCATCAACGCATCTTGCCCAATCCGCATCTGTATATACATGAAGCTCAACATTCTCTAAGTTAGGATACCATAGACCATAATCTAGAGTGCCCTACAAGTATCTGATTATTATTTTTACTGCCATGAGGTGACTTTGTTTAGGCTCTGCTGCAAATCTTCCAACTATGCCAATTGCATTAGAAATATTAGGTCTAGTTTGAGTAAGATATATGAGTTTACCAATCATAGACTTATACAATGTTGTATCTACTACTGGAGAATTATCGTCTTTTGTAAGCTTGCATCCTGTTATCATAGGTGTACCCACTAGTTTGCAATCATCCATCTTGAATGTCTTCAAGATTTATTTCACATATTTGGTCTGATTTATGAATATACCTTTGTCTATTTGCTGCACATTCAATCCCAAAAAGTATTTGATAGGTCCAATCATGCTCATCTCAAACTCGCTCTACATCTCCTTTGCAAATTCCGCACAAAGTTTGTCATTACCCCCAAAGATAATGTCATCAAAAAATATAGCTACAAGTAGTAAACCTTTAGATGTCTCTCTTATGAATAGATTACAGTCTGCTACTCCTTTCTTGAATCCAATTTTTGTTAGATATTCATCAAGTCTCTCATACCATGCTCTAGGGGCTTTCTTAAGACCATAGAGGGCTTTCTTAAATCTGCATATCATATCAGGTTTATCTGATAAGGTGAATCCTTCTAGCTGCTCAATGTATACTTCTTCCTTTAGCTCTCCATTCAAGAATGTTGACTTAACATCCATCTGATAAACTTTGAAGTTTTTGAATGTTGCATAAGCTAAAAACAACTTAATGGCTTCTAATTTGCTCACTAGTGCAAAAGTGTTTGAATAATCAATACCTTATATTTACACATATCCCTTACATACTAACCTTGCTTTGTTCCTTACTATTGCACCATCTTCAATCATCTTGTTTCTAAATATCCCCTTTGTTCCGATCACATTCTTATCACTGGGTCTTGGGACTAGTTCCCAAGTATCATTCTTGATAATCTGATCTAGTTCTTTCATAGCATCATGCCAATATGAATCATTACATGCATCTTCAACACTTGAGGGTTCAATCTAAGATAGTAAACATACCGCCTCATTGCTTGCTAAAATCTTTGCTTTTGATCTAGTTGTGACTTTGCCACTCTGATCTCCAATGATGTCATCCTTAGAATGATATCTAGATGTAAACTTTAGGACTTTAGGTGATACTATCTCATCTACCTTCTAAGTTCCTTCTTCACTTGTTTTAGGGTCATTGAACAATACATCAATACTGTCAAACATCTCTTCAACAACTGTCTCACTTGTGGAAGGACTAGGTTCTTCTTTAATCATAGGCAAACAATCATGATATCTTTCTTGAACCATAAACTTTTCATCAATCTTAACATGATCACTCTCAATGATCTTCTTTAATCTAAAATTAAAACATCTATAAGCTTTGCTTTTAGTAGAGTAACCAAGGAAAATACCTTCATCACTTCTTGCATCAAACGTGCCTATTGCTTCATCCCTCTTGACGTAGCACTTGCTTCCAAAGATTCTGAAGTATTTCACTGTGGGAACATTACCAAACCATAGCTCATATGGTGTCTTATCTGCACTATGCCTCAATTGTATTCTATTGATGGTATAGACTACTGTATTAACCACATCTCTCCAATAGGTATGAGCAACCTTTCCTTAAATCATGATGGTGCGCGTTTTATCAAGGATGATCCTATTCCTTCTCTCTACAATCCTATTCTGCTGAGGGGTTCTAGGTGCACTCAATTATCTCTTTATGCTATGTTCTTCGCAGTACTCATAGAATTTGTCAAAGGTGAATTCTCCTCCTCTATCTGATCTTAGACATTTTATCTTTAGTCCAAATTCATTCTAAACCTTAGCTTTGAATATTTTGAACTTGTCAAATGCTTTTGACTTATCTTTTAAGAACACAACCCACATCATTCTAGAATAATCATCTACAAAAAAAATGAAATACCTTTCACCATAGTATGATCTTGTTTGAGTTGGTCCACATAGGTCTGTATGAATCAGATCCAACTTGTTCTCTGTTGAATTGTGCTTTCTTCTTAATGAATTTCTCATATGCTTTCCCATCACACATTCTCTACAAATAGTATCAACTAGCTTTGCTATGCTAGGTAGATCTCTTACTACCTTTACATTTCTTATCTTTACTATGTTATCAAAATTGATATGACATAGTATTTTATGCCATAGCCAACTGTCATCAACTTTAGCAATAAAACAACTTGCTTCTGAATTAAGTTGAAAAACATTACCTTTAGTCTTTGAACTTGATGCAATCATAACACCATCCTTTTTCTTAATGATGTACTTGTTGTCTTTGAACTCCAACTGATAACCTTTTTCAAGTAATTGCCCAACACTAAGAAGGTTATGCTTCAAACCATCTACATAGAGAACATTATTAGTTTTATTTCCATCCAATGTGATAGCTCCTCTACCAATGATAGGTTTAGGAGTGTTATCTCCAAATCTAACCATGCCACCATTGTATTTGTCTAGATGAACAAATCTATCTTTATCACCTGTCATGTGATGTGAGAAACCATTGTCTATGATTCAATTTGTCCTTATGTATGCTTGTGAAATTAATGCTAGCTTTTTTTCCTTTTTCTCATCTTCATGATACATCTCATCATTCATTTTCTCTATAATAGTAATGAATCCAATCTCATCTTCAGCTGAATCATCATCTGATACTCCATCTTCAGCATAGTAACATTCCTTTGTATACTTAGGCTTTTAGTTATTCTTGAACTTCTTAACTCTTGTAGGACACTTGGATGCAAAGTGACCAACCTTATTACATGAAAAGCATTTGAATGGTAATTGACCTTCATATTTTCCTTTTTTTTCTTTTCTCTTTTAGCAATCATAGCAATGAAATCATCTAGTGCTTTCTCTTTATCAGCATCATCATCAAAATTACCAGAAGTGTTTACAGATTTCTTACCATGGATCGAAGCTTTGAAGGCTATCTCACTTTTAGGCTCTATCTTCAAACTTGATATCTCAAATGCAACAATCTTGCTGATTAAGGTTTCTCTTTTGAAATTTTCTAAAAATTGCATAGTCTCATCAAGAATGTTTATCTTGTTCTCATATTCTAGTGTCAATGTAGTCATTAGTTTATCCATGATGTCTTCTTCTAAAATTTCTCCACCATGATTTCTGATTCCAGCAACTGCTTCATTAATCCTTTGATTGTAGGATCTTATGTTCTCTTCAAGTAGCATCTCCAATGTGTTGTACTTTTTCTTCCATGTTTTTCTGCACGCATTCTTTGCTTGTTTATCTCCTTCAAACATGTCTTCTAGGTGCTTCCATATCTTGTAGGCTATGTCCACTTTCTTTATCTATGAAAACACACTATCAAATAGGGTGTTGATAAGGGCTTCTTTGGCTATTTCATTATGATGGAACAATTCCTTATGCTTGTTAGTAGCATCATCCTTTGCAAGATCTTCTAAAGAAGGGATCTTAACTTCTTTGATAGCCACTTCAAAAAATTCAAAAGCAATGCACTGCAAATATGTCATCATCTTGTTCTTCCAGTCAAGGTAGTTCTCTCCATCAAACTTAGGACTCTCTTTCCTAAAGTATGTCATTTGATCAACCTCAAGCTGTTAAACTTTCTCTCTGAGGCACTTGGCTCTGATACCAATTGTTAGGAATAGTCCCAAGAGATAACTAAGAGGGGGGGGGGGGGTGAATCAGTTATCTATAAGTTTCAATTCTTTATCCAGTTAAGTCTACTTAAAAATAAAGCATAAACACAATGAAAGAACACTTGAACACAACACTAATATTTTGGTTACGGGGAAACCCAAATAGATAAAAACCCCAGTGGAAATTGACACCCACTAATAATCTACACTAGTGTTTTATGATCCTTGTTAGAAGATCCTTAACCCTGTTAGGAGTTATATTTACAATGCATTTAGTACAATGACTTGGTCAATGGTCAGACCCTATTAGGATTCTTTTACAATTAACCCTATTAGGGGTGAGGACGCACTGTCTGAGAGCACACTGCTCAAAGGGGTGAAGGCTACAATCTTCTGAATAAAAAATACACACTATATCTAGATCTTGGTGAATTATGCTTTGACCTGTTGTCTAGATCACTTCCAATGTATAGCACAAACTCTTTACTTGGTCACATAGACCTTTTGCCGATGGCTCAACACTTCGCACACTCTGCTCTACTCTTCACAATTAACTCTGAACCATGCTTCGCAATCATAAATGACTGCATATAAATATCTCTCCTCCAAATGATATGATCAAGTCAGCCTGTTAGAACCACCTTGAAATCATATTAGAGAAACCATAACACACTCCAATAATAATTCTATCGGCTCTACTAAGAACGCATCACAAACTATGACCTATCTAAATCAATAGGTGTAGACGCACGCTACACACTAGCGACTCTACCAAACTAACTAAAAATTTCTCCTCAAGATGAATTACATCATGCACTCTTAACCAAACATTCTTAACTCTTCTCAAATCACTAATCCAAGCGTGCATACCGTAATGATAGGTGCAACTCCTATATTGACATAACCTCTATCGGCTCTTCTGAATAAATAGAGGAAACTGCTACTGGTGAATAGCGACTACATAACTTCACTTCTACTACATACTAGACTCTGCATCCATGAATGTAACATCACTAACATGTCTCCATCACATATCCAAATGTCCAAGGCTCCATGATAATTGTATAGACAATCACTCATAGAACATTGTATGTAACTCTGTCAAGAACATTGCTGACACAAGCTACTACATAACTGTCTGTACAAACAATTAACCTCTATGTCCATGATCTCATGTTGATAACATGTCCATGCTACATATACTGAAAGCTTGTTGCATAAGTCTTCCACACATGCTACTTATCATATGTTGTCATTGTGACAAACATATAGTCAGCACTGGCTTGCTGGCAAATCTCCAATAGTAAAACTCTAGCTATGCTAGGACAGAAGCATGCTATGGGTTTCATGGACAAAGATGAGGAAAAGATAAAGGCATTAATGGAGCAGAATGATGTAATGAAGAAATTTATTCCTAAAACAGTAGGTTCTATTGACCCTAATAACCTTGAGGCCTCATTGCCAACTATTTTGTAGAAAAGGGGTGACACAGAAGTATCGACAGATATCCCACATTCTTTTATTCGTGCATGTATAGATTGGAAGGTAGATTTTGAAGGGTTTTCCAAGGCGGCTCTCAGGAAGATTTTGAGGCCCTTTAGGGGTATTCTTCAGGGGATAACCTATCTAGTTGAAATTATGAGTGAAGAAGATGGTCTAGAGGAGAAAATCCTAAAGTGACAAAAGGCTCTAGAAGACCTCAAAATAATAAGAAAGTTGTGCTTCCAAGTTTTGGTTAAGATATATGATGGGTTAGAGTTGGATAATTTTGAAGAGTGGATCCAATACATCATTGGCCCTTTGAGTTTTTTTGAGAAGACATTGAAGAAAATGGATAAGAAGGGGGATGAAGATCTACTCTGGGCTAAGGAGATGCATCAATTTTTTGAATGGTTAGACTTGGACCTATATGATGAAGATGATGAACAAACCATGCATCTCGTTAACATTATCATAGGCCAATACCTAGATATCTTTAGCGGATTTAGCACAAACGAAGATCTTCAACAGATGTTATATCAAAAGGAGGAAATCCAGAAAATGCTATCCCATGAAGAGGAAATAAGGGGGTTTGCAGATGAATTACTCACCTTCCAAGAGAAGAAACAAGAACACCTTAAAGGGGTCAAGATGGCTGATTTTGAAGAAGTACAAGAGATTGTGGACAAGTTCCACAAATCTCATCCAGAAATCCTTCCAGGTCAATGAGCACCCTATTTTGACTTAGTCAAATTTTGTATGGAGGAAAAACATTTTTGTACACTTAGCCATTTTTTAAGACCAAGATTTTTGGTAACTTGGCCTTATAGGATTTTTGGCCTCTGAAAGTCCAAAAGTTGTGAATAATTTGTTACAACACTTAACCAATTCTTGAACTCCATTTTTTCGGGGTGATGCTCAAGGTCTGAAATTTCTGAGGCATCACTTCTATTAACTCCAGTCTTCTCCAACTTGCTTTTTCAGTTAGAATAATCACTTCCATGAGGTTGTTTTTGCATGATTTAAGGGTGTCTTCTAGTTGAGTCCACAGAGAAGAGCTGCAATGATGAATAAAGGATAGAACTACAAGTTTCATGAAGAACATGCACAAGTTCCAGACTTTGTTTTTGAGTTATTTTTGTTCATAATATGTGCCCAAACTATAATGCATGAGGTTTAATTTTGTGCTAGAATAGTTTAAACTTGTTTTAGGGATATTTTATTTCATGTAAAATCTAGTTTAGATTTATTTTCGAGTTTTTATGTAGTCGAAACCCTAGCTGCGAAATTGAGAGCACAACTCTATAAATTGTATGAAATCAATGTAATTAAGGTAGATGATTATTGCAATACAATACATACAATTGGTGCTTCAATTGTGGTGTGATTTTTTTTCTATCATTGCAAAATTCATAAATGTGTGTTTGCTCATTTGTTTATTTCAGGGAGCCAATTGATTGTATGGTGATTTTGATCTATGATTCTTTTAGTCTAGTATTTACCTTTGCTGCTTTGCTTTGTTGTGAGGAATTATTGGGAAGATCTCTCTTTTTGGTGCTTTAAGATAAATTTGTCTCACGTGTGCGTACATCTATGGTAGCTTCATGATCTAATGAATTTTGACTTATCATACATTTGCGTTTATTTCCATTGATGATTGCATCTGCTAAGCTAGGATTATGATTATTTTATCTCTGTTTTGTGAGTTTTCTTTATCTTCTTGGTACTTTAATTCTCAAGGCAACGTAACATCAATTTATGTCCATTAGTTTCTTTTCCACAAATTTCTTTTCAAATTCTTGTTATCTTGCTCCTTACTTTCCTTGTAAATCAATTACAGTAAATTAAATAGATTAACTTTTCTTTTATTCACAAGATATTAAAAATCCAAAAAAAGAGAAATATTGTTGTGTTTTTAAAAAGAAATTTGCAGTCCCTCGAGATTGAACCAACAAAGGCCTCCTAGTGAACAGATTCACATTTATCTTCAGTTGAGCTATCCAAGCGGTTGAGACCCGACCCAGAAGGAACCTTGTGATTGATTTACATCACTCTTCCAAGAGGGGAATTTGATCACGTAAATTCCTAGTTGTTGTCTTGTGTAAAAATGACGCACAACATCAGGCCTTCGAGAAGAGGGAAAAGTAGGCCCTGGAGAAGCTCATGAGCAGTTTGAAGGCTTATGCCCCAGACAATGCTCCTGTTCTAGCAATCAATGCCAGTATTGAGAATATGAAGCACTGATTTGACTATTACGGTAAACATGGGCTTCTCTATGGCACCAATGGGCTGCAACATTTGATTGTGGATGGGGATCAAGCCCACTAGGGAGAATTCATCACTCCTGGTCTTTTGTTCCTATATATTGTTGGGTGGATTGGGTGGATTGGGCGATCCTACCTCATTGTTGTATGCTCTAATACCAAATGTGAGAGATAAAACATACAATATTCTATTGATCATTGAATATAATTATATAATGCAGAAAATAGTTAACTAATAACCGCTAACCACTTATGGGAATGGAGGTGAGCAGTTAAAATTGCATTGTATTACACCAATAGGCATTTACCCAACTTAAAAAATATAATGTTACATCTTGTATGCCCCTCTAAAATGATGAGTTTTAAAAAATATTTTACAAATTACTTCAATGGAAATCTAGCTAACATCATGCATTTTATGCCCAATTTATATTCTTATTTTATTATAGTGTAAGTTTTTAAAATTTTTAAAGTAGAAACATCGTAAAAGTGAGTTTTTTTCAAATTTAGAAAATAAAACAAAAATTAATACACATTTTTTAACAAAAGGAAAGAAATAAAAAATAAATTTGAAGATCAAAATGATAATGTGTTTGAAATTTAAAACATAAACATGCTCAGAAAGGCAAGGGAGCTTGATATTATTATTATTATTATTATTATTATTATTATTATTATTATTATTATTATTATTATTATTATTATTACTATTATTATTATTATTATTATTAGTTGTTTTTCTATATTTTTAAGAAATCATGTCTTTAGATATTGACATGTAGTTCAAATCATTTGGGTTGTTTTTTGAATAAAAAACTAATTGAATGTGAAAGTAATTTCAAAATCAAGTTAGAATGATAACATACTTTTACACACTTGCAATTTGAAAAATATTATATTTTTAATTTATAGACAAAAAATGAGCATCATATGAACAACATCTTTCCTTTATGACCCCCTTCACTCATCTAAACAACATGAAATATCTAAACCTTTATTTAATCAAGAATTGGGATACAAAATTACCCTTAGAAGTCTTCAATTTGGTTCACCTTATAATAAAGAATGTAAGTTTGAAAAAATACATCCCTATTACTTTCCAAAGTTTAATTGTAGAAACACATTTTCTTCTAAACTTTCAAATATTTAAATATGATAAAAATAAAGAAAGGTTATCCAAAGCATCACTTGATAGGATTTATTCTATGATGATGATTATTTATGTAGCTTCTTTCCACATAGTCTAGTAATACATAATTTGGATCAGTTTATTAATCTATCTAAAAGGACAAGAAATGTATATGCCAAAATCACCACATATTTTATAAAACACTTTTCAGACAATGTTAAGTGAACTGAAAAGGGTTGATCTTTTAAGTGTATAAAAAAAATATGGTGATATCTTATTAACTTTCCTTTAATAATGGTGAATCCTAAATAGTGGAATTTTAGAGGTTGTACTTGAGGAACAAATTATACATATTTATGTTACAAATATAATATTAATGTATATATGAGCTTTCTATTTACATGTAATTAAATCATATCCACCTTTGATATCATCACTGAAAAATATATTCCAATAGTAAAGACATTAATCATCAAACACTCTAACATTCTTTAACGAAATATTATAACAATAATGATAATCCTAAATTTTGTACAAAGAATAGAAATATAGTTGATGATAATGTCATTGAAACTAAATATGTACAAATAATTTAAAACATCAATAAACTTGCATTCCATAAAGAGATGCCTATAAAGGAGAATAATAAATTCCAGCATATACAAACCTATGTGAATCCTTGGAGATTGTATTTAAGAAACTTTTTCAAGGAAGCATCATGCATTGACATGATCAAATTAAGGTGAAATATCATCTATGCCTCATAAATGTAGTAACTTTTATATAGTTGAATGTAGCCATGAACCATATTCTTTTACAATTCTATGGTGATCATGTGTATTTCTCTAAAGTGTTTAGAATTGTATTTTAATACATGATTTCTCCAAAATGCAAGTCATTGATTGTAAAAAAGTAATAAAATGATATTAGATAAGAGGATACTATTTCAATAAGTATGAATCAGTTTTTGTAAACATATAATTAAGTATACTTAGTCAAAGTCTTAATTGTAAAAAATTAAAAATTAAAGAGTGAATAATACAATTATATAGAAGACAATTCTATTGAAACCATAATCAATTTTGATAATTAATTCATCCTACCATCTCACAATATATAAAGATAGTTTTCGTGGCTATAATAATATTTAATGCCACTAAAGTAAAATAAATTAATATGTGAATGACTTCAATTATTGATATAAATAGTTTTGTTACAAAATTTTACTCTTTGAAAATATAATAAAATAATAATAAAAAGATGTGATCAAATACCATATCCTTATATAGCAATTATAAACTAGCAATCGCACCTTAGTGTGCAATGGGTACGCCGAAGAGGTATGGAAGGTCAACTAAGTATTTGTCCCTTTTTCCATCTCCCCCTCTCATCCTCTCTATATCTCATCATCTCTCTATCGATCTATATCTATTTCTCGATCTCTTTTTCTCCCATCCTCTCACTCTATATTCATCTCTCTCTCTCTCTCTCTCTCTCTCTCTCTCTTCATTTCTATTCTATTATCTCTCCTCTCTCCCTCTATATATATCTCCCCCTCTCCCTCTCTAAACAAGAATTTCAAAAACCCAACACTGATAACAACAAAACAATAGATCTTATGAGTATCAGTGTTAATTATAATAATATTTTAGATAATAATTATCCTTATAACTGCTAAAGAAATAATATAAGTGTTAAAATGTATTAGATTTTTTTAATTTTATTTGAATTATACTTTAGTTTTAATTTCATTCCTTTATATTTATGTTCTATTTATGACAATTTTTAATTTGTTAATATTGAGTTTATCTTTTAGTTATTATTAATATTGTTTGAATTTATGTTTAAATTTATAATAATTTTTTATCTATGTCTCTCTATATATTTATGTCTTTCAAATCTCTACTCCTTCTTTATCTCTTCATCTACTTCTCTCCATATCCATGTGCATGTGCATCTCCATATCTATCTTCTTCACTATCTCTATCCCTTATCTCAATATTTTGACGCTCTCCATCTCTCTCTCCCTGTCTCCCCAATGTAAAAATAATATGACCAACCTTATTATCTTCCTAATTCAAAGTTTTTGTTCCAATCATGTTTGGACCCCTATAAGTGTATACATAGTTGATTTCAAGTTATCACTTTTCTCTTTAAACTTTTGTTACAAAGACAAAATTACTTGCTAAATGGACTCCTAATTGACCTCATGAACTACCCAAATATATGCAATAGGAACTTTTCCTTGCTGACCTTCCACACTTCTTCAACATATCCATTGCACACCAAGGTACAATTTCTAGTGGCTAAATAAACATCTTCCTGAGAAAGGGGGCAGGGGAGAAAGGGATAATAAACATTAGTTGATTATATAGATTAATACTAGTGCTAATCAATTAGCCATTTTGATTGATTGGTATATAACTTTGGCTAAATAAATCTCTTACATAAATGAAACCATCATTGATTAGAACTTACTTTTTGGGCAGGCGGCTCATTTGTATACTTCTGGGTGGAGTTGGGAGATTTTGTAGCCTTCATTGCGGCAGGAAACATAATCTTGGAATGCATTGTGGGAAGAGCCATGGTAGCTTGATCGTGGACTTCTTATTTCACCACTCTTCTCAATTACTCCCTTGATGACTTTGCGTCCACACATAACCTCCCTTCAGGTTTCAACCTACTCAACCCCATTGTCATCGTGGTCACTCTTATGGCCTCCCTAGCCTCCATTTTGAACACGCGACTAAATTCCCAATTCCACTAGATCTATGAACACCATCATCATTGTCTTCATCATCATAACCGACTTCATCAAAGGGCAATATCCACTAACAACTTGAAGCTATAAGGTTCATGCATGGCAGGCTATTGACCTATATATTTTCATTCATCAATCCATGCACAAACTAATTCATATGGCTACCTAATCCAAACAAGAATACCTACAACCCTATACACAAATGTTGTTACATCAACCTCTTGTGCAAGACCAACAAAATGAATAAATGTTTTGCCGACCATTATGACCATTACCAAGACTATAGTCAAACTTGAGGGCATATCCTACATTTAAATCAGTGTCAAATTTAAACCGAACAAATTGCAAATACTGTTGAAGCTAAGGCCGATGATTTACTACATAAGAAGAAATTTTGTTCCCCATAAGAAAATTAAACATATCAATGCATTTGTTGATCTGCAAAGACCCAACAAATATTGTAATGATTGTTTGTAGAAATGCATGCAAAATGTGAATCATAGACGACACACCTGAATTATTTGATAGGAGAGATGTAATCTCAAGGAATGAAATGAAATTATTGCAAAATGTGCACAAAATTTATTTTCATTTTGCAAGGAAGCTGTCAAAATCTTTGAATTATATGAACTTGAAGCAACTCTCAAACACATCCTAACGTTGTAAGCTTTCTTTGTGTTCTAGTTAGTGGACGAGGGATATACATACTACAAATATATGAGTAATTTTTATTGCATTACATATATAGTTGATCAATAGGTGTCCATGGTTGACCTTCATGTCCATGGTAGCTATCTTGAGGACATCCTAAACCTTATTATTACGATGTCAGTGAGACCTGTGGTTGTCATGTGGACACGTTTTCTTGGTGCCAGTAGATCATATATGAAAATAGACTGAGTATTTGCAACACTATTTTTTTAGTTGGATGCTAAAAATGCTGCAACTTATATCCTTCTCTAAAACATCTATGCAGAATTGGGCATGTGTGTGAGGTTCAAAAGCTAAGTGAATCGATGAACTAAGGAGATACCTGGATGTAGTTGGATTGAAAGCCATAAAATAGTACAGGCTTTTCGTGCAGGAAATGGGTCACCTCCACAAACACAAGAGATCTATTGAGGAGCTAAAGAGTGGAATTTTCCCAAGCAATTTTTGTTTTTTGAGAATACAAGTTTGCAATAATTGGAGATATGTAATCTTCAGAGTGGTTGTGTGCATCTTCAGAGAGTTTATTTGCTACTTCTGATCATGGAAAACTGCCCAAGAACTTACGCACAAATATGCTCTTGAATGATCTCACATTGTTATTAATTTTCGGTCACTTCACAAGATCTCTCTTGAATGATTTCAAATTGTGATAATTTTTTTTACCTATATTGTGTGGAAGAAATTTAAAGTTCCTTACAGTTTAATATTACATCATGGTATGAGGTAGGTCCAGCTCTGCTAACTCATTTTCATTCAGATTCATGTTCGTTAATCATTGATAAAAATTCTATTGAAATATTGAGACAAAATGAATGTCCAATTCTATGTGCTTTCTCTTCTGACGGGTACAAGAGGATTAAATGCTTCATATGGATTGTGCTCGAATGATTGTCTGGATTGCGAAAGAAATCTGTAAGATTCCATTTTGATCCAATACTATGAAGAAGTTTTGAAAAGTAAAAGCTTAATTATAATAGCCAACAGTAAAATAAAGTTCAAAGAGTACATGAAGGCTTGAGTGCAGAAGTTGGGCGCTTGAAAGCATAAAAAGAAGCTCTTGATCTATCTCTTATGTCTATCTATCTTTCTCCCATCTTCCCACTCCTCTCTCCATCACCCTCTTCCTATATCTTTTAATCTCTACATCTCCATATTTCTTCTCCCATCTCTCCCTCTATATCTATCTCCATCTTGTCATCTCATCTCTCTATCACTGTCTATCCCTCTATATCTCTCTATCTTCTGAATGGATGACTCTAGCTTCTACCAGTTTTCACATGTTTTTCAACCACCTCATAGTGCTCATAGTTTGAGCCTCATATTCCCATTCATTCTTAGTTTATTGTTCTAGATTCATAACAATACGCTTCTAGTTAGCCATATAGTGATAAATTCCCTCACCTTTCTTTGAATAATCTCCTACCAAGAAAAGTACTCAATCCACTAATGATAATGAATAAGCTAATATTGAAAATATATTAGATACTCAGAACTTTCCTAATAATTAGGATAATTCTCTTCAAATTTTATATACATTATATAAACTTTAACATATTCAACTCTAATTTCTTTAAATTTCATTACAGCACATATACATATCATCTTTTATAAAGAACAACAAATTCTAGGGCTTAAAAGTGATGTTAACGGCATTCGATTTATGAACAGTAAACATTCTTAGAATACGAGGAGGATTGGGAGAAAAAGTGAAGATGGATGAGAATTACAAGATGTCTCACTATGTCCTATGAATAATCAAGTGATCACAACCAATTATTCTCAACACTCAACAAATTGACTATCATAAACAATCCTGAAACCAAATTAGCAATGGTATTAACAGGATTGAAAATCAATCCCATGGCATTAACAAGTTTGAAAATCAATCTCATGGCATTAACAGGATTGAAAATCATAAACAATCTTTTCATTACACCATAAGCATAAGTACATTTCAATAAATGCTTGGCACAAATTTGAACTTCTTTACAAATAATCTGAATAACCAAAAGAAGGCAACAACTTGTGCAGAACTCTCTTCACTTGAGAAATACACATTATCTAGTATTCAAAACAGTAGGCAGGGTAGTGCAGAGCATGTGAGTAGCAGAAATGAAAACATGATTACATCTTGTTGGCTTTAGCAAGCTCTACATCTTCAGGGATGAATCTTCCCCAGAACCAGTGTGCCTTCCAAGCAAGGGGCATCTCTTTGATTGGTATTTCCCTTGGTCTCTGGCAGGAATATGTGAACAAAAGTGCTCATGACCAGAACCCATCCAGCGAAGAAAAGGACCAATCCAAACTTAAAATGACAGAGCATGGGTAAAAAGGCTTGAGCAATGGCAAATGTGAAGAGAAGATTGACAAAAACATTAATGCTCTGCCCTGCCTATCGGATTTCCAAGGGGAAATTTTCACTAGGAACCAACCATCCAAGAGGCCCTCATGACCATGCAAAAGCTGAAACATAAACACACACTAAGACCACCGCCAATATGGATATTCCCTTGCTCAGGCTTTTCCCTCTCCATTGGATCCAAATTCCTTTCCAAGAATTGCTGCAATGATAACCTGCACATAAACAAATTAAAGAATTCATCACAATTTGTAGCTCCAATCATAGAGCTTGTCCTGATATAAACCTCAGTTGATTATAAATTAAGAAGCATTTGGAGTTTACACCAAACAATTAAATTTGCAGGGATCTTTTTTGAAACTTGAATGTTCTAAAAAGTCTTCAATACAAAGAGACTGGTAGATTTAATGGCAGAACAAGATAAAAGAATCTCTGGTAGGCCTACAGAGAACATCCAATTAGGATCCTATGGAGAAAAAATTATTCCTAAGAAAATCTCTATTTTTAACTGCAAAAATTTTTCAGTAACCTCTTCTCATCAACATTTTAGGTGAAACTGATCTAAACGAATGATACTTAAAGAAGAATGAGAAAACATAATAAATCTATTTTGTGACATGGGAGTGGTAGAGACAAAGCTGCATTTTATCATGGAGTGCCCATCATACTGTCATATCCATACCAGTTATGTGGATATTTAGAAAACTGACAATTTATATACTTTATTTGAAGAAACAAAGTTGAACAAAACAATAAACCTATTTGATTAGAATTCACTACCAAAAGACAGATCTAGAGAAAAAATTACAAATTGTTTAAGTCTTTGATATCTTATTCTGAAATATTCGTTCACGAGTCCCATAGACTACTTCAGCTTTATGGACTTTGTTAAAATCTATCATTCATTCTAACAGTCAAAAGTGGAATTGTAAAATAGAGGAGACCCTGAAGATGAAATCCTTGTGATGACTTTTAGAAACTTGACAATTGAGATGTGGGAAGGATGTAAAAATTTGAAGCAATAAAAGAATTGGAAACCCCTAAACTTAGAACCCCAAATGTCAGAATCCAGAAAACTATAAGAAAGTCGGTAACAATGGCAGGTCAACAAACACATAGTGAGCCCGTTAATCCTAAATTTACCAAATACACACTCAGAAAATTAAACCCAAATTCACTAAATGCATACAGTTGATTGATCCAAAATTAATTACATTACCTGAGAGATGAACATTTGAACTCCTCCCTCCATGAAGAGAAATTTTCTGCCAACCCTATCAACGTTAAAAATGGAAACAAACGTAGCAAGCACATTGACAAGCCCTGTTATGACAGCAGAAAGCAAGGAAGCGTTGCTACTGAAGCCGATGGTTTTAAAAAGAACAGGGGCATAGAACATGATAACATCAATCCCTAATTATGATCAGCTAACTAAGCTACTAATCTCACTTCACTAGTTAAATTGATAAAAAATTGCAACTGCAAGGGTATAATAAACTCTTTGTATTTGTATTTTGAACTGAATTACTGCTGCAAATATGTTTATGTTTAATATCTCTGATTTTTATATGTTTTTGTATGGACAAACCCAACCCCCCAAAAAATTCGAGCAAACCCACAAACCGAACCATAAAACCCAAATATTAAAAATGGAATCAAATTAGCTAAATAGATCATAATTATTTCTATTTACTGAAAGCCTTATACTGCTCATATTTGGTCACTTTTAAGAAACTCAATATTACAATATTGGCTTATAGGATGGTCAATATGTATAAACGTTGGAAAGAGTGCACAAAAGTGAAGTTCAATTAGTTTACAATTTAGTAATTTACGTACCCCCGACTCAGCTTGAATTTTATTTGATCCAAAAGGTCTTTAGAAGTTGTTAGATGTCATTTCTATGTTTCCTGGGGACACATCCCCTGCAAACCCATTCCTTCTAGGGGTCATCTCAGGGTTGCGGGAATGGCCCAATGACCCAACTGTCATTATAATTGCAGGAACTGCCACCAAAGCCAAGGATATCCTCCAACCCCATCCGCCTTTGATCTTTTGTGTGTCGTAATTGATCAGATTGGCTGCCACGATGCCAATTGTGATGAACAACTGGAAGCACATGTTCAGCGCTCCTCTCAGTCTGGGAGACGCCATTTCAGACAGATATAGGGGAACTGACTGCAATTACAAATTTACAGAAAACCATAACAGATTAGAATCAATAGAGAATCAAACACACAAACAAAGAAAAAAAAACAAAATAGAGTCGGAAATCCTACTTGAGAGAACTTTCTATTCATATTCTTAAACAAGGTTTCTTCTAAAAATTATGAAAAACTAAGCACATGCACAGAATCATAACCTAATAGATTGAAAGACAATCACATACTATTAGGCACACCACATTGCATGAGATCAATCAAATTAGTACAATGATCTCTGCCACAATTTTGCCTCTTACCAGTCAATTAGATCCATAGAATGATATTGGGCACAATTGTATCCTCTTTGCCCTTTTGCAGTGAAATGATATTTTAATCAATCAGAGCATTCCACGGTACATATTTTAAATTAATACCGAATCAAATAGACTTACAACCTACCAACACATCAAAAGCTGAAATCGATTCAATTGGGCATTGTCTAGGAGGAACAGAGGCTAGAATGAAAAGGATGAACATATGCCATTAGGTAAAAAATGAATACAATTGAGCATAGCAAAGGACGAGGAAGAAATACATAGAAATAAAGATAGGAGCTGTTAAATAGACATGCTACGAGATACCTAGAGGATGAAACAACAAATGGCCAAACAAATTATGAGAATACATCAGAATGAAAATATGCCATTAAGTCAAAAATCAATACAATTGGACATAGCAAAGGACGAGAACTAAATACATAGAATCAAAGATAGAAGTGGTTAAATAGACATGCTAGAAGATGAAAATCCTATTACCTAGCGGATAAAACAGAAAATGGGCACAACAAATTATGAAATTACATCAAAAAGAGTATAACTATGCAGTAGTCGGAGAATCAAAATAATACCGGAAATCAAAGCAATTGAGGAGGTGCATCATGTCAAAATAGGTAAAAACTGACCTGATAAGCAAAACCAACTCCCAAACCCAGAAAGATGCGACCAATGATAAGCATGGCCACATTGATAGCGAATCCATTAATGGCAGCGAATTCAGACAAGGAAACGGAGCAGCTTAAGCCGTCGGTGAAATTTTCTGGCTTGTACAGAAAAATAGGGAGTGCATTTACTATGTCATTCTGAAGGACTTCTGTGACAGAGGTCCAGAAGAAGATATCGAGGTTGAGAAAACAACTTGTTGCGTAGAGGATCCCGGGACGCATTTCCAACTATAATATCAAACGGTAATCCACCATAAACAAGCATTCCATAGCTCCCACAACAATGCCCTGGCGAAAAGGCAGATCATCCACGAGGTCCAGGATGAGGCTTTCCCTCTCCGTCATAAGCATCGTCATGGACCTCACCTCCATATACAACAATATACTTCCCTTGAGCAAAATAGGAAAAGACACTCCTGGGGCTGGGCTTCTCCCCACTGGTCTCTACCTCCTTCCAAACGTTCGTGTCCAGATCAAAGCGGTGGACATCGGAGAGCTCATGTTTGCTGCCGAAGCTGAACACAACCCAAACCTTGTTACCAGTGACGGCAAGTCCTGATCCTCCCTTGGGGGCCAATTTGCTGCAGCCAGACAAGGCGCGCCATTTCCCTTCCTCAATATTGTAGGCCTACAGTTCGTTCATCCGCTCATTTTAACCAAAACCGCCCAAAACATACACCTGATTCTCATCTACCGCCATTGCATGGCAGCTCCTGCACAGAGCATCACTCAATCAAAGACCAGAAACCCACAAACGGAAAAAGGGCAAAACATCATTCAATCAAAGACCAGAAATCCTTCATTCAAGGTAGCTCCTGCACAGAGCATCATTCAACCAAAGAGCAGAAACCCACAAACAGGGAAAGGGCAAAATATCACTCATTCAAAGACGAGAAACCCATTATTTAAGGTAGCTTCTGCACAGATAATCATTCAATCAAAGATCAGAAACCCACAAACGGGAAAAGGGCAAAGAAAGGGTTTTAGAGAAAGAGGAAAAACCTACGAGGCGGACCACCGGCGTCGCAGGAAATAAGTTTCCACTCTCCAGAGCAGGTGTCAAAGGAATAGAAATGATTGAGCTCCTGATGATCTTTATCGCAGCCTCCGAAGATGTAAACGACGGGACCAACGACGACCATAAGCCTCCGAACACATAAGCTTTATTCCCCACCACTGCCATTGCATGTGAGGTCCGCGGCTTTGGCCCTCCTTCCTTCTACTTCGTGCATCAAGCCATCAAGTCATTTATGGTCGTGCAGGATGGACGGCCTACAAGCTCCCAATGTTCGTCATTGGGCTCTCGGCCACTCCCAACCCTTGATCGTAAAAATCAGGCCGAGGCTTTCCAAAATGGAAGCGTCTACGGCGTAAATATATACTAGCAATCGCATCTTAATGTGCAATGGGTACGTCGTATTTATGAGAAAAAAAATTTGCTTTTTTTTAGGTAGTAATAGATTATTATTTGTAAAATTATTTAACTGAATAAAAACGTTCTAATTTTATTGTTTTAAATGTTTGTTGAGATAATGGTTAATCGTTCAAGTATGTGCTAGCTAGCACGTTTTGGAAGGATAATGGTTGACCATTCAAGCTTGCGCTGACTTATCTTGTTTTTCAAGTGATCTTGCAAAGGACTCAAAAGCTCACACATTTGCTCAATCTCCAAAACAATGTGATGAATGAAAGAGAGTGCATAATCTTAACAATAATCTTTAGAATATTCCTAGCAACAATGCACTAAAAAAATCACAGCATTCAAATTCATATATTATTGTGATACAAAATGGATTTTCTTAAATTATGAATAAAACATAAGTTGTTACTGGCTTAGTGGCCATTATACCATCACCTAAACGTGACAAAATGCAATGTATTTCAAATTCAGTCTGACTAAAAGTTACCTAACTATAGGAACATTTATAAAAGAATTACCATCTAGTTTTAAATCTTTCAAACACATGCATGCATTCCACATTTGGAACTACATGTCTACTAGTTTTTGTAACATCACAGGAACGTGCAAGATGGTTGAACACTTGTTGACCTTTAGTTTGCCCCACCATTTTATCCTCATACCTTGTCATTTTATTTTCTCGTCTACTTTAAATGGTACCAATATAGTAGACGATATCAACCCAAAAAAGCAGAACGTTACTTGCATCATAATAGACGTGTGGACGTGCTTGGGCCTGCATTTGCCATCCAATACTCCCATCCCAAGCTTGTCTCCACGACGTAATTACATATGGTAAATGGTCAAATTAGGTTTGGTGTCAGGGTGTAGTAATTATAATTACAAATAGTAATATGTCAACATTTATAAGAGTAAACAAATGGTTAGGGACAAGAAGACATTAAATTCCACCCTTCAAAATAAGTTGTCAACATAGGTTTTTAAAGTGTAGAAACGTGTTTAATAGTGAAATGGGGAAAAAAATCCCTTTCACTAATTAGATAGATGTACATAATAACTATAATATTAATTTAGATTTGTATTTAATGGGATTGATTAGAGATTAATAAATGGATACGATATTAGTTTTAGAAATAATATTATAGATTTCATATGTTGATGTTACATAAATTTTAGCAAAATGAATCAAAATAATTAAAATTTAAACTATTTATATCTTTTTAGCAAAATGCAAATAATAATTAAAATTAATCAAAAAAAATTTAATTTATAATTTATTAATATATTTCTCACTTGCATAAGTTTATTATAAGAAATCAAAACAATCAAATTCAAAATTGATTCAATTATTATAATTTTTTTAATCTTTCCAATGACTATTTTTTTATTGCATTAGATTTTAACAAGATATAGCTTTGAACAAAAAAAAAAATAGCATGAAATGATAGTTTATTTTTTTAGCTTAATTAAATTTTATCGTTTTTTTTACACGAAATGGTTTCAGAACTCATGTAGACACAATTGAACCATTGATCAATAAGAATTTAATTTATGTTATATTAATAATTATTATATATTAACTTTATATTTTAATATAATATATAATTATGATATAATTTCTATTAAATAAAATATTATATAAAGTAATAAATATAATTAAATTAGATATAAGTTAATTTTTAAACTTTTATAAATTATAATAATATTTTATAAATATCATATAAAAATGCTTTAACCTATTATCCAAATTTACTTATATAATTTGTGCAAACCAAGGATTATATGCCAACAAGTGTAAGCACCTTCCCCTTTTGTTTCTTTGTTTGGAAGACCCACAGAAACACTCACATCATATAGTTGGTCCACTCTAGTATGTGAAATGCTAAAAGTGGAAGATTAAGCCAAATTTAATAATATATGTGAAACACAATCACTATTATGTTGCACATAAATGCAAAATTTGGCAAATGATTCTGAAAACTTCTCTCCCCCTTTGGCGTGGCCTTATCTCACAGGTCAGCATGATTCCTCGTCTTTTTTTATTTTACAGCTTCTACTAGCGTTAAAATAAAACAAGAAACCTCATAGGACGTTATGGTTAATGCACACTTTCTCTTGGCGTGGACGAGAATTCCTTTTCATCCCATGCGAACACGTCAACCAATCATTAAGTGGGACGCCTTGGGGAAAGGAGCTACTGACGATTCGATCATTTCAATGGTCGACCATTGTCTATAGACAGTTATTACACTTTAGTTTGTTTTCATCTTTCTTTGCTCCATATTACACATTAGTTTGTTTTCATTGACCATGGAATTAATTCTTATAGTTCATAAGTAGGACAAGAGCATCACTAGAATGACTTGTATATGCATTCTTTCCTCTTTGCTTGATCTTGTTATAAAGTTGATTTTTTCATTTTCTTAGGATTTTATTTTGAACTCAAAGCTCCACCATTTTGATGGTCATTGTAAGGACCATTCTAGGGATAACTTTTATCCTACAAAATCACATCAATTTTCTTGTAATGATATATTTCAAACTATCAATTTGGGGTATTACTTTAGTTATTATGTAGCCTAACTTCAGCATTGTGGTAGACTTGACATTCTACACATGGTTACTAGAACTTCATGAGGATATATTTATAAGACTGTTGAAAAAATACTAGTAAGATAGACATTATTTATGAATACATTAATTATCACAAACTTGTACAAACACCAATTAATTAGTTGACAATCAAAAATATATTTTTTCTACAATATAAAAATCATTATACTCTTCAATTTAAATCTCAATATTATACTAATATTTTTGCGTTAAAAATATTTCACTTAATAAAAGAACTAATACAATTTAAACAATATTGAAAGACAATACAATAACCAAAATTAATTGCCATACAACACTTATTATTAAAAACAATATATGTTTTTTAAAACCTATAGTCATAAACGTTATATAGTACCATTGGAAACTAAAACAAAAACTCCCCAAAAAGTCATGTATATGGAAGGTAGGGGAACAAATTTTCGGTGTGCCACTACAGATAACCCTCGGTATTCATTTCGAAATAAGTTTCCTTTGTTTTATTGGGGGTTTCGCTGGATACTTCCCAACATCTCAGAATGGCTACAGCAATCATGCTCTATTGCGAAGCTGTTTTAGCGGTGCTAATGATGGCGTGGACTGTGATTCTCGCAGGCCCCAAATTTGGTAGCCGTATCCTATTTAGGAATTTCAGCGACTAAATACAACCAATATACTGGGAAGACTGTATGCTGTGAAAGGGAACATGTTGGATGGAGGCAGTTAAAATAATATATAAATTTGATCCATATAATATTTAGAGGCAATTTTTCAAAAAAGCATTTGATATTATTCAATCTATTTATTGATTTGGCCAAGGACTTGAAAACACACACATCTGCAGACATCTAAGAGAATCATGATAATAACTGGATTTCAAGATTTTAAAGCTCCTGAGAAGCCATTTTTAATGCTGGAAGGGACCATGCATGGTGGGGAGAAATAGCAAGGACAACCATCGCACGTAATTTATGCCTAACTGATTTTTTTTTAATTGTGGTTACCAGACTAATTAGTTGTCTTCGAAATAAGAGGTTGGTCCTCGAAATAAGAGATATTGGTGAGTATACGGTTGTGTTGTCTTCCCAAGATCAAAACTCCATTTACAGTCCCCACGTACCCTGCACCTGCTACCCAGCACTATTAACTTCTCCTTTTGCGAGGGTATTTGTCGTGAGAAGATGTAGGAGAGTGTGGGGATTTTGCTGGACGTTTAGTGATGTTCTCATATCTGCGAGACTTTTTTACTGTTAAGTGAGTGATTTGGTACGGGCTTTGATTGAAATTTGCATGGTCTTTAGTTGGATGAAATGGACACCTGAGTGGTATGCTGTGGAGTAATTGGAATTTGAAGCTGAGAAGGTGAAGGGTAAAATTTTAGGATCGGGCTGGTAGAATTTGAGAATTGGGAGCTGAGTAGAGGGATTTTTTTTTCCTCTTTTTATTTCTGTCAAGAGTTTTATCGGAGATGTAAACATGAAAGATACAAATTTGAGAGTTATTACAGTTCAAAATTGACAATTATGAGCTCAGAAGAGAAAGAGTGCTTTCAGGGGCCCAGGGCGTGGGGTTGGGAGAGGTTTGTCCAAACCACCTTCAATGGCACAGATCTGAGCTCGATCTTGTGACCTTGCACAACCGCGTCTGAGCCTCCCAACTGTGGTCCTCTATTTTCTCGACACCACCATCTCGCCCCAGAATTTCCAGCATGGCCTGATCTAGGCTCTTTCTTTTCCCTAAATCAGGAGGCACAACAACCTTTAGGGGACTCAAACTCAGGTTCCCTGCGTCCAAGGAGCAACTTTTATTGAAAGCCCTCTCTAGGACGTGAATGTTCTTCTTAGAAGCACAAGAAACTTAGCTAATACTCGGACCTTTAGAGTTATCTACCCTGTATTTTCTAAACTTCAGTCTATTTGTTAAACTCATTTTCACAGACGAAAGCCCTCCCATAAGACCCTTTGAACCACTACCATCCCTAGATAAAACAAAAACACATTAGATTAGGTATTTTAAATGCTCAAGGGGTTTTCTTAGCAGAATCAGATTTTGTTTTGGGCTGCTTACCTAGCCACCGGTGAGAAAAAATGACCACGTAGCAGGCAATTGTTGAGCCCAGGCACTGTGTAAAGCCCGCGACTCCCTGGCCTCCATCGACGCTACCAAAGGCAGCGGACGGAGGGAAGAAGATCCAAGCTCCGCACGGTAGAAACAAGGCGATGAGGCCTGTCACAGCAGTGACGAAGCACAGTCACTACCAACAGAAAAAATATCACCAGCAGCAGCAACGAAAAAACCCGGCCAAATGAAACAGTTTTCCCTGCCAATGACGTGTAAAGCAATGAACAGTTGTTTCCCTTTCTGGAAGATGGATGGCGGAGAAGCTCCCAATGTCCGTCATTGGGCTCTAGAGCAGTTCCAGCCGATGATCTTCAAAATCAGGCCGAGGCTTTCCAAATAGGAAACGCCTACGGCGTAATTAAACAAAGAGTATGATGTCACTACTACATAGAGGGGGGTTTTAAGACGATATTTGAGACAATTTTTAAGTAAATTGTCTTAACTTGAGACAAAATAAAACTTGTGTATTGTCTTAGATATTGTCTTTAAGTGAGTGTCTTAAATTATTGTCTTAAAGAAATGTCTTTCTAAGACATAAAAAACACCAATACTATTGTCTCTTAAGAGACAATTATATTTTTGTCTTAGTAAAGACAATAGCTATAATAAGGAACATATTGTCTCTATAGAGGCATATATGTCTTTAATCTCATTTATTGTCTTTTGTAAGGCAACAACACTTTTTAAAAATAACTCACTATTCTGATAAATTAATATTGCTAAATATAAACTACGATATCATTGATTAATTCATGTTAAGACGCGATGGAATCGAACCACCAACCCCCTGCTTGTAATGCAGGTGTTCTTCCATTGAGCTAGCACCCTTTAAAAAATAATTATACTTTCAAAATCTTAAAGCTCACTATGAATTCATCAAAATAGAATCATAAACTGATTTTTTTTACAAAATGCAGATAAATTTTATTTCAAATTATCATCACCAAAACAATCTTCTCTACATAAAAGTATAATTAAGTGATCCATATCATATAACAATGGAGAGCGTAATAATGGATCTCAAAGATCTCACAAAGTGGAATCCCTAGAGACAAAGGAATAATACCAATATCTATCTAACAACAATATCAACAACAGAAACAAGGGCTGCAAGGCAGCTTAGTTCCTGCCTAGTGCAGATAGGGTGTACAAGCATGGCTCATATAGATGTGTTCTGGTCGCTCAAAGTTATGCTCTGAATTTTTTCAGTCTGTTCCTGTAACTATCGTGTGATGCAAGTTAGGAATTTGTGGAAATACACTATAACAGTGACAGAGATTTACACAACATCCAAGATTGTAATTAGAAGTTGCAGAGAATTCTGATAAACCCAGTTGTTTGTAGGTAGATGGCTATTAGGCAATCTTTTTGGTCAAAATCAAGATCTAAACCTGTGTACAATGAGTGATACACCCTAGTTCTAGCGTTGTTGCTGCAATGCACACTTGTTATGGTGGTTTTTTCCTTTTGATGGTTGTCCATGCCCCCATCACAAGTGCAAACTGAAATGCCACCTCAAAATTCAAACACAGGCATCATGGGCCTCCCAAACTCAAGCACATTCACCATGAGCATATCAAGATTAAACAGAAACATCATATGCACAAGCATGGATGAAAGACGTAAAATTACAAGTTTAACCAGCCATACTATGAATTTTGAAGCACCCCTTTGCTGCAGATTCCATCATCAAGGGCCTCATCATCGTGATGGTCCTCCACATCCTCCTTATCATCATATGAGGCAGAGACACCATGGACACTGCTGCTCATATGGTTATCAATACTTTTTCACTGGCCCAATGGCTGGGCCTGGGTTTCATCATCATGTGCTTGTGCCTCCACCTCAGAGTTAAGATGTTGCTCTTACTACTTCAGGGTATATTATATGATAAAGGTAATGATTATCAACAACTTAGAATAACTGGGCAACAGGTTTGATCTGCATAACCAACTATTTTCTTATTATGTGCATAGTAAAACAAGTATGATGTTTTTGCCTTTTGGCTGCACTGGTTTTCTATTATGGGAGACGTTGTATGAAGATATTGCCTAGTTACACTAGGCATTCTTGCCGTTACAGATCTATTTGGTATCTGTATTTGTAGACATATTTCAATATACCACATAGTGACATGATTTTCAGCCATTACATATCTATTTGGTATATTTACCTGTGGATATATTTTAAGTCGGTATTGAAATACCCAGGTTAAACCCAATCAAATAGCCCTTCTCGCCATTGAATTGACATGCCAGAATCGTAGCATAACAGACCATCAATTTAAAGGTGAAAGGAAACTACTAGCGACAGAGGTTATTACCTTACTTCTCCTGTGAAAGAACATTCATGCAATCTGGGAGCACCCACCCTGCCTACATCTGCAACTCGTGAAGGTGCCTAATTTAATTGTTATACCCTCTACTTATGAGTTGTATTAAACAATCTAAGATTATAGACCTTTCATGTGCTGAAGATAACTATTTTTCTGACCTTTCATGAATCTAAACAAATTACTTTAAAATTGTACACAGGTCAGAGCTTATCTTAATCTAACTCAGTGTTGAGACACCCAGGTTAAAGCCAATTGAAATTTCCCTTCTTGCCATTGAATTGACATGCCAGAATTGTAGCATAACAGACCAGCGTTCTGAAGTTGGAAGGGAACTATCAGCATCAGTGGTTATTACCTTACTTCTCCTGTGAAAGAACATTCATGCAATCTGGGAACAGCCTGCCTACATCTGCAACTAGCCAAGGTGCCTAATTTAATTTTTCTAACCTCCACTTCCAAATCGTATTGAACAATCTAAGATTATAGACCTTTCATGTGCTGAAAATAGTTATTTTTCAGACCTTATCATTCTGTGTTTTGGGTTGTTGTTACAGTTATAACTGCTGATGAATGTAGTACTACTAGTGGCAAATCACTTTTTTTGTGACATTGCAATGGGTAGTATCACTTGTTTTGTATAATAGTGCTGGTATATTTCAGTGATTGGCATCATTTTTTCCATATAATAGTACTGGTACATTTCACTCCCCCTTTCACACTTAAATCAGCAATTTCAGTTTCTCAATGCCAAAGATAAGGATTAAAAGCAAAAATCATGACAATACCTTGTTCTAATTGGCATCTATCAAGGAGAAGGCAGACTTAATGCTGAAGAAAGTCAGTTTTAGGCTACTTGGAGTGTTTATTGCCTCTTTTCAAAGGATAGAGATGAGAATTGATTTAAAGCAAATCGAAAAACATTACTTTGTTAAAATGTGATCCCAAAAAGATTCCTCTATGAACTTTAAATAGAAGACTTGAGCACATTGATGGTAATGAGAGTTTATGTTAGACATGTGCTACAAAAGTTTTCATTCAAGCTAAGAAATGAGATAAATTGAAATAATCCTTGCCACAGTTTAACAGTAATTTGATTTCGTGTTTGGTTTAATTGATTGCAAATATTTGATTTTGATCATGAGCAATGAGTGCCTATAATAATAATAATAAGAGCTGGATTTTTACAATAGAAACATAATAAAGACATACTACTAATATATGCAAGAAATTTGTATCTAAATAAGAACTGGGAATATCCTGACCTTTAACAGTGTCTTAAATTTTGAAGAGATGATTACAAGCATACTGCAGGACATTATAATTCTGAATGAATACCATCATCAACAATCTGAGATGCTGCAACCGAAAAGCTAATTGTTTGTTGTCCATGCATGCAATTTCCTATGCAAAATTTGTGATGAACCCATAAAGGTGAGGCCACCAGACCTATGAACAAACATAAAATTATCCACAGTAAACCTCATAAGCCAAAAAAGCTTTGCATCTTTCGAATAATGTTATACACAGCTCCAAACACTGAAAAAAGAGATGAAAATGGAGAAGGCGAGCCAAAACTTGGGGTCAGGAAGGTGGGTTTGTTCCGTGAGAAACCTTTTGACCACATAAGGGCTGGCCACCAACACAACCTCACCTGTAAAGTGAAGCTGCTCAACAAAAGAGTAAAGAGAGCATTAGGATAGTAATGAAAATACATTTCAACCTTCCAAATGCTTTTTTTTAACTATCTACTTCATATATTACCAGTCTCACAAATCAATGCCCTACAGTCCATCCCAAGCATCCAGCTCTCCTCTACATGCAACTGGATCGTTCTTTTATCACCAACTGTTTCTATGCCCTGCAACCAGTCACAATCCCTAGGCTTAAGATCTATTTTTGCGGCCCCTGTATCTGATGTTGCATTATCCTTTGAAACTGTGCATGCATCTGAAGTTGTGCTTTCTCTCTCATTGAGAACCGAGCAAGCTTCTGCAAACCACCAGCAACCCTAATCACCAAGCGGCAACAAAACTGACTAATTTTAGACCCTAAGCAAGTGAGAGGCTTGGAGGTTTCCCGTGCTGACAGAGACATAGGTTGTCGTGCCTTCTCTTGCGTGGATATTTGCAAATACCTCTGTCCGCCCTCTGCAACACCAATCACAGGTCTCCGAAATACTTTCTATCAATATTGCAAGTAAAAAAATTGCAAGTTGCACATTAAACATTTTGAAAATGGTCATAATACATAGAATTCTGACAATTTGATTGGTTGAACAAAACAAGATTAATCACAGTTTAACATTTGAGCCTCCGCAACAGTTTCCTGCCTTGGCAGGAACTAAAAAGAGAGATGTCTTTTATGCTAAAAAATCTAAATAAGTAGCCAATGTTGTGTGACCTAAATGAAATCACAAACAAAAATAAAAATATCAGATTTAAAACCTAAAATCTAATCAGCTACTGAAACAAAACTAGCACAAAAGAGAAACACTAAGTGGCATGGATCACAGACCTTAGAAAAGGAAGAAACCAGCGACGCCAATAGTTGTAAAGAGGATCATTTTCTCGAAAGTGACCATGAGTCCACCACTGACCAAAAATATAATGTTCAAAAAGTTTGAATGAGGTAGGGGTAGATGAGAGATCAATTTTCATGATAGTGTGTGTAAATGCATATTCAACAGCTGTTTCTACCATCGTCGTGTATGATAAAATGGGATCTTTCCAATAGGTTATGGATCTTCCTCAAAGCATACTAAAAGGTACTAACCTACAAGGTCTTATGACTAAGTTAGGCTTGTCTTAAAGAGACTAACCTATTTCAGCCTACTACAAAAACTTGATTTGGTAAGTATTGGATGTCACTGATTTATACAGATGATAAAGTTTGATATGACTGCATTTGTCTCTGTTCATTGCAGTTAAAGCCTCCCAAACCACTCAGTCTCACTATGGCTCAATAGATTTGCTTTGATTTAGTGTTGATTAATTTCCCCCTGTTCACAACTAAGGATATAAAAGTAGGGAGATATTACAAGGTTGCTTCTACAACTAGATGTAAAGCATCGCCATACAGCTTTGTGCCAACAAAAATAAACAAAAAGCCCTAAAATTATCTGACACGTTCATCAATTTGAAGCATGTTTAAAGATGAGTCGAAGCCTCTTCTTGAAAATAATAAACACATGTTGAAGAGGAACTAAATGAAAAAGGTAATACAATAATCAATTGCATTCTGGGATAGTTTAGCAAATTAGGCCTTCTTGAAAACAATAGATCTACTTTATCATGTCTTAACAAGTATAAAAATATCAATGACAATGCAAAAGTGCCTGCAAATAAAAAATGTTGATGGTGAAAAAGTGCTTACAAGTTATAACTAATATCAATGGCCATATAGAAATGCTAGCACTAAATCATCAATATCATGCAACAAGAATAAGGGTAAATTTATTATAAAAAAAATCAACTTACAAAGTTTAATGAATACCAGTATATAAAATTGTTGTAATTGTGTTTTTCTACACATTCAGTTTGATGTTTGGGTACAAAAGATCATTAAGCACCACTTTCCCTACCTGCAATGCATTTCAACATCCAATTAAATTAGCTAATTTCAAGATCCAGTTAAATTAGCTAACTCACATTCATAATCTTTTAAAAATCATGCCAAATTATTTCAAAAAACAATGGCAAGGAAAAAATACCACAATGACATGAGCTAAGGTTGCAATAAAAGCTTTAACAGCCTTAAGTATCTTTCCAGAACACCAATGTTTCTCTAATTTTCTAAAATGGGGTTTCTAAAAGAATGGGATCAACTAATACAATAGTATCTAAAAATTAAAATTAAAAATAGAAGTAAAAATAAGTGCTCTAATAATTAATTTAATTATCATTATTTGATATTCTATTGTTGAAGTTACAAGGTTCAAATAAGCCTATAATCACAATTGTAAGTAACAAACATCAATATGACAAAATGGAAATCATTGAAGATATACACACCCGGTTTCAGAAACAAGCTAAAAAATTAGAGTCATCATCCAATGATTATCTTGCAACCACTCCACCTTATAGAAACAATTGTATCCCACAACATGAGTGCAAACAATCCAAGTTGGAAATCCTGCTAAAGAGATTTAAGTGGTTTCTCACATCAAATTGGTTGTGACCAAGAAAAAGAATCCATGCACCAATACTAAAAATCGAATTGTGAAATATGGAGCAGAGCTTCGGGTGCTCATTTCCTCCAAGTCTTTCTATTTCATTCTTGAATACATCACATTTTCAAGAACAAATTCAGTTGCACTAAGAAAACAAGACTGGGAATGGTCATGATTCCTCATTTTCTTGTAAATATGCATTGGTGGCATTCTGAATCCTATACATGTCACTTTGTGGTTTCTTTGATATCGTAATGTATCACTTTGCATTGCCAGAACATACAAACTTACTTTTTTTCTTTGGTAGCATAATGTATAACTTTTATTCTATATAAATCATAAATCCCTGAATACTAGAGACCAGACTCATAAAGATTGAAAAGTTAAGAACTGGTTTACACTACATAGTGAAATTGACATGTTTTTCTTTCTAACACAATGCCTTTGATATGTGCAGTATAACACTTAAAAATTTAATTTATCTTAGTATATTTCTTGTTCGCATAACAGCCAATGAGTAGGGTGCAGAATAAATTACCCTAAAAATGATTGAGTGAGATACCTAAGTGAATTGCTAGTTTTATTACTCTTTAGTAGTGGAATGTACTTAGCAGTGCCCTAAGAAGCAAACATGTACAAATTAGGCCCTTACATTCTTAATTTGAACCTCATCAAATCATAAGGTACCCAGTTTTTAATACGTATACCTAATAAGATGGGTAGGGTATTCCATTCCTAAGCATTGGAAGTCATGATCTAATCCATGTCCTACAAGAACCTTGGCTTTTCCCCCTTTCAAATAAATTTACCAAATTTCTTTTCCATTATATAAAATTTGTTGACTCTTGTCTTGCACTTGCTCCAGTGGCATTGCATCCAGGAAACAAAGACAAACACAAAGGCAAAGCCAGAATATTAAAAGATGCTGGATTGGATGATCTAGAAAAAATTATACATATAGATGAATATCCTTCTGATTCTGAGGATATTATTCTTTCTGAGACTAATGAAATGAAATCAGAATCTCAACCAAAAATGTTTGAAGATTCTCTTGAACAACAAAATGAATATGATTCTTATGGCTCTGAAGTATCATTCGTTTGTCGCATGATGCGAGGATCTCTTAATCACAACAAACTAGAAAGGATCATCAGAATAATTTGTGATTTAGAGAAAATACAAAAGGATATGAATATAGGACCAGAGACATGGAAAAAGAACAAACAAAGAATAGCTGATTTGGAAGCCCAGAAGCATTCCCTGCTGTCACAAAAATCCCTTTTTGGTAGAGGAAGTTCCCATGACTATGTAATTCCTCCATGGTAGAAGAAAAAATCAGGAACAGCAGCCAAACCTATTATTTTTCCTACACTCAATCCAATAGGAGAGCAATCTACTTCCAAAGATCCTGCTCCTGGTAGTATGACCAGACAAATCTGTCGAGGACACCAAATCATGTTTTTAGAAAATGTTCTTCAACAAGCCAGAGAAAAATTGACAGAATTAGAAAATGAGGAAAATGAAAATTTGAATGAAGAATTAGATAAAGGGATTGAATTGGAAAAATTTTCCCTCCAAGAAGACTCACGTAGGACTTCTCACCATGAAGAAACAGAGGAGCCTCCACACGGTTACAGTCCACTAATCCATGACATCCTATACAAAGATGGAATAGATCCTAACACTGGTGAATCCTTTGCAAAAAATCGCAGGGTCAGCAAAAGGCCTGTGCACACATCTTGTCTAGGACTGGAATTGACAGTACACTTCTTTGGTCTAAAGACTTATCCCCTAGCCTTTCTTTGGGATATTGGAGCAGACCTTAACATAGAAAGATACAATGCTTTTCCTTTAGATCAACGGATCAAGTCTACTACTGAAATAACTTTTGGAAATGGTAGACACGTGTCAAGACTAAGATGCAAGGCACCCATCGAATTTTCTAATGGTCATCAAGTTAAACTCATTTTTTTTCATTTTGAAATTGATGGGTATGATGGCATTATAGGCAGAAAATCCATGCAGCAATGGGAACCTATCCTAATCACACGGGATACTATTAGTCTCAACAATCATAAGGTTCCTAGACTGCAAATAGAAAAGGCCTATACTAGTAAAAGTCTACCTGAAGAAAAGAAACCACGAAACATAGTTTGGTTCAGCAAGCAAGCAGAAACTACTGTACCCGATATTTGATCAAATCAAACAAGAATTCTTATAAATAGTAATGACAAAGGATTTGCAAAAACAATAGCGAAGTCTGACTTGCAGACTACCTTTGAAAAAAGATAGAGAAGGTAATGAGCTCTTGCCTACAGCCAAAGCTAATTATTTCCTAATGTCTCCACAAGAAGCTGAGCTATGCAAAAGGGAGATTGAAGAATTATTAACTCAAGATTTGATCTCACCATCATCATATCCTTTCTCTTGTCATGCAATGTATGTCCCTAAATTTGATGAAAATGGACAGGAACTATCAGAGAAAAGAATGGTTGTTAACTACAAACCACTTAACAACTATCTTCTTGACAATCAATATCCTATGCCCAGCAAGGATCACATTTGGCAGACTATTCAAGGGATTCATATTTATTCTAAATTTGACTTAATATTTATTCTAAATTTTGGCAGATTGCAATCCATCCTGTCAACAGATATAAAACCACTTTCTCTGTTCCACAAGGTCTCTATGAATGGAATGTTTTTCCCTTTGGTATCAAAACTACTCCCTCTCTTTTTCAACAATAAATGGATACCATCTTTCATCCATATTCTAAGTTCATCCTGCCATATATTGATAATATCCTTGTTTTTAGCCAGAGCCCTTCCAAGCATCCGGCACACCTCCAAATAATCTAGTTTTATCATTATCCCAGTGACATCATATCTAGAAACAACATCCACCATTTTCAAGGATAACTTCATATAGTAATAGAATGACTGCAACAGAAAAGAGCAAGGTGGAAACATTTAATAACCTGTAATCCGTAATTTGAATTGGAGGCTTGACATAACACTGGAAGACCATTTTTTCTTCCTCATCAACAAGGAAAACTTGTGCACCGAGGTCTAGAGACCCATCTTGACCACCACTCACCATCTCACAATCCATTGCAATGGTTTTAAATTCCACCTTGAATCTGCTCATTTTCTATTTGAATCCTCTTATTCACCAAGGAAATCTATAGCCCACAAATCTGTATGGATGCAAACTTCTTTAAAAAATTATTCGTTTGTTAAAAAATGATGGATAAGAGGAAATTACAACATTCTTCATTTGAAAAGGAATGAAAAAATAACATGTTATATATTTTTTGCTATCTTTTTAAGAAAACAGTTGTTAAACTTCAGAATTAAAAACTCTAAGCTACAAATTCACTAATAACTTATAGCAGGAAATGGTGGCAGAGATTACAATTCTCCATGAGGTCTTCATAACTAATAAAATGTCCTTCAAATTATACCAAAATTATCAACCCTTTTTATCAGTGACCAAAAAAGAAAACTTCAGTCAACCATTTAGAAAATGATAATAAATTTTGCCCTTGTTCGAGTGCTTTCACAGCTAAAGTCCAAAGCAAACATGGGGAAAATGCCCAAACCCCTCCTTCCCTGAAACACCATGTTGGGCAAAAGAAAAGGGGGAAAGCCCATGAATCCTGTTTCAGGCATGTGCTCTGATCCTTCTTTAAAAGTGATGGTGAGAAATCAATTGGAAATCACTAGCTTGGCATGCAATTAATTTGAACTTTACAAGGAGCCTAGGTTTTTTTCATTTGACCTCTAATAACCATAGCCTATGCCAAACGCCCTCTCTTTTTACTGCATTGCTTTCATGGGCCCAACAAAGATGTATCTGCCATACAAGAACAAGGCTTCCATTCTTTTTTAGCAGCCTTAAAGGTCTGACTTATTCAATCATATCAGGCAAAGTGAGAGGAACCACACACACAACAATCAGAGATGCAGGATCAGTCAAGGAACATCCCCTTCATAGGAAGACTAGAGCCCAGGCCAATTCCCACCACCGCCCTAAATTTTCGTGGAAAGCATCACAAGATTGAAGAGCTGAACTACTTAGAACAAGAGATCAGCCTTTTGACGGTATGTAACCCTCCCTCATGTAACCTTGCCTGTTAATTGCTCCCATCTAAATTGTCAGCCCAATTCACTTTCTATTAGATTAGACCATTTTTTAAATTCATTTTAAGACCCATTCCCTAATGCCCAACTCCATGCTTTAATTTAGCAGCAGAATTAGTCTCTGGGTTCATGGCAAGGACCATATTGGACACATGATTCTTTTGAAAATTTCCCCAAACCTAATAGTTCCAGCAGCCTGGACTATATGGCCAGCTATTTATTTCAAATTGAGGCTTGGATTCATATCATGGGTAGGAGGAAGTTGGACATGACTGTGCAATCCTTGATCTCCATCTGTCTTCAATGCCCATTCTTGGTATTTCTAAATTCAAACCAAAGAATCAGGGTTTGACTCAGCACTCTAGCAATAAAAATGCAAATTAGCATGGCAAGGAGTTGAAATTTTGTTATTGGCCTTGATGTAAAGTTGATAATGTGCTTGAGAATTGGCAATAGCTAGTCAAAGAGATGAGCTTGTCTGGAAGCCAAGCAATCCTTCCCTGAGCATCAGGCTCTTTATGGGAGGCCTTGCCTAGCGATCCCACAGAGAGGGTTTCCAGTAAACATGTGTTCCCTTCAGAGCACCCCTGAAGCAGCCGCTGGAAGTTTCCCTTCTAAAGAGTAGTCAATGATTTTTTAGGGTAAGATTCTCAATTTTTTTCATTTCATTAAGTATCTACATTGATGCGATCAACTGTAGTATAAAAATTGAATTGATGGTGCCCTCTATGGAATCTCATTCTTATCCCAAAAATAGCACACCTCCTTCCTGGTATTGAATGGGTAGTGAATTGATTTTTTGTGACATCACTGAGATCATGGAGATCATTCAGATGTTATTAGAATTTGAAGTTTATTGATTTGTATCAAGATCCTGCGATGTTGGGTTATTTTGTTTTTTATGAAAAAGGGAAAAAAAAAGTTATTTGGCAATAATTGAAACATTTGAGATGCAGTAAGCCTCAACAGTAGTGTTCAGATAATGGTAGCAGTCAGGGAATGCACCAGTCAAATTAGAATTTTACGAGGAACAGAATCCTGGACTAAAGGGTAAATCTTGGTCAGGTCAAATCCTTTCAGTGACCACACCTGGCTGAGCATTGTCTTTGACCCCATTATAATTTCTGGGCTTCTGCAATGCAGGGTCCAGCTTGACAGGGTTAATGTTGGAACCAACATTGGATAATTGCTCTGCCATTAGGCTACACCTGCCAGACTTATGTCATAAGGCCTTTTTTAGCACTTTCCTTAATTTATTTACTATCTTTATCTTTAGTAGTTGTTGAATGCTATTGTATTTTTTTCAAATGTACAGAGAGTTTCTACAGCAAACCTAAATACTTAATGATAAAAATAAAAAATAAAGAAAAAACCATGTAAAAAATGACTGACAATGATCCCCCAACCTTGCAAAATACCCAGATCTGGAGACTCTAGTGGTAATTCAGGAAGTACAAACCAAATACCCCCCAACCTCGCAAAATACCCAGATCTGGAGACTCTAGTGGTAACTCAGGAAATACAAACCAAATATCCCCCAACCTTGCAAAATACCCAGATCTAGAGACTCTAGTGGTAACTCAGGAAGTATAAACCAAATACGTTGCATGGACAAAATGCCCTGAACAGGCTGAAAATGAGGCTTCCACGGATAGGCCAATAACAGACTCGTCCCAACTAAAAGAAAGGATTTTTAAAAGCATATTATCTAATATTCAAATGAATAAAAAAAGTAACCACATGAATACAGGAAGAAATAACTAGGCAGTACAGAGTTCCAAACCACTTACAATGAATCTGCTTGTGAAGTTTAGAAAGAGAACGGTTCTCTCCCCCAAACATTAATGAAGATTGCTTGTTTATAGATATCTTTCACCTTTGTAATCAAAGAATCCATTTGTGTATCAATAAACAGAACAGGAAACCAAACTTTATTTGAAACCAAAAAATATTTTGTCCTGAACGACCTTTGCAGGAATCTATTTTCTCCCGAAGCTTCTTCCCCAACCCACCGTTCCCATTCTTACTCCGCAGATCCATCTGGGAAGACTTAGGTTGAAGTTCGCCAATTTACTATTTTGCCCTAAAGGGATGAAATTAGAATAATCAACTCTGGTTTATCCCCTTTGTACCTCGAAATATCATCGCTCTTACTCCAACCAAATCCGGATCTCCACCATGGCTGCGATTTTTAAAAAAACCCTAAAAAACTGAGATGTAGGGAAAAGGGCACAAATAGTCGGAAGCATAACCTTATCTACCCAGGGCCCTTTTCAAAAACCCAAGTTCCCATGTAGCATAGAACTCACCAAATTCTGCAGCGTCCACTATATCCCCACCTCGCATGAACAGTTCCTGCTTTCTCCGCGGGATGAAATTACTTTCCCGATCCAAACTTTTTATCATATATCATTCTCGGTGGAAAGAAATTAGTTTCCCGCTCCAAGCTTATCATTATGTCGCTTTAGAGACAAAAATTAAAATAAAAGTTAATAAGATAAATAAAAAAGAAAAGTGAGGACAAAGTTAAAGACAATAATAAATCTTTGTCTCAAACTATCGTCTTAAAACACCTAAATTTGTAGTAGTGTGTTAGCTCTAGATTTCAGAGATTTTTTAAAACATTTTAAATATGTAAATTAATGAGCACTACCAAGTCTAAAGCACAAAGTCTAAACTGAAAGAAAGTGCTCTTACAATCAATCACCTGAGTGAGCACGCCCATTGATCTAATCAGAAAAGCATTGATAAAAGTGATGGAAAAGAAAATCCAAATCTTTACACGAAGACCCTCCATCGCCAACCGCCTTCCGAACCTCGCCTCTCAATTCCTGCGCCCTCCTTCTAACTTGCGTTCCCTCCTCGCTTGCCATCAATCGTTTCACAGCTTTCTCAACCTCCTCCGCACTCACCTCACTTTCCTCTGCGTTTCCCCATTCTTTCACTTCCACGCCGGCTTTCAACTCTCGTGTTATTAGAGCGGCATTGGCAAACTGATCGGTGTGCAGAGGCCACGCCAGCATGCCCACTCCGGCGCTGATGCTCTCCACTGTCGAATTCCACCCGCAGTGCGTTAAAAACCCACCAGTCGACTTGTGAAATAGGATGTCAAGTTGAGGAGCCCAATTCCTCGCAATAAAACAGCGTCCCTTTAATCGCCTGTCGTACCCTTGTTGCAGAAACTTGCAGGCCGAATCAAACTGTGCTTCTGTCGAGGAATGAGCCCCGTCGGAAATCCTGAGCACCCACAAAAAAGGCTGACCGCTGCGTTCCAATCCATCAGCCAGTTCTCGGATCTGTGTGGCTGATAGAGATGATAGCTGCCGAATGAAACGTAGAGAACAGACGCCGGAGCCTGTGTATCTAACCATCTCACGCACTCTGTCTCCGCCTGCAATCGCACTCGCTGCTCGTCATTGAAGAAGGCCTGCGGAAGAATAGGACCCACACTCCACACAGGCTTCCCGCCGTAGACTGATTCCTCTCTTCCCTGCTGAATGAATTCGGATTCCAGTGCGCTGAAGGTGTTCATGATATATCCCTTGGGAGCCCCTGAAAGAGACCTTTGGCGCCTAGAGTATTTTAGCAATCTTTCAGGAAAGCAACGCTCCAATGATACGTTAACAGGGGACACAACCCTTCCCTGATCACATACTCGCTTCATCCACAGATTATAATAAGCACCAGTGGGTTTGAAAGCATAGGCAGGAATTGAGTACTTGGTAGCCACACTCTGAACCCATCCGATAACTGCATCGTACACTATAACCACTTTATGATTGTTCTCAGAGTAGATCGTGCGCAGCAACTGATCAACATGAGGGCCTAGCTGATCCTCCATGGTTTCGAAGAGAGAAATTAAATGAAGCGGAAACAAATGAGTACTCTGAGCATCGGGCTCTCCAGGTGAGAGATTCGGCATGGGCAATTCGTGGAAACGAATATCGAAGTTGTGAAGATCCCATCCCTCAACACGGCGGCGGACTTGGTGAATATGGGTGGACGTGGAAACGAAGGAGACGATCGTTCCTCTTTGGGCGATAACTCTAGAAAAATGAAGCAGCTGATTGAGGTGCCCCTGTGCGGGTAGAGGCACCACCACCACTTGCATTCTTGCACAACTTCCATCGCCAGCCATTGCTCCGAAAGCAATTTCAGTTCACGGGTTTGCAGCAAAAGACACTTGAATCCCCTATTCAGATCAGGGAAGACACTGATTTTCACTGACCAGTAAGGAAAAAGTCAATAAGAATCCCTGATGACTCAATCCCGCCTATAGATCTTATTGAAAAGAGCCAGTTATCAGGCATCGAGCATACCCATAACCTTTTATCTCAATCTTTCTTATGAGTCAAAATGTAATGCATACGGGATCGAACGTTAAAAGACAGATTCTATGCCCTCAAAAACAAAGACAACCATCAAGGAAAATATCGAAATGCTGAAAGGCTATGAAGTGAGGTTGGGGAGTATGAGGAATCAATTATCACAGATACACCTTTCATGCCAGTAAGGGAGACTTAATATGTGGAGCTCGATAAACAAATATATCGATAATAGCACCCAATATTAACCTTTTTCTCTTGGAGCTTCATACCAGTCAGAATCATAAAATAAATTTTATAAAAAAAAAGTGGGAAATACAGCTGCTTACCACTCAATCTGTACCTTTGGCGACAGAGAGGGTGGGGCATGTCTTCTTTAAAAACAAGGACAGCTCATTTGTACAATATAATAAGATGAAATGGTTAAAGTGCTAGGTGCAAATTTGAAGACAAGGTTGTGTTTTCGATTGTGATGGTTGAATAGATATTTCGCAATTAAATGCTGTTCAATTGTACAATACCTTTGTCCAAATAATGAGAGGAAATGGTCACATTGCTAGTTTACAAATTTGAAGTTACCTTTTCCATTGTGGTAGTTGAATGGATACTCACAATCATTATTTTTTAAAATTTTCTTTGAATAGATATTTCAGAATAAACAACTTTCAAAGTGGAGTTTTGAGAACTTTGTTTTTTGATCATGTTATTTATTATCTTAAAATTATTATTTTTAGAAATGTGATATAGATAATTAGATTTGTATAACATCTCAAATATTTTTAGTTGAATAGGTACTTCTTCTTATTGACTCTAAAGTATAGTCTAGGAAAATGTGTATTTTTATTTGGTTCAAATTTGTATACTTATTAATAAAGGACGAGGCTAGGATTGGAATTGATATTGTTAAGTCAATGATTCTAGTAGAAGATATGTCAACATATGCTTACATATCAAACAAACAAAAAAAAGTATTACATAACATAAATTCTCTATCTGTCAATGCCCTCTTAGTCTACTAGTGAAGTTGAATGGCTCCAAATGAGCCCACCAAGGATCAAGTCTTGCTCAGTGCAAGGCTCCAACATCATAAGGGATGAGATCGGGATCATGCCCCTAGCGAATTTGGCAGAATGGATACCCTTTAGTCTTTGGTTCTTAGCTGAAGAGCTCAGCCTAAGGCTCATGCTCCCGTATCAGGTAGCAAACTTTTGTGGTGGCCCTTGCTGGGTTGGTTTGCTCGTAGGCTTCGTGCCTCGCTGAGTATCCATGCTCCCAGGGTTGTAACTCCATTAAAAAAAAATCTCTATCTTTTTCTTTTTAATTTACTATTTTATATTTTTTTTTCTATATTTAGTTTGGTATAATTTTGATGTTAATCCATCAAATATTATTAATAATTACAAGCACATATAAAAATAATTTATATTGACAAAAGAATGTTATATGATCACATATTAGGGTTTCAAGTAATACATTAGAGTTTCACTTTTTGATGTAATATGATCATGTATATTCTTTAAAATGGGGTTTTAAGTTTATTTTTTATTTTTTATTTATGACACTTATGCATGTCCATCCAAGATCCAACATGGCAAAAATCAACGAGTTCATATAGTCTGTTATGGTGATTGAAATAAGGACAATTTAAGTATAATCACAATGCTTTTGTAGATAATTACTATTTTATTAATAGGTTGGATAGTGTAGTTAATGTAGAGAAACTTTTATGGAGATTTTTTTATAATTTTGTGTCTTTTATAATGACTTATAAAAGATATATGTTGAGAATAATACATTACTAGCAACATTTAATGATACGATTACAAGTACCAACTATGGATTTGAAACTTTTTTGGATATATTTTTTCAATCATTTTACATCATTTATAATGACTTATGCAACTATTTTTATCCATATGCGTAGCGTAGATACCTCTACAACTATGGAGGTCTCTTATACTGCCAGTAATCCTTATATAACAATGACACTATTATCCCACTAGTTAGTGCCTATCCATTTTCCACCTATCATAACCTATGCTCTAGCTCCTAGATATAATCCTTCCTACATACCCATAGTTCCTACTATGAACCATTCTCCACATGTTAACAATTATCACCATCAAACCTTCCATTTAACTCATTGTATTAATTTAATATAATGTTTGATGGGTTCTTTTATTTTATTTCACTCATGTTATATTTTTTTCCTAAACCTCTTGAAACTATTTACTAGACGATTATTAAAGAAGATACATGCTTAAAGTGAGATATAGGTAATAATAGTGTGACAAAGGAGATGATATTGAGCATTAAGAAATCCTATAACATTTTTTATCAATATAAATGGAGCATCTTAAATTTAACCAATTTCATCTCTCAATGAATAAATTTTTAAGATTATCTATGGGAATGGTTATCCCAATATCAAAATCCTATTGCAAGATTAACATTATAGTATAAAGATAATTATATGTACAAATGATGCGACAAGATTTTGTGATAGAAAAATTTACATACACTTTTCACAATTTTATATGTATTTTATGCATATGTCATTTGCATGTTGTGTTCCATGTTTTCACCCTTTGTACTCTAGTATTTGTTTTCTCCTAGCAGGGTATGTGCAAGATCATGAGGGGCCAAAAAGTGGCGATGTGAAAAACATTCACTTTTCACTCGTCCAAAAGCGCATGAAAGTGCTTGTTGAATTTTTAGTAGGCCTGGGTGTTAGTACACTTGGGCAAACCTACCACCAAAGCACAGGCCTAATTGGGTACCCGATAACTATGGCATAAATCCAAAACCCGCGAGCCCTTTTCCTCATTTCCTTGTGCGATTTTCTTCAAGTTATTTTCGCGATTTTCAGATACCTGATATATTTTCGGATACCTGATATTAGAAACAACAAATTCAACTCCAAGCATATTTGATAAGTAGTTATTTATATAATTTTTATTAATTTATTTCATTTTCATGCTAAATGTAGCATTTTTTTTAAAAATAGGGTTTTGTATTTATATTTGTAATAATATATGAAATTAGATTGAAATTTAGATTTTTTTAATTTAATCAGGCATGGTTGACAACAATGAAGAAAATAACCCTCCCGCACCAAATAACGATCCCCAAAACAATCCCCCACTTCAAAACCCTCCATCTTTACAAGATTTGATACAAGAAAATTTGAACACAATACGGGGTTTCCAAAACACGTATCAAAATATACCTACATTAGGTCACATGCTTGCCACACTAAATACAATTGTTGGAAACATTGACACACTCACGCAGCAACATAATGCTGCTCTTCATTGGCCTGATGATATGCATGCCCAATTTGATGACGGGCTTGACCATGATGGGATTGCAGCCCTTAATATAAGTAAGGAAGATATAGCTGCCCTTTTTGTCGATCCTAAAATTGGAATACCAGTTGACCCCAAAAAGCCCAAATTATCAATAAAATGCTGCACAAATGAAGCAATGCGCACAAACTTTTGGGATCGCTGGTGGATGGTTTTTGATAAACCACCCCATAGCAATTTGGAGGTCCCATTTTATTTCCTTAAAAAATTATATGCTAAGTTTGTGCTTGGTCACCATGTTGATTATTGGAGTATGAGGCCCAACATGGCGTAGGCAGAGGAGCTCCTCAGACTATAGGCCATCTTCCCAGCACCAAAAGGCCACTACCTTTGTCCCCCCCACTGATGTCGCACCTCCTCCTCCAATGCAGCATCCCAATATCATTGCAGAGGCTGCCTCACAGACTATTAGAGCCATTCATTTACTGAGTGATCAATTGATCACTCAGACCAGGTCAATGTTGCCTCCTTTGGATGTTGTTGTCACATCGACAGCTCGTCGAAGTTCACATGTATGCGAGCCCTATATGTGCATTACGTGCAGGCATATGTGCCTCAGACCGCTTATTGATTCTGATATATATCAGTTTCATTATATTGATGAGGGGGATACAGGAGACGCAACTGTAGAGGCTGCAACACCTCATGGAGCATCTAAATCTCATGAGAGTGCTCATGAGGTGCAGGTAGAGCCATTGACTCCTGTTGATATGGTAAGAGTAAACATTATAAATAAATTTGTCACATGACTTATTTAATTTTAAAATAATTTATTTATTTAGATTAGTTTTAATGATTGCATGCACTTATGTATATATATTTTTTCCATTTATGTTCAGTCGATGACACAAGAGGAGGTGAGACAGGTGGATGAGTCCACACTTTCGGCCATTTCATTTGGCCTTGATGACTATACGGTATATTATAAATTATGTACCCATTAGTTTTTTTTTTATATCATTTGGTGTACATGCTTAAATCTCTATCAATTAGAGCAATAAAATTCATACATTTACTAATATATATTGTCATCTTATTGTGTTCTTGCAGGCTACAGCCGATGTCAGTGGGGGCATGAGGGGGTTCCTTCATTAGGTGTCGACAAAGGAAAGGTAGTTAATTGTTTAAGATTAATTATGCATGCATATGTATGCCACTTGTGTGTAGTAATAAATATTTTACTTGCACTTTATTGTATAGGGTGTGGCTATCGATGATGTCCTGACACCGATTCGACAGCGTAGGGTTACAGGCGTCTCGATTCAGAGTGATAGCCCGATTGTACGTAGACTTTTACATATTGTTATTTGTATTTTGTAACCAGGTTTGCTATGATGAAGTACATTGATATATAATTGACAATCTTTTTACTCTCATAGGTTACTCTAACTGTGAGGGAGGGCCCACGAGAATCCTCATTTCTTTGTTGACCCAACCCACTATTCCAGAGGAGGGATCACCAGATGTAAGTTTTAATTTTAGTTCAATCAATTTGTAATTTTATTATGCTATCATCCTATTTTGTAGATTTATTACTCTATGTTGCACCACTCTACTAATCTCATTATTGCAAATATATATTTATAGGTCAGAGTTGGTATTGCTAGCATGGTCCCTTCGCTACCCAGGACTTATGCTAGGACACTTGCTCATGGTAGGCGATGGAGAGACCAGGTACAAATATTTGTATTCAGTTATAATTTTAATTAAATTAGTGTTTGAAAATTATGAATTATATATATATATATATATATGTATATATGTATATATGTATATATGTATATATATATATATATATGTATATATATATATATGTATA
>BSBK01012145.1:0-207436 GCA_027943335.1 Chamaecyparis obtusa | reverse complement strand
AGATACTCATCAACCCTTACATATCTTTTCACTAATCCACATAACAAAACAAGTTTCCTTTTAAAGAAGTTTACATCCAAAAGTACTTGCATTACAAAGGCTTGCATAGAACCATTACTTTCAATTTCATTTTAAAACTCATAAGAGGGATAGGTTAGGAAGTTACTTAATTATAATCTATAACTTATTAACCAATATCAATCCCCTTTTGAGATTCCTAATACTACCCTTCCCACATACATAAATTCTTTCTTACAATTTCCATTTACAAACATAATTATAGTTACAAATACTGCACATGGCCGGAAGGCATACATAGAAATAATTAAAATTTTCCCAAGGCTTACAATACATCTTTATGTCTTGATTACAAGATACAAGAACATAAAATTTACCGCTGAACTACTCAGAATCCAAGCCATGACACAAACCATGAACAATACCTTGAAAGATATTTTCCACCCAACCATGTGAAACTGGTAAAGTTCCACCCCCGTGCTAGGAGATAGAACCAAGGTACTCTCAAGACCTTAAGGAAATCTAAGTCTCAAATACCTATAAATCCAAGACTCAAAAGCACAAGAATAAAGCACATCAAATATCATCATACTATAACACCGAGGTCAAGGTTCTAGGAGACCACCTAAGTGAGTGTCATCACACAACCTGTATATTGGGATCCTTCTTGGAAACCATGTAACCCCGGCCCCCCCTTTATGAATAGGGATCCATCCTGGCAGTTATACCTGGTCCCAGTACTCAATTAGGTCTATGTGGCCTTTATTATATTTTCTTTCATTTCTTTTGAATCCCCCCTTCCCGGGTTAATTTTTAAGGTATCACTTTTTACAAACCACCCATAGGATCATCTGGAAACCACTTTAGGGTTCCAACACCTATGGTGAGCCACTCACTTAGGGTTCATATTCCCTTACCCCATCACAAGCCAAAGATACAAAATAACACTTCCATGTCCTGATTCATAGGTTTTGGAAACTCCCCTGCGCACTCAGGCCCTCAGAGTGAGTCCTAACCTTAGCCATATACATAAAATGAACCATTGGAAGGTTTTCCATCACAAGACACCTCAAAGAATATCATAAAACTTTCCACATGTATAAATACAACTCTTCATGGCTAATTTATAGGCCTAGGGAACCCTCCCGTTCACACGGGCCACCAAGATGAGTCCTAGCCTCATAAACTAAGCTCAAGTATATGCCAAGTGAAAAAACATCATAATTAAATCATATAACCTCAAAAAAATCAAGTAATGAACTACATAGGTGATACAAACTTCCACATGCATTAACACGACATTCCATCTATGGAAACCTCCCATGCCTGAAATTTGGCTAAGTCTGAAATTTTCAAAAATCTCCAAAATCTAGAATCTGCATCTTAACTCCTATGAAGCTAAAACCTATCTCAAACATCCTGAAGGTATTTATACAAATATACTTAAAGTATAAGAAATTTTCTTATACTTAAATGTTATATTTGTATAAATCCTGCCACCAGATTGAGTTTTGGCCTCATAAAATGAACTTAAGTGCAAGCCAAGTACTAAAAAAACATAAGTAAAACATAATAATGTCAAAAAAACAAGTGAAGGACAAACATAGGTCATACAACTTGCAGCCCAATCATAAGGGATGAGTTATAGATGTTCTAAACACAAATTCTACAAATTTTGAGCCCGCCGAAACCCTAAAAAACCCCATACAACAATACATAACTACCCATATGACATTATAGTGAGGGTCATACAACACTTGACCAATTTTTGTACGGGTAAGTGTATAATGTCATATGACACTACAGGATACATTTTCAAAATTTAATTCAAAATCACCCGAAAAAGGCCAAAAACTAACTTTTAAAGGCATGGAGAGTACCTGGGAAAGGTTCCTTGAGGTCAACCTAATGCAAGACCTCATTACCACATCCATGAAACATCCTCAACACTAACTAAGCCTCAACAAAAATAAAACAAATGTAAAACAATAATTCACAGAGAAGCCTACAAGAGAAATAGAAAAGGAAAAGGACTACATCTCATTCCTAAACCATCCTAACTCTTCCTACTTCTTCCTAAAATTCCCTATTCCATACAATAACAGTGAAACACACCCTTTCACATGACCACAAGCATTCCTAAATTCCAAGGAAGATTTCATAATACCAAAAAAAACATAAAAACATACATATTCTACTTCTCAGAAAATACATAGAAATACACAGAAGATAAAACATTCACATTTCCTTTTTAATTCACAATAAGATATCACATATCAATCCAATAACATATCATTTATGTAAATAAACACACACACAAAGGATAATTGGAGAACTCATCCCAGTATAGACCCCACCTAGGGTCTTGCAGAGAAATTCTCCTCTTGACTGGAGTCTCTTTGTAGATCTTCATGCTTGAGTAGATAGCCTCCTAAAAGATTCCTTTGGAAATCAACTCCAAGAAATCCACACACACTCGCATCACCAAACAGAGACTCTTACACTCACAAAAACTTCAAATAAATCTCCAGAAAAATACTTGTAGACAATTCCCAAAAATCTTCCATAAATTATCCTCCCCCCAAACCACAAAAAATTACAATTATTTATCCTCCAACTATGTGGTTTGAGGAGTTTCTTTATGGGAAGCAACTTCTCCAACTTCCATAGTTGGTTGGAAAATCAACAAATCATTTATGTAAGCACTTAACAAAGTTTTATTAATTTAATAAAATAGCTTTAAAAGAAAACCATAACAAGAAAGTCAAACAAATAACTTTCAAGGAAAACACATAGCACACACGGAAACCAAGTATCCTAACTTCTAGGAGGTCTCAAGTTCAACTCCCTCCTAGATAGCTAGTTTTACTACAAAAAGTATTTATTTTTATCACTATTATTTTTACTTTTATTTAATACATTTCATTAAATACACTTTATTTAATTATTATAAAGAACATACCATTTACACAATCAATAAAAACATACAAATATTATTATTTATATAAGCATGGGTATATGCGTGTGCACCCACATATACACATACCTATATAACATCCAATCAACATAACATAGATATATAATAAATATATATACATATACTAACAAGGATAAATCTAACTCACAAAACAATGTCGAATCATAAATCACAAGACCACATCACACATTGCATTCAAATCCCCCAACTAGGGTAACCTCCTAAACAAAAATCTAAGTCCACGAGTAACCTTGAGAGTAATCTTGGTAATATCTCCACACAACAACAGTTTGAGGATTTTTAAGGCACGCTCAGACCTGTGTAGCCAGGTGGATTCGATGCCTGGTACCTGCATCCTGCAACACCAACCGACATGCATATACATATATATATATACACACACACACATATATATATATATACATATACATACATACATATATATATATATATATATATATATACATATATATATATATATATATACATATATATATATATTATATATACATATATATATATAATATATATATATACATATATATATATATATATATATATATACATATATACTATATATATATATATATCTATATCTATATCTATATGTATATGTATATGTATATGTATATGTATATGTATGTATATGTATATATATATGTATATGTATCTGTATGTATATGTATATGTATATGTATATGTATATGTATATGTATATGTATATGTATATGTATATATATATATATATATATATATATATATATATATAATATATATATATATATATATATAAACAGACAGTGGAAAGCAAGGAGGGAGAGTACGACATCATGTGGACCTCCTGTAGGAGTAACTACGACTACCTCCCCTCATCCTACACTCACATTAGACAGTGACATCAACAAAGCATAATTAGATTAGTGTGGTTAGAACCAGAATAATCTCTTTTCCATATTGTATATAACAACAATGCATCATAACATATTCATGTAAATGTAAATCATCTATTAACTTTCACAAACCTAGTTAACCATTAGGCATGTACTCAAAATGTCCTATTATCAAATCAAGATAAACAAATCATATAACCCTAAATGCATTAATCATGTCTAATCCCAAGTAACATTATTAGAGAAGGTAACACATCTAACCCTTAAGTGATTATAATCAATTAACCTAAGGTAAACATAAATATTAATAATGAGAATTTCGCATAGAAGCATATAAGTCTATCAGGTGATCCTTTTAGTATTAAGGTCCTAAACTATCACTGACACATAAGAGGATGTATAGGAACATACCTATGCAATATTATTATTTCCACATTAAAATATGAAGTTATGGTGAGTTGTAAGAGGTTCGGTTTAAGCAACCATCTCAAGAAGGATCATTCTCACATATAGCTCTCCCTAATTTCTAGTGAGCATAACTAGGACTTGATAGGGTTGGAGTGGCATTACAATTCACACTACAAATAGTTGAACTATTTATTTCCTCTCTTGTTTTATTTTGGGTTATTAATAGCGGCCAAGATTTTAAACAATGCAGATGCCAATTTCCACTAGTGAAACAAAGACAAAAAATAAGAGAGATAAAAATAAGGCATATTACAATCGACACAAGGAAGAAATTTCTGTGAGACATGAATGCAAAGATTATAGAAAAATTCCTCTCTACACATAGAAACACCACTTCAAATAACAAAAACCATAGTACCACAAAATATGAAACAACCCTTCACACAAAGTCAAACCAGTACCCTAGGAAATAGTTGCGTCCTACAATACAACCACTCATTATTAATGAATTTAAAAGGAAAAAACATAACAAACAAGTTCCAATCTCAACAAATATAGACAACATGCAAAACTTTAATACCCCACAACACCCAACAATACCTACTCTTATGTCAACTACTATTTTCACAACAAAGTTTTATGAATCAATGAAACAATTCCGACAACGCATTGACGAATTATCATAAGTCAAAACATGCAGCATATGTAAAGAAAGCTACACATGTATGTCCATAAGAAGAAATAATCCTGAAACCATATGCTCTAGATGTTCCATAGAAAAAGGGGTACATCGGTTCTCTCTAACAAACAACTTGGACCCAGGAAAATAACCAAATGTCCTCAAAAAATTACCCCAAGTAGAAGAAATGCTTATTGCTAGAGTAACCCCAATTTTACAAGTGATACATGCAAGAGGAGGACAAAATAAATATAATGAACATACTATAAGTTTTCCCCAAGATATTTCAAGCATCGCTCATCTTTTGCCTAGAAGGTTAGAGGACCTTGAACTTGTTATTATACGCTGAACAAACCTACAAGGAAAAAACTACATGATTGCTATGTCAATAAACACAATGTTTTGAAAGTACTAACTTACAAAATAAAAAATGACCCATACTACAAGGATGTTGATTTTCATATCAATGCACTCAACCTATTGCTTGAAACAACCATTGATATATCAAACATGCTCCATAACTTGTCAATAGAATGTTAAGACACAACAACATCATATGAAATAGAAACTGCTCTAGACGATGACATTGACTACCACAATACATCATCCTTCATTCCCAAAATGCCTAATAGACAACACAAGCTACAAACCATTAAGAAAATGTTAGGCTTCAAAACCAATGATGCAAACATCATACCATGGCCAGAAATAAACAACTCACCAATAAATGAATACAACACTGAGGGCCTATTAAGCATGGATTTCCCACATTGTTTCCAAATGGAAGTGCATTACCACTGCAACCAAGAAGCAAACAAGTTCACTTGCATGAATACACATTGCATTTACTAATATATTATGATAAAAGGTTTGGAAAGCATGTACAATTTTGCTATTCATTTACAATTTAATTATGAGACACCGTAGCCAACAAACAGCTCTGCAATTTTCTTCAAATCAACCTTACAAGAGAGTGTGCCGAAAACTATCAACGTCCTTTGACAAAACCTAGAAAATGCCCCCAACAATCAATTGGTCAATCAACTTCTGCGTTTTGGAACTTCATTAAGAGGTACATGACCTTATTGGAATAAAAGTCAAATGGAATTAACAACCATGATACACCAACTAGGGACCCCTACACTTTTCTTCACTTTGAGCTCAGCAGACACAAAATGGGCAGATCTACATACATTATTCTCACAAAATACAAATCCAATAATACAATTCTCAAGGAAACAATTGATAGATAATATTGTTCAAAACTCACACATTACATCACTATACATTCACCAAAGATTCACAATCTTTCAGGAAGAAGTCATAGATAAACTATTACAAGAAAAAGATTATTGGTATCTAGGTACGAGTGCCAACATCATGGTTCCTATCATATACATGGTTTTATATGGCTTTCAAATGCACCAAATATGGACGCAATCAATTGGAATAACCAATTCAAATTAGACCAAGCAAAACAATTCTTTGACAGATATGTTACTACTTGGAATCCTCATAGTTTAAAAGATAGACAAAATCGATCACATCACACCCTTGCATTCTAAACACGCGTCAAATATTGTCAATAGATCCTTTCTTAGATTATGAGCAGATATTGAATATTGTACAAAGACATACAAAATGTACAAATCAAACATGTCTACAGAAAAAAGGAAACACATCAGAATGTCACTACAAAGCTCCATGACAACAACAATCAACATCTACCTTAACATGTGACAAAAATCAAAACATAGCTTACAATGTGGCAAGAAATGATGATCGCCTAAATATACACAACCTAGAAATGCTTGCAATATGGAGGGAAAATGTCGACTATCAACCTATCACTTCAAGAAAAGTTGTCCTCAACTACATCTCAAAATATGCATCAAAGGCTGAAAAAAATCAGAGACCTATAATACCATATTAAAAAAAATTGCAAATACAAATAACTCCAATGACGATGCTTTAATTGCATATCAAAAATTCATGATGGGAATCATTGCAGACCGTGATATTGTGCACAAGAGACATGCCATATGCTAGAGAAATTTCCCCTTGTAATTTGTAGTAGATCTTTCATTTCTTTGAATGTCGGCAAAAAAGTCCTCCATCGAATCAACAATCCAGACACTGAAGAAGAATTGAGCATCACTTATATCCAGTCCTACATAGAATGACCCCCTGAACTAGAGTCTTTATCACTCATTCAAACATAACAAAACTACACATACTCTTCAAAACATAAGAAAAATCAATGGCAAAAGAGAAAAAAAAGTGCAATTGTTAATGTATACCCCCTGTTCAACATCATTCCAGAAGAAAAAAATGATAACTTTGAGACATTTTTTTGGAGTGAACTCCTACTATATAAAAAATTCCGCCACATCCCAACAGACATTGGCATCAAAAGAACATATGTTGACAGATTGAAAATCTCTACAAACAACCAATTACTCACCTTGGCACATTAATAGAGTTGCATACACACCCACAACTGAAGAAAAAGATGACAGTGACAATGATGATCTCCATATTTCCCATGACACAGAGCTATATGAATGGGAGTTTCTCTCCCAAATGGGTGCCTCTAATAACTTTAACATCAATGACCTTGATATGCTTGGAAAATGAGATATTGACCTTAATCACCCATGGAATACCAACAACATTTCCAAAGACCAAAATGAATCCACAACAACCTTCATCTATAAAGGAAAAATACAAACAAATGGCATGAATTTTCAATCACAAACAACACAAAAATTACTAGCTTGCCCCCAAACAACAACTCGTGTTAGACATCATCATTAAACATCATACAAACCCCTTCCAAAAAGATCCACTGCGCATGATTATTCAAGGGACAATAGGCACTGGAAAATCATACTTGATTGACTGCATTAGAAAAAACATAAATAAGGGTTCAAAAAATGACAAAAAACTATTACTTGCACTAGCACCTACAGGGGTTGCTGCATATAACATACAAGCCACAACAATCCACACAAGCCTTATGATTCTGATAAAAGAAATACATCCCTTAGAAGTGAAATCATTAAAAACTCTCCAAGAGGACTTCAAACATTTCAAATACATTCTTATAGATGAAATGAGCTTCTTAGGACCAAAACTACTATTGAAAATAGACAACCATTTACGTGAGGCATTTCCCCATAACCAACACCAATCTTTTGGTGGAATTTCAATCATTCTTGTTGGTGACTTGGGACAACTTCCACCAGTTATGGATAAGATAATAAATGAATCACACTCTAAAGCCCTCATGCTTTGGCACACGTTCAGTGTTGCAATTACATTGGACATAATTTTTCGCCAACAAGGACAAAGTGACTCCCAACAAAAGTTTCATAAAATCCTACAAAATATAAGGAATGCTCAACCGCTAAAAGATGATTGGAATACACTCATGACTCAGATAAACAAAATGTTAACCGCTAAACATAATAAAGACTTCAACATAGCTACGCATCTATTTTCTACCAATGAATCCACAAAACTACATAATAGAAAAATGCTCAAAGAATTGAACCTCCCAATAGCACGTAGTTCTACTAGAGTTATTGCACAAAAGACAAATGAACAAAATGAAGAAGAACAACTTCAATAAGAGGTCCTTCTATGCGTAGGCCAACAAATCATGTTAACAAAAAACCTATGGATACAAACTGGACTTGTCAACGGATCAATAGGACAAATTACATCCATCGTCTACGAAATGAACTCTTCTCCTCCCAATCTACCAAAATATGTTGTCATTAATTTTGAGAATTACATCGGTCCGCCATGGGATACACAAAACCCAAAAAATATTCCCATCATTCCAATAACTTGAGGAAATCGTACACAACTACCATTGGCTATGGCTTGGGCAATTACAATACAAAAATCTTAGGGACTAACACTAAAAAAACCAACAGTCGACATTGGAAGAAAAGAGAGGCAAGGATTGACATTTACAGCAATATCCAGAGTCAAATCTATTGACACCCTTCGAATATACCCACCTTTCTCTTTTGAAAGGTACTATAAAATGGAAAATAACAATTACACAGCTATGAGGAAGAAAGAGGAAGCACGCCTACAACTACTATGAAACTACAAAAAGGTATCCACACAAACTTTGCTCCATTATTTCAAACGGTGCGATATTGATAAAAAATTTCCACAAAATCAATAATCACAATTTCATTTCTCTTTAAATGACTAATTTTAAAACCGCATTCCAGGTACACAATATATCATAATTCATTATTTCTCTATGGGATCAACTTCCTCTCGGACATAAAGAACATGCATGTATTCCTTCATGGGTTAGTCTTCAAAACTTACAGACCTTAACAATCCATGGTGGTCATCTCCAAAAAAAGTGGCAAAAAAAAATCATTTTTCTTTGTCTCAAATTTATTATCTATGTTTTCTATTTACTGCTTCGTAACATTTTAATCACTATTTGCAGCATTGACACATTAAACTAATCATTTCTTTCCATCGAATTTGAATTTTTTTTGCTCAAAATTGTAGGTATTGGTTCATATCTTCAAAACATCTAATCTCTAGCATTGCAGAAATAAACCATTGTGTTGTAAGAATCAAAATACGTACAGGTTTCTTCTTAAAAGATGAAGCCTCCTTACAAAGAAAATGTTGGTTATATCATATTTATTATGTCAATAAAAAGGTTTACACAACCAAATTATATGATCCAAAAATGATGGGTCTCAAATGCTTCTTCAAATTGTAGATGGTTTTGATTAGTTGTCTTCTGAATGTGTGCCTTCTACACTCATAATATGTCCCACAGGGATTTTGTGACATTTTATGGATTCTAACATTCATTTATACAACCAATTTCATGTAATGACATGTGTTGCCATTTCTTCTTTTATTGAAGTGATAACTTCCCTTCTTTTTCTATTTAATGATGTTACGAACTATCTACATTACAGATGACAAAGGTTTCATTCGCACTCCACAAAATTCTTGAAATGTTATCTTTTACGATTGCTTATAAATGTAATAATGTTGTTGATTAAATTGTAACAAATAATGGAGTTGAAAATGAGCTTTCTCAAGTAGAGTCGTAGTTCAAATTATCATATCGAGTATGACATTTTTAGAAAGATAAGACCATATGTTGACTGCTCACTTTCTTCTCTACCTTTCATTCACTACTATTTAAAGCATCTATTTTGGGGACTTTTTGGCTTATGTTGAAAACACTAGTTGTTCAGCAACTAAGACATACTCAATAGTACTTGAAATATTTCACACACTGGACGTAGCCTCGTTGACTTGTGCATTTTCCACGTTTGCCACATCTGCAACTATCTTCAATCTGAAAATCATTAGCTATGAACTTCTCCAAAAACAATTATGCTTAATTACCATTAATAACAAATTTTTCGCATTGTACAATATAGATTAGTTTTTTAATAATCAAACCTCCTATCGGCTTATCGTTCACGCACAAAAGCGCACAACTGCTAGTTTAGGAATGTTTAAATGTGAGTGGTCCCGTGAATTTTATAAAATATTTCATCTTAAAAATTTCAGCTACTAAATTGAAGGAAGCTGAGGAGATTTTAAATTTTAAATATAAAAAAAACAAGTAAAAACTTTGTTTTCCTTCTAAATTTTATTTTTTTGGTGGGAAACAAATGAGTAGATTGTTGACATGTGGCAGCAACTTTTTCTAAGTTGGTGGGGCTATTTCCAGCCCCACCCCATTTTCACCCACTCAAATTTACATGCCTAAAAAGTAGGGGCTCCTATTTTGGAGGAAAAGATTCAAAATAATCCTTTAGCCCCCAAAACAATTTCTCATGGGACCTCCCTTTCCTAAAAAAAAGAGCCCAAGCCACCCTAATGGGACCCTTACGTAAGATGGTGGGGAAAATGCTAGCCCCACCATATATTTTTTTGCTCAAATATGCATCCCTAAAATGTAGGGGCTTCTATTGTGGAGAAGATTCCAAAAAATCTTGTAGGAGTTTGTTTTATTTTTTATGGGACTTCGTCTTCCTTGAAAATAGAAGCTTCAGCCCCCCATGAGACCCCACCCTTATAATAAATATCTCAGAAATATCTAAACAACAATTATTACCAATCGTAGGAGAAGCATACCACATTCATTCTAAATTTTAGGTTGTTTCCATTTTTAATCTAGTGATTCACAAATTTATGGATTTGGTTTTAACCAAAGAAAAATGGTTTGTGCATTCATGTATTGTCTTAACCCGCAACTACATTCTGTGGCACATCCAACAGTGCATAATTTCTTTTTTCAATTTTACTATTATTTGATTTGATTTTGACTTGATTTAAATTTGGCTCTCAATTTTGGATGGATTTTATCTCCATTTCTACAGTGTCAATTTCTAATGGGTGAAAATTTTATTATCCTTTTATTTCTTAATAATTTCAATTCTTATTATTTAGTTCATTGCTCTATTTGTTTTTACGAAATTTCTATTCAATATCTTTCATTGTTGTTTTCTTTGGGAAAAGATACCCATAATTTCTTAGAAGTTATCAATATAACAAGTTCTTGCCAAATAATTACTTATAAATATAATATTTAATATAATTTTATTATTTATAATACCATATGATTCTATCAAATGATAATAATTTAAGAACAATAGAGAGGTGTCAAAATATTGGGACAAATTTTAAAATAGAGAATTTAGATCTCTTGAAATTTAGAATAATTATTTATAGAATAATTTTAGTAAATTATTATACATTATTAAAGATAATTATTTAATATAAAAGATTTACACACTTGTGGGACAATAACATGTTAAAAAGATTAAAATTTTAAAGGACAAAAATTGTTATTAAGTTTGATTAATTTCAATTTATTTGAATATGTTTAAAATAATATTGACTAAAAGGGGTAAATTTTTATTCAAACAGAAAAAGATACAAGCAAAGTGCCTAGCAAAAGAGCACTAAACAACCCTATCACTATCCACTAACTGATCAAACATATGAGCACTATCTAGAGGCAATTGCTCCTTATCCACAATATTTCAACTCTGAATTTGATCTGAGACCCATTTAGCCAAACAATTTGCAACACCATTCCACTCCCTAGGAATGTGTGTGAAAGTAACAAAATTCAAGGAGTTGTTGGAGAATCTATATGATAACCAAATCTAACTATTGACTAACATTTCCAAGCACTTGCCTAGATTAGTATTTCCTAATATTAGGGGGAAAATGATTGTGTGTAAAATGATTATTTTTTAAAATAAATGGCAAGTTTTAAAATTTAATATATTTAACTTGTTTAAAAAAAAAACTACATAAGATATTAAATAGTGTAAATATTTGTATATTTACTATATATAAAATATTGCTTTATAAGATATATAACAAAATAAGAAATAAAAAATTGTATGAGTTAGATCATTTTTATATTTTTTGATCCTATTTTTAATTCTAATAATTTAAATTTAAATAAAAATATATCTTATTTTAAATATTACACTTTTCTGCTAAATGTTAAGTTACATAATAATACAATAAATATTTTTAACTTTTGAATATTAAATATTTTTCTTAGATAAAATATAATTATTCTAAATTCTTAATTAAATAAAATATAAAATATTTTGACGCGTATCTATTATTATTGTAATTAAATAATAATTATTTTGATTTCGCAACCAAAATTGAATGAGGTGAAAATAAAAATAGGTGTAGTAAATAAGACATGGTTGATGGGATCAAAATATAAGTAGGAACTTAAAATCTAAATAAATTAAACAATTCTAAAAAATAAATAAAATCATAATATATATCAATTTTTCCTTAAAATTTTTTTTGAACTAGATACCTCACTAATAAATCAAACACCACCCATACATACCATAAGCAAAAGAACTAAAAGTAGTAAAGATCAAGAACATTAACGAAATTGGGGCTAAATGAGTTGGCCATGTAAGTTAGAGCCATGATATGCAATTTATTTAAGGAACAATTGGTTTGTGAGAGAGAAAGCCCATAGATCACTAGTAAACACATTCAAACCCTTTGTAACATGTTAATCAAATGATTCAAAGAGCCCCCCCAAAAATATGTGGAATCTCTAGTATCATGTTCTCATTTACGTGAGATCTTGACATAAGGGCAAGTCCCCATGCTATTGCTTAGATTATTTTTGCTAGTAGCAGTTGCTCAACTTTTTGATGCACAATTTGTGGAGATGGTGGCCCCATGGATGGTAATGTTTGCTTCTTAATTATAAGTAGTATTTTAAATATTAATTTTAAATCAATTTTTTAGTCATTTTTATTACAAATAAATTTGGAAACAAAATTGGAGGCAAATAAAAAGGAGATGGGAAAAAAATAGTGAAGACATGTGTCACTTTTTTCAATAAGCAATTGCTGTTTATTTCTAGCTCCCACTTTCTTCCCACAACTTATTTTCATTTGCTAAAAAATAGCTACTCCACAAAAGAAGGAAAATATTCTAAAGTTCCCTTTTCCCACAATTTTTATTTTGCATGGGAACACTCTACTGCTTAAATTTAAGCAAAAAAATCATTTAAGCAACAACATGGGGACATGAGGTAAGGAGTTTTTTATTCACAGGTTTTATTAATAGGCAAGTACAAATATTTACAAGCCTCATGCTTATGTGTCAGTTGGAAAATTTTAAGCGTAATATAAAAATATTCCCCAAAAATGAGAAATGATGATTATTTTGTGACTGTGGCAAAGAAGTTAAAAATGAATTAAGTATAGAGTTAAGATAACTTCCATAAATGTCGAGTAGTGCACCCTAAAAAATTGCCTCATAGATTGCAATAGACATAGTGTTTCCTTGGAATGTTTTATATATTGTTTGGTGAATAATTTTAATTATATTTAAAATTTGAATCTATTATGTGAAATCTAATACAATCTAATACCTTTAGAAATGTGTTTGTAAAAATATATTTTATTTAACATGCACTTTTCTTTTCTCACAATTAGGTTAACTAACATTAATTACAAGTTGTTGGTACCTAAAATTTCGTTATCATAAGATAATTATAATGATGTATAATGAAAAACTAAAATATCTTATGTTATATTTATTGATCAAATCAACTAAAAAACTACTCTAGCTAATATTAATTTAGGTGTAAGGATTAGGGTCATAAGTAACAAGCATTTCAAGCATCTCATCAATAACACACTTCTAAATGTGAATAGTGTAAACTAACATGGTTTGATACATTCTTAGAAATTAAGATCTTTGGTTACTAATCATCATAAATAAAGTATAAGATAATAAAAATAACATTGTAAGATGTACAAATTCAAGATATTATACAATATAAACATGGGAAAGCCATTCGAGATTGAAATATTTCATAGAACATTATTCTATTATAAAACACTTATAGAATTGACCATAAAATTTTTATAAATAGAACTTGAGGATATCACTTCTCCTCGCTTCTACAACACCAATAATACATCATCTCCATAGTTATTGATTTCACAATGAATTGTCAAATTCATTGATCTTTTTAATAAAAGAGAAACTTTTTAAATATATAAAAAAAATTGAAAAATACTTAAAAGAATATTGTTCACACCTATTTAAAACTACTATTTATAAAAAATTAATAAGTGATACATTACGAGCTATGAGTCCCCTTGTAGGAATCTACGAGTCTCGAGCCAAGCCGACGCTCTAGAGTGTTTTTGGCTTTGGGTTTGGACTCACTCAAGTTCTACAAAGTCTTGGTGGACTTTCCAAGTCTTGTTGACTTTGCGAGTCCCATGGGAAAGACTCTTCCGCAACTAGTCAGCCAACTAAAGTAAACAAAAAAATTATAATTATTTTCATTGAACTTTTTTTTTCTTATTTCCCTTCTCTAAGATCTAAATGAAATTGAAATAAGGTTTTCATCCAATGTTAGTCACTTTAAGTAGAAAGTATAAACCTGTCACTTAAAGAAAATCATGCAAGATTGGTGACCAACATTGTATTAAAATTCCAACAAACTACTATAAGAAAATCATGTAAGCTTGGTGAAGAACCCACAAAAAAGGCTTACATTTTAAGTCGGTCTTCAAAACTTCCTATGTAACGATATGATTCACATTATATGATATTTTAGATAACCTGGAAGATTTAGATACCGAGCCAAAAATTATTTTTATGAGTAGTGCTACATTACAAAGGTGGACCACATCCTTTGCAGAAAAATATATACAACCTGATAAGAAACTAGGTATAAAACTCTAATTGTGTTGTCAAAAGTAATGTTGCAAACAAGACAAATGAAATGCAACTTTTGTTATAATAAATTTGTTGTGTGTATCCAACTGTGCTACTAGACCAAGTATAAATTCTCTAAAAATACACTAATTTCTTAAATTCAAAATAAATCATTTTTTAGCGAGTTCAAAGGTTTTAAAAATAATAAATCCTTAAATTCAAAATCAATCATTTTTTAGCAAGTTTGAAGACAACAAGTTGTTGAAAAATCTCAAAGCAACAGAATTAATGTTAATTGAACTAAAAGAAGATCTACATTTGACACCATATACTCGCATATAACATTAACAATTGAAAAAGTAAACCCGTCTATTTGTTATCTGCATGGGTTTATTTCCTTCAAAATTTTGCATTTATACTTATGTGATCAATGTGAACTTGTGTATGTGTGCAAAGTAACTTCTATTTATCTCACTTATTGTGTCTTTGATGTTAATTGTCTAAATGATGCATGAAAAATGTTTTAAATCCTTAAAAATTGTTTGAATTTCTTGGGTTTTTCAATTTATGAAGTTTTTGCTGAGTCCATATGTCGAACCCGAGCTAAAAATGAGCTTGCCAAGTCCGAAATGAGTCTGAATCTGATAATTATGATATTAATAGCCTAATTATTTATTATACTATTAATTATTTTATACTTTATAAAATATATAATATACATAAAATTTATAGGGTATGTGCAGGATCATGGTATGCCAAAAAGTGGCGATGTGAAAAAAACCAATTTTCACTCGTCCAAAAGCGCACAAATAGATTTGTTGACTTTTTAGTAGGCCCGGGTGTCAGTACATCTGGACAAGCCAAAAGCCAAAGCTAAAGGGAAAATCAAATATCCGATAATATCGAATATCCAATATTTTCTAGTAGTTATATATTACTGTACCCAGCCGCATTCAACATTTTTTCATTGTAAAAATGTGAACACAGCTAGGGTACGGATATCTGTTCCCAAATCCCGTATCCGATTTTTTCAAAATTGCCAGGTAAGTGAAAGCTTCTAATTTTTATTGTTTTTATTGTTTCTAAATAGAAATATATAGTTTTTTATATAAAAATTAGGGTAGCAATGAGTTTTTGTATTGTTTTTTAAAATTCATTGTAATTATCGATTTGTTTTTTCATTGTTATCAGACATGGAATCAGAAAACCCTCCTAATGATCCTGCAAACAATCTAGAACCACCTCCCAACAATCCCCCACCTCCAAAAGACGTACTTGTCACAAACCCTCACCGTTTAGAAGATCTAATAGGAGATAATCTAAATGAACTTAGAGGATTTCAAACCGCATATGCCAATATCCCCACATTGCACCCCATGTTTACGAAATTGAACTCAACAATTGAAAACATGAAGAAACTGACACAACAACATAATGCTGCACTTCTTTGGCGCGATTCCATGCACGCCTAGTTTGACGATGGGCTTGATTATGATCAAGTCATGAACCTAAATATAACAAAACATGACATAGCTAATCTTTTTGTGGATCCTAAAATTGGTCTAAAAGTAGACCATAAAAAAACCAAGTTGTCAATTAAATGGTGCACAAATAGTGCAATACATGACAACTTTTGGGACCGTTGGTGGATGGTTTTTGATAGACCACCTCACAACAATTTGGATGTCCCATTTTATTTTATTAGAAAATTGTATGTTGAATTTGTGCTCGATCACAAGGTGAATTATTGGAGTATGAGACTGAACCAGGGTGTAGGTTTAGGCACTCCGCAAGACAGGCCATCATCACAATGGGTGAAATCCCGCACATATGTCCCCCCTCCTGAGATTTCACCACCTCCCACAGTGCAGCATCCAGACATTATTGTTGAGGCTGACTCACAGACTATTCGAGCCATTCACACCTTGACTGATTTGCTGGTTACATAGAGCACAACATTGTTGCCTCCTCATCCTGATGCTTATGGCGCTTCCATGAGCTCACATGTTTGTGTTGCCCACACTTGCGTTATATGCAAGAATATGTGCCTTGGTCCGCTGACTGATAGTGATACATATAATTTTAGCTTCGATGGGGATGATTCTACACATCACACTACAGGCGCTGAAGCAGCTCATGGAGATGTGCATCAGGAGCCTATAGTGCCATGGACTCCCATTGTTATGGTAAGGGTAAACCATTCACTTTTTACATTATTTTTAAATTTTATTGTTCGTATTTTTAGTAAAATTTCCTTATAATAATTTTCCACTTATGTCTTTTTATGTGTTACATTTATGTTCAGTTGATGACAGAGGAGGAGATGGCACAAGTGGAGGGGTCCACGCTTTCGGCCATATCATTTGGTCTTGACTCTTCCACAGTACATATGTTTTAATGAACTCATTGGTTTCCTTTTAAATTATGATAATAGTATATGTACATTATTTTCTAATTTTTATGATAATCTTTTACATACTGATGTAGGTGTCACCAGTTGCCACAGGGGGCAATGCGAGGGGGTGTACGTGTTAGCTGTTGATAAAGGAAAGGAAATTAAGTAATTTAGTTTGTTTATGCATACATGTATACTTGTCAATTGTGCATACTCATTTTTAATTTACATGGTTTATTTGACAAAGAGTGGCATGTGATGATGTCGTGAGACCCTATCGTCATGATAGAGTCACATGCATATCCATTCAGGGTGATAGCCCCATGGTACATACATTTCTAAAGTTATTTGTGTGTATTTTTCTATCAAGTATATATAATATGGTCAAGTTATGATAATATGAAGTATCTGTTTGACTTTTGTAGGTCACTCCTAGTTTGAGGGAGCCAAAACGGGAAGGGTTTGTATCGCTGATGACTCAGTCAACAATCCCTGAAGAAAGTTCAACACAGGTAAGTTTTAATGTTAATTCAGTTATTTTGTAAACATATATTTGCTACCAAGTTTTTAACATTAAATAGTATAACTCGTAGATCAATCTCATGTTCGCAAACATATATAGGTGGAAGTCTTCATTAGTGGCACTATTCTTGCGCTACCAAGGACATATATTAGCTCTCCTATCAACGGGAGGAGACATAGAGGCGAGGTATATGAGAGTTCAATTTTAGTTTAAATTTTATTTATTATTGTTGACTATGATTCTGAATTTTAATCTAACTTGGAGTTTCACTTTTGTGTTTGAATGTAGGATCCATTAGAGCCAAAGAGTACTTCAAAGAGGCTCCATTTTGATGATCCACCAGTAGAATAGGATGTCCTAGAAATATTTGTAGTTGAACTTCTTATTTTGAGATGTCATATGACATATTTTGAGATGGCGTATGCCACATTGTATCTAAGTATGTCGACATATAAATATGTACATAATTATTGTTCATTTTGATATATATATGAAACTTGATATTCGATCCAATTTTTTAATTGTGTGTTCATTTATTCATTGTTAGTATGTAAATATGCTTGTGTGTATGTAGTCATGTGTACAATTTATGCCTTAAGTATATTCATGTATATTCAAGTACAATATTCATAACCTAAATTCATGTGTATGGGCTACGTGCATGACTTAAGTGAATTCATGTTGTATGCTTTATAATTTATGTGCTATATGTATGCTTCATGACTTAAGAAAATTTATGTGTACGCTTTATGTGCTACATGTGTTCACACGTGTAATTCATCATTTGAGGTATATAATGATATCTATTAAAATGGTTTCAAGGTTTATAGACTTACCCTTTACTCCCAATGGCTAAAAGACTTCAAACTGGCCCAATTACATAATCAAACACCCTTTTGGCCATATCAAAACATATTGGTCTTTTGGACAAATATTAGTACTCTGCATGTACCCCTGCAAATACACTAGGAATGCCTAAGAAACAAGGTCTTGTAGCATCTCACAGATTGCCGATACCTCTCACAGGGTCCGAGTTACAAGGCTCGATAGTTTGCTGACCAATCGTGCTTAGTGCAACTTTCAACTGACCCTCACTACAAGTTTTGACATTGAGCGAGACTGGCGTGCCAAATTCAAACAAATTTGAATCTCCCAGAATGGAGAGAGGTTATTGTAGGCCTCATAAATTCCATTTTGTAGCATCTCACAGATCTCTAATACCTCTCATGGAGTCTGAGTTATGAGCCTTGAAAGTTCGCTGCTCAATTGTGCTTAGTGCACCTTGGGGACACTTTGGTTTGGCATGGTCCAGAATGTTCTATTGACTCAGTGGTCAAAATGAGGTTGTCCCTAGCATTTACCTGCCTAAATGGAGCTAATGGCATAGTCCATTTGGTGTCAGGATGAACGGCTTGGAAGTAATCCATTGGTGCAACTTTCAACTGACCCTCACTGCAAGTTTTGGCATCGAGCAAGACTGGTGTGCCAAATTCAAACAAATTTGAATCTCCTAGAACAGAGAGAGGTTATTGTAGGCCTCAAAAATGTTGTCTTGTATCATCTCACTAATCTTTGATACCTCTCACGGGGTCTGAGTTGCGAGCCTCGAAAGTTTGCTTCCCAATCGTGCTTAGTGCACCTTGGGGACACTTTGGTCCGGAATGGTTTGGAATGTTTTGTTGACTCAGTGGTCAAAATAGGGTTGTCCCTAGCATTTACCTACCCAACTGGAGCTAATGGTGTAGTCCATTTGGTGTCAGAACAAATAGTTTGGAAGTAATCCATTGGTGCAACTTTCAACTGACCCTTACTGCAAGTTTTGGCATCGAGCGAGACTGGCGTGCCAAATTCAAATTTTTTTGAATCTCCCAGAATGGAGAGAGGTTATTGTAGGCCTAAGAAATTTTTTCATGTAGCATCTCACAAATCTCCAATACCTATCATGGGGTTCTAGTTATGAGCCTCTAAAATTTTCTGCCCAATCATGTTTAGTGCACCTTGGGGACACTTTGGTTCAGCGTGGTCCGGAATGTTCTGCCGACTTAGTGGTCAAAATGGGGTTGTCCCTAGCGTTTACCCACCCAACTAGAGCTAATGGCATAGTCCATTCGATGCCGGGATGAATGGTTTGGAAGTAATCCATTGGTACAACTTTCAACTGACCCTCACTGCAAGTTTTGGCATCGAGGGAGACTGGCGTGCCAAATTCAAACAAATTTGAATCTCCTAGAATGGAGAGAGATTATTGTAGGCCTTGGAAACACCATCCTTTAGCATCTCATGGATCTTCGATACCTCTCATGGGGTTTGAGTTACGAGCCTTGAAAGTTCGCTACCCAATCGTGCTTAGTGCACCTTGGGGACACTTTGGTTTGACGTGGTCTGGAACGTTCTGCTAACTCAATGGTCAAAAAAGGGTTGTACCTAATGTTTACCTACCCAATGAGCTAATGGTGTAGTCCATTTGGTGCTAGGACAAACGGTTTAGAAGTAATCCATTTGTGCAACTTTCAACTAACCCTCACTACAAGTTTTGGCATCGAGTGAGACTGGCGTGCCAAATTCAAACAAATTTGAATCTCCCAAAATGGAGAGAGATTATTGTAGGCCTTGGAAACACCATCTTGTAGCATCTCATGGATCTCTGATACCTCTCACAAGGTCTGAGTTTTGAGCCTTGAAAGGTTTATGCCCAATCATGCTTAGTGCACCTTAGGGACACTTTGGTTCGGCGTGGTTCGGAATGTTCTGCTGACTCAGTGGTTGAAATGGGGTTGTCCCTAGAGTTTACCCACCCAAACGGAGCTAATGGCACAATCCATTTGGTGTTGGGATGAATGATTTGGAAGTAATCCATTGGTGCAACTTTCAACTGACCCTCACTACAAGTTTTGGCATCGAGCGAGACTGGCATGCCAAATTCAAAAAAATTTGAATCTCCCAGAATGGAGAGAAGTTATTGTAGGCCTCAGAAACTTCATCATATAGCATCTCATAGATCTTTGATACCTCTCACGGGGTCTGAGTTACGAGCCTCGAAAGTTCACTGCCCAATCGTGCTTAGTGCACCTTGGGGACACTTTGGTTCACCGTGGTCCGAAATGATCTACTGACTCAATGGTCGAAATGGGGTTGTTCCTAGAATTTACCCACCCAACCGAAGCTAATGACATAGTCCATTCGGTGCTAGGATGCAATCCTTGAACACTATCCCTTCACCAAGGGAATCATCATTTTACTTTGGACACATTTGACCAATTTTGACTTAATGACTCTGACTATTACATCATTTGACGATACAAATGTAATGGAATTAAGAAAATAGAAATGTAAGGATACAAAATTAAGATGATACAAATTATATAAGGATACAACATTCATAGTAAGAAAACATGTTTTTTGCACTTTACATGGCATTAAGACGATACAAATGTAGGCTTTTAATATTTGCAAATCAACCCCATGGGCTCTTTTATATTTCCAATTTGTATCAAATTTTTTATATACAAAATTTGGCATCTAAATATGCACATTACATTCGATTGTTGTTTTTATATACAAAATTTGGCATCTAAATATGCACATTACATTCGATTGTTATTTTTATATACAAAATTTGGCATCTAACTATGCACATTACATTCGATTGTTGGTTTTATATACAAAATTTGGCGTCTAAATATGCAAATTACACAACTATATATAAAAAATAAGTGTCCTTTTCACTCTAATCCCTGCATTCGGAAGGTAGAAGAAAAGTTAATAGAGAATATACGAAGTGCCCTTTTGGCATCTAAATATGCAAATTACAGAACTATATTTTAACTTGAGTTGAACTTACCTACTGAAGTGTGCCTGAAGGGTCATCTCTATGCTTGAGAGTATTCAATGTTTCTTCATGATCAACAGTACTAATAGTCCAAAGTTCCTTTGTCTTTGGTTTTCCTTGATGTTTCAACAACTTAACATTGGCTGCTATAAGAAGGTATGAATAGATGAGAATGGTTTTGTGCTTCTCATAGTCTTCAAATGCAGGAATTCCATTATTTCTAATCATATATGTGCGCAACCATGTTCCTGCAACAACATGTGATCCTGTTGGATATGTGAACATATCATCATCTGTCATCGGTTGTGTAAGTTTTTGCTTTCCTCATACACAACGTGCTAACCAGTAATATGATCTCTCATCATTCCCTTCTAGTGCAACCAATGCAAAAACATGTCCTGGCTGTAGAAGATCTGAAAGATGGTCATAGTCAAGTGAACAATCCATGTCATCATTTATTACAGAGACTGTGAGAGATAAATGAGTAAGATAATGTGAAACCCATGTATCAACCCACTCACTTGACTCACATGATCCCAATCACACTTAAGACAACTTGGAAAATAAGAAGCCAACTCTCATGTCCAAATGGTCCATGTACTAGCATATGAGCTTTAAAATGAATGCATTTTTGAAGAATCTTTCACAGTTTGCCAATCCAACCTATCTCCTATTGTGCCCAACTCAACCAACCAAAAGAATTTGCGCACCACTGAATCAAGAGTCCCCCCTGTGACAATGCTGAAGTACACCAATCAATAATAGAATAGGCATCAATGACTTCTGCACCTAAAATCCTCAGTTGCTCCTTAACTAGAGCTCTCTTTACGCATGCACCTGCTCCATCATGCTCCCCTTTTTCATGACCGGCCTAAAAAAAACTCCAAATATGAGGTACACCTCTCTCTACATGCATTCTACATAACCAATAAAACATACGAGCATTTTTTAATTGACCTGTGCAATTATCTGACCAAATGAGATGTCTATCCATAGCAATATTATTTTCCCGCACCCACTCAAAATAATTCTCAAAGCAATGTTGGACAAAATCGGATGAGTGCGATCTATCATCACTCATATAAAAATGGTACTCTCTGATTATCTTTCGGTCATCTTCTATACTATCAGGGGAATGTCTATATGTTATGTGCACAAAAATAGAAACCTGAATAGAATTGTAATATTGAACTTGCAACTCATTTTGGGGCTGCAATGTATAGTTCTTTGCAAAGTCAGCAATTGATATAATAGTGCCAATTGGGAAAGTGTCCTTACACATCCTAAATTGTTGATCCAACCACTAAGACCTGTGACTATGCCTTGCATACTTGTAAAAAAGATTCTTCCTGAAATTTGAAATAAAATCAGCTACATTGCATTCTTTAGTAACCAACTCACATCTAGAGCCTTCACCTCCACTTTTTAATGTATATTTAAAGGTTTCATATAGCTTTTTGTGGACAATTTTCTTTCCAAAATTGTGTTCGCAGCCCTCATGAAAACATTCAACAAACTTCACTAGCCCACCACACTCTGAGCACTTGTCATTTAAGCAATCTTTTCTATAAAAGAAACATCCATCTTCTCTAGGACATAAAAAATGATCTAGAAAGTCTCTATATGATTTTGGAAGAGCACTTGCACCACACTCCTCCAACATTTCACTACTATTCAAAGTAGAATGAATGGATCGTAACAATTCATGGTGCATTGAAAACTCCACATGATATTTGAAACAACAAGTATTTTGAATCTTAAGAGGCACACAAAAAAAAGGCTTCAGGGCTTCAAAATCTCTTTGTGATATTTGCAATGTTGGATGTGTGTCACAAATTTTTTTGAACAACATTTTTTGCCTCACCTCCAAATAATGTTTGGGATGCAGGGTGCGGTCTCGATGCCAATTCTCAACTTCAAGACATCCTTCACATTTGGTGACACTCTTGAGTTAGATTGCCAAAATAGTTGAATTTGATCCTTCATGACATCAGTAAGCTTCTTATCACAACGTGAAAGTCTCCCACCATAAGCCCATGTATCATTTTGAAGAGGATCATCAAGTCTTTCTCTTCTTGCAAGTGCTCTATCCAAAGTTTTATGATTTAGATTCAATTCAACACAAGTTTGTCTCATCAAACGAGCCTTTCTCAAATGATGACTTACCAAGGAGGTTGTAATAACCCTCCTAGCGGCTCTCTGATATTTTTCCTTGGTAGTCTTCCCAATGGAATTGAGAGCACTAAAAATATTTCTTGCAATAATAGCATTACGGTCCTTTTTCTCGTTCACACTAATCTTCAATTTGACTAGTATACGTCTCATCTTCTGCATCTTTAACAATTGCACAAACATTTGACATTGCTCAACCAACGTCTTGTGCCTAAAAAATTGATCAAAAAGTTTTGAAACCCACAACCGAACGGTTCTTTCTGATCTCTTGCCATCAAAATTGCTCATTATGTTCTCATCAATTTTAAGTAACCATTTAGTTCTTCTTGAAGGTCTCAATTTTGAAGTTTGTCTTTCTTCCTCCGAAGGGACTTCATTTCTCATATAATTTGGAGATGTGTAACGTTGATTTGATTCTTTTGCACCATTATCATTGTCAATTCCTTCATATTCAATCGGTGGATTGTCATTGACAATGTCCACACTTCCATTAGCCACATCTACATGTTCATTTTCAAAACCTACATTTTCATCTTCAAAACCTAAATTCTCATTTTCAAAACCTACATTTTCATCTTCAAATTCATGTTCTTCACTTGAAACCACATTCAAAGGTGGGTCTATGCCGACATCTTCATTCATATTTAACATACCTTGTCTCTTGTTCCGATGGGCAACCCTATCCATTTCTCTATGCACTTCAACATCTTCATTTGTGAGTCTCCTCTTCCGTTTATGCTTTCAAAGACTACTACTCCCCATACTTAGACCAAAAATAAGATGCAAATACCTTTGGTAATAGAGAAAATCACCCCAAAAAAAGATGAAATACCTTTGGTAATTGAGAAAATCACCCCAAAAAGTGTTTTTTTGTCTTCTTGCTGCAACTCGAATCCTGTAATTTATGAAAAACACGTGACTCTCTGGAGGGACCTAGAGAATATTTTTTTTTTTACACCAGTAAACAAAATCAGATATGAGAAATTATCGGATATCCGATATCTCCCACCAAAATTTTGGCAAAATCTATCTCTCTCTCTCTCTCTCACCTTTCTGTCTCCTGTCTCCTCTCTCTCTCTCATCTAGAGAGAGAGAGAGGAGAGAGAGAAAGGTTAGAGAGAGAGAGAGAGGGGAGAGAGAGAGAGGAGAGAGAGAAAGGTTAGAGAGAGAGGTGGGAGAGAGAGAGAGAGAAAGAGAGAGAGAGAGAGAGAGGGAGAGGAGAGAAAGGGGTCATGAGGACTTCCTAGGGGTCCTACCACGTGATAAGGCATACTAGGACCCCTTATCATGCGTTAGGACCCCTAGGAAGACCTCATGACCCCTTTCGACACATTAGAACCCTCAAGTGTGTCCTAAGGGGTCCTACGACCCCTTTGGACACACTTGAGCATTCAAATGTGTCGAAAGGGGTCATGGGGACTTCCTAGGTGTCCTAGTATAGTTTATCACGCATTAGGACCCCTAGGAAGTCCTCACAACCCCTTTCGACACATTGGAACCCTCAAGTGTGTCCTAAGGGGTCCTACGACCCCTTAGGACACATTTAAGTATTCCAATGTTTTGAAAGGGGTCATGGGGACTTCCTAGGTGTCCTAGTACCACTTATCACATGTTAGGACCCCAAGGAAGTCCTCATGACCCCTTTCGACACATTGGAACCCTCAAGTGTGTCCTAAGGGGTCCTACGACCCCTTAGGAAATATTTGAGAATTCCAATGTGTCGAAAGGGGTCATGAGGACTTCCTAGGTGTCCTAGTATGCTTAATCATGCGTTAGGACCCCTAGGAAGTCCTCATGACCTCTTTCAACACATTGGAACCCTCAAGTGTGTACTAAGGGGTCCTATGACCCCTTCAAACACACTTGAGGATTCAAATGTGTTAAAAGGGGTCATGGGGACTTCCTAGGTGTCCTAGTATGCCTTATCACGCGTTAGGACCCCTAGGAAGTCCTCATGACCTCTTTCGACACATTGGAACCCTCAAGTGTTTCCTAAGGGGTCCTATGACCCCTCCGAACACACTTGAGAATTCAAATGTGTTGAAAGGGGTCATGGGGACTTCCTAGGTGTCCTAGTATGCCTTATCACATGTTAGGACCCCTAGGAAGTCCTCATGACCCCTACCGACACATTGGAACCCTTAAGTGTGTCCTTAGGGGTCATAAGACACCTGAGGACACATTTGAGGGCTCCAATGTGTTGAAAGGGGTCATGAGGACTTCCCAGAGTCCTAACACATGATAAGGCATACTAGGACACCTAAGAAGTCCTCATGATCCCTTTCGACACATTGGAATGCTAAAATGTGTCCTAAGGGGTCATAGGACCCCTTAGGACACACTTGAGGGTTCCAATGTGTCGAAAGTGGTCATGAGGACTTCCTAGGGGTCCCAACGCGTGATAAGGCATAATAGGACCCCTGGGAAGTCCCCATGACCCCTTTCGACACATTGGAACACTCAAGTGTGTCCTAAGGGGTCCTACAACCCCTCCAAACACACTTGAGCATTCAAATGTGTCTAAATGGGTCATGGGGACTTCCTAGGTGTCCTAGAAAGCCTTATCATGCGATAGGACCCCTAGGAAGTCCTCATGACCCCTTTCGACACATTGGAACCCTAAAGTGTGTCCTAAGGGGTCCTTTGACCCCTCTGGACACACTTGAGCATTCAAATGTGTCAAAAGGGGTCATGGGGACTTCCTAGGTGTCCTAGTATGCCTTATCACACGTTAGGACCCCTAGGAAGTCCTCATGACCCCTTTCGACACATTGGAACCCTCAAGTGTGTCCTAAAGGGTCCTACGACCCCTTAGGACACATTTGAGCATTCCAATGTGTTGAAAGGGGTCATGGGGACTTCCTAGGTGTCCTAGTACCACTTCTCACATGATAGGACCCCTAAGAAGTCCTCATGACCCCTTTCGACACATTGGAACCCTCAAGTGCATCCTCAAGGGTCCTAAGACCCCTCTAGACACATTTGAGCATTCAAATGTGTCAAAAGGGGTCACAGAGACTTCCTAGGTGTCCTAGTACACCTTATCATGTGTTAGGACCTCTAGGAAGTCCTCATGAACCCTATCGACACATTGGAACCCTCAAGTGTGTCCTAAGATGTCCTACGACCCCTTAGGACACACTTGAGGGTTCCAATGTGTCGATAGGGGTCATGAGGACTTCTTAGGGGTCCTAATGCATGATAAGGCATAGTAGGACACCTAGGAAGTCCCCATGACCCCTTTTGACACATTTGAATGATAAAATGTGGCCTAAAGGGTCGTAGGACCCCTTGGGACACACTTGAGAGTTCCAATGTGTCGAAAGGGGTCATGAGGACTTCCTAGGGGTCCTAACGCATGATAAGGCGTACTAGGACCCTTGTGAAGTCCCCATGACCCCTTTCGACACATTAGAACACTCAAGTGTGTCCTAAGGGGTCCTACGACCCCTCTGAACACACTTGAGCATTAAAATGTGTCGAAAGGGGTTATGTGGACTTCCTAGGTATCCTAGTACACATTATCAAGCGTTAGGACCCCTAGGAAGTCCTCATGACCCCTTTCAACACATTTGAATGCTCAAATGTGTCGTAGGACCCCTTAGGACACACTTGAGTGTTCCAATGTGTCGAAAGGGGTCATGGGGACTTCCCAAGGGTCCTAGTATGCCTTATCATGCATTAAGACCCCTAGGAAGTCCTCATGACCCCTTTCGACACATTGGAACCCTCAAGTGTGTCCTAAGGGGTCCGACAACCCCTTAGGAAATATTTTAGCATTTGAGTGTGTCAAAAGGGGTCATGGGGACTTCCTAGGTGTCCTAGTATGCCTTATCACATGTTAGGTCCCCTGGGAAGTCCCCATGACCCCTTTCGACACATTAGAACACTCAAGTGTGTCCTAAGGGGTCCTACACTTGAGTGTTCCAATGTGTCGAAAGGGGTCATGGGGACTTCCTAGGGGTCTTAGTACACCTTATCATGCATTAGGACCCCTAGGAAGTCATCATGACCCCTTTTGACACATTCAAACCCTCAAGTGTTTCCTAAGGGGTCCTATGACCCCTTAAGATGCATTTTAGCATTCCAATGTGTTGAAAGGGGTCATGAGGACTTCCCAAGTGTCCTAGTACACCTTATCACGCGTTAGGACCCCTAGGAAGTCCTCATGACCCCTATCGACACATTGGAACCCTCAAGTGTGTTCTAAGGGGCCGTAGGACCCCTTAGGACACACTTGATATGACCCCTTAGGACACAGTTGAGGGTTCCAATGTGTCGAAAGGGATCATGAGGACTTCCTAGGGGTCCTAACGTGTGATAAGGTGTACTAGGACCCCTGAGAAATCCCCATGACCCCTTTCGACACATTGGAACACTCAAGTGTGTCCTATGGGGTCCTATGACCCCTTCAGACACACTTGAGCATTCAAATGTGTCGAAAGGGGTCATGGGGACTTCCTAGGTGTCCTAGTATGCCTTATCATGCGCTAGGACCCCTAGGAAGTCCTGATGACCCCTTTCGACAAATTGGAATCTTCAAGTGTGTCCTAAGGGGTACTATGACCCCTTAGGACACACTTGAGGGTTCTAATGTGTCGATAGGGGTCTTGAGGACTTCCTAGGTGTCCTAACGCTTGATAAGGCATACTAGGACACCTAGGAAGTCCCCATGACCCCTTTCAACACATTTGAATGCTCAAGTGTGTTTGGAGGGGTGGTAGGACCCCTAAGGACACACTTGAGGGTTCCAATGTGTCGAAAGGGGTCATGAGGAATTCCTAGGGGTCCTAACGTGTGATAAAGCATACTAGGACACTTAGGAAGTCCCCATGACCCCTTTCAACACTTTGGAATGCTCAAATGTGTCCTAAGGGGTCGTAGGACCCCTTAAGACACACTTGAGGGTTCCAATGTGTCGAAAGGGGTCATGAGGACTTCGTAGGGGTCCTAACGCATGATAAGGCATACTAGGACACCTAGGAAGTCCCCATTACCCCTTTTGACACATTGCAATGCTAAAATGTGTCCTAAGGGGTTGTAGGACCCCTTAGGACACACTTGAGGGTTCCAATGTGTTGAAAGGGGTCGTGAGGACTTCCTAGGGGTCCTAACACATGATAAGGCATACTAAGACCCCTGGGAAGTCCCCATGACCCCTTTTGACACATTGAAACACTCAAGTGTGTCCTAAGGGGTCCTACGACACATTGGAGCATTCAAATGTGTTGAAAGGGGTCATGAGGACTTCCTAGTGATCCTAACATGTGATAAGGCGTACTAGGACCCCTGGGAAGTCCCCATGACCCCTTTCAAAAAATTGGAACACTCAAGTGTATCCTAAGGGGTCCTACGACCCCTCCAGACACACTTGAGCAATCAAATGTGTCGAAAGGGGTCATGGGGACTTCCTAGGTGTGCTAGTATGCCTTATCACATGTTAGGACCCCTAGGAAGTCCTCATGACCCATTTCGACACATTTGAATGCTCCAATGTGTCGTAGGACCCCTTAGGACACACTTGAGTGTTCCAATGTGTCAAAAGGGGTCATGGGGACTTCCCAAGGGTCCTAGTATGCTTTATCACGCGTTAGGACCCCTTGGAAGTCCTCATGACCCCTTTCGACACATTGGAACCCTCAAGTGTGTCCTAAGGGTTCCTACGACCCCTTCAGACACATTTTAGCATTCCAATGTGTGGAAAGGGGTCATGGGGACTTCCTAGGTGTCCTAGTACACCTTATCATGTGTTAGGACCCCTAGGAAGTCCTCATGACCCCTTTCAACACATTGGAACCCTCAAGTGTGTCCTAAGGGGTCCTACGACCCCTTAGGACACATTTGAGCATTCCAATATGTTGAAAGGGGTCATGGGGACTTCCTAGGTGTCCTAGTATGCTTAATTACACGTTAGGACCCCTAGGAAGTCCTCATGACCCCTTTATATACATTGGAACCCTCAATTTTGTCCTAAGGGGTCCTACGAGCCCTCTAGACACACTTGAGCATTCAAATGTGTCGAAAGGGATTATGGGGACTTCTTAAGTGTTCTAATACGTCTTATCATGCATTAGGACCTCTAGGAAGTCTTCATGACCTTTATCAACACATTGGAACCCTCAAGTGTGTCCTAAAGGGTGGTAAGACCCCTTAGGAGACACTTGAGGGTTCCAATGTGTCGAAAGGGGTCATGAGGAGATCTTAGGGGTCCTAGTGCATGATAAGGCATATGAGGACACCTAGGAAGTCCCCATGACCCCTTTTGACACATTTTAATGCTCAAGTGTGTCCGAAGGGGTCATAGGACCCCTTAAGACACACTTGAGTGTTCCAATGTGTCGAAAGGGGTCATGGAGACTTCCCAGGGGTCCTAGTATGCCTTATCACGTGTTAGGACCCCTAGGAAGCCCTCATGAATCCTTTCGACACATTGGAACTCTCAAGTGTGTCCTAAGGGGTCCTACGACCCCTTAGGACACACTTGGGCATTCCAATGTGTTGAAAGGGGTCATGGGGTCTTTATAGGTGTCCTAGTACACCTTATCATGTGTTAGGACCCCTAGGAACTCCCCATGACCCCTTTTGACACATTTGAATGCTCAAGTGTGTTTGAAGGGGTCGTAGGACCCCTTAGGACACACTTAAGGGTTCCAATGTGTTGAAAGGGGTCATGGGGACTTCCCAGGGATCCTAGTACACCTTATCACGCATTAGGACCCCTAGGAAGTCCTCATGACCCCTTGCGACACATTAGAACCTTCAAGTGTGTCCTAAGGGGTCATAAGACCCCTTAGGACACACTTGAGGGTTCCAATGTGTTGAAAGGGGTCATGGGGACTTCCCAGGGGTCTTAGTACTCCTTATCACATGTTAGGACCCCTAGGAAGTCCTCAGGACCCCTTTCAACACATTGGAACCCTCAAGTGTGTCCTAAGGGGTCCTAAGACCGCTTAGGACACACTTGAGGATTCTAATGTGTCAAAAGGGGTCATGGGGACTTCCTAGGGGTCCTAACGCATGATAAGGTGTACTAGGACACCTAGGAAGTCCCCATGACCCCTTTTGACACATTTGAATGCTCAAGTGTGTTCGGAGGGGTCGTAGGACCCCTTAGGACACACTTGAGGGTTGCAATGTGTCAAAAGGGGTCATGGGGACTTCCTAGGGGTCCTAGTACCCCTTATCACGCGTTAGGACCCCTAGGAAGTCCTTATGACCCCTTTCTCCTCTCTCTCTCTCTCTCTCTCTCTCTCTCTCTGATCTAGAGCCTTCACCTCCACCTTTTAATGTATATTTAAAAGTTTCATATACCCTTTTGTGGACAATGTACCTTAAATGTCCTAAGATCAATTTTTATGCCATTGTTAGTTTTAGAACAGATGATGAGCGTACGGTGGTTCTACAACTATGTGAAATTTGTTTTCAAGAGTAAAAAAATCAATTGATTGTATTCAATCAAGGGGAAGGCCATGGACATCTACTTAAGTAGAGTTAGACCGCTGAAATTACAAGGAGTTTGTAGAAAAATCCTGTGCTGGATATTTTCAAGAGGATTTGGGCTGAAACTATCTGTCCTCAAATCAACTGTATAAGTATTTTTTCAAAATCATTTTGTCTATCAAATAATATAATACATACTAATATAAAAATTTATATTATAATATTTATGCTATGCTATTATTATTTAATATTAATATTTAAAATGAAATTAATATTAACATAACAAAAATATAATTTAATATGAAACTTGAATAAATATTAACATAAAAAGAATACAACTTAATTTATAAGACAATTAATATTACTATTAAAAAAATACATTTATTTTGAAACTTGAATTTGGGAAAAGCGGGGCAATTGAAATTTCAAAATAGGTGGGCTTTTTCGGATATCGGATATTATCAGATATCTGAAAATATCGGATATCCAATTTTATCGGATATTTGATTAGGCTTGGTATTTGCTTTGACATTACCAAATGTGGGTGGTCAACCCTTTAGGCGTATTTTAGGAGATAGTTCTTGATACCGAGACTTCGACCATGTAGCTGACGACTATTTTTTCACCCGAAATTAATGAAATGAAAAAGGGTTTCTTAAAGACATTATCAGCTTTCCATCAATATAATTGCTGTCAAATTTTGAGTTCAGTAAGTAATTATTACTTATTTTTCAATTGAGTTATCTTTAAAGTTGTAATTGACATACTGATTGAAAAACAACTATAACTTTCAAACCGTTTAACCTTTTTTAAATCTGAAACATGCGTCACATTCTATGCTTCGACTACTATAAGAAAAAGTAGTTTTGAATTTGGTTAATTTTTAATTAGTTAAGGTGGTTAGACACGAGAGTTTTTTTATTTTGAAAAAGTTGTAGCAAAAAATTCATAATTAATTAATTATTTGACCAAAAATTACAAAAAAATATGCGTCACATTTGGGCATGAGTCTACTACGTATATCTAGAATCTTGGGAAAATATATCATCATTTGATTATGATTAAGGTGGTCAGACATACACGTACTCTTTATCTTTTCCTTGAAATTTTCGTAGTATTGCATTGAAATCTGAAATTTTGAACAATTAGACAAAAATTTTTTCTAACAAGGGCTAGTAGTTTAGAAACTACATTCAATTTCCTACAGATTATACTCTTACAACTTTTTCACATAAGGTTCATAAGATGTTCAACCTTTTACGTCAAGTTGACTAACCCTGATTTTCTAATTTTTCATTGCCACTTAAGGCCATAGTTTGGTATACCATGATCTTGCACATACCCTATACTTTTATTTGAAGATATTTTATAACAAGGGACGCAAGTGTCAAAGTTCCTGCCTATTGTGTAATGCTTTTAGGTGTAGATTAAGTGGATTGAGATTACATATAAGGAAGTGTGGATAGAGAAAATTAGCTAGTTTGTTGTGAGTTTAGTAATATGTTTATAATTTATTGTTTGGTGAATCCATATTCATGAAGGTAGAATGAGTGCCAAAAATTTCTTTCATTTATAATAAAGACACGAAAGACATGGAGAATTTGTAAATTGAATGATGCCTTTCAATGTATGACATGTTATCTATTTTGTTGTAATTGTTGTACTGTTTGTCGGTCTCATTATACATGGGATCCATGTCAATTATTAGTTAGTTAATAGCTTAGATAATTTTGAGAAATGCAAGAAAATATAAGCTAAAGCATATATACTAATAGGTGCACAATAAATTTTGAAATGATGTAACCATCAAGCTAGACACAATATAATCTGTTAATTATCAATTGAATCATAATGCAACTGATAATGTTAAGCTCCATTTTGGGTGAAAATAATTATATCTTCACAAAAAATCTTTATTGTAAATGCAAGTTGTTAAATTGGTTATCTGAATGCCAATAACGATATACAATGAGATTAGTAATGGAGACTTATCTAACTAGGCTTTACTATATTGTAAAAAAAATATTATGGGAATTTTCCTATTTGCATCTACCTTTAATTGCATGCTGTATTTAGCATGTAGTAACCAGGCTTAAATAACAATTAAAGAGGAAGTGTAATACATATTAAGCTATTTGAATATTGTCCTAAATAAATAGGACCCTCGATGAACGATATATAGCGATGAAGGTTAAGAATATGATCCCCATTGTACATTCTGGCAATCTTCTCCTTCAGATGTGCAACCTAGTTATAGAAACCATTGAAGTCATTAGGTTTCGAGCACCTGATATTTTAGTAATAATAATGGACAAAGTTTAGGGTATATTTGAATAAAAAATTATAGATTGAAGTATAGGATTGTTTTCAAATCCCTATTATGATTAAGTCAGAAAATAGCATTACCTTAGCAAGGTCAAAAAGTTTCTCCAGTGTCTCTTGTGTTGCTCTTTGCCATGAGTAGTCCAATGCAATTATATCATATTTTCTAGAGAGTGAAAGATGTGGAAGATCAATTTTATTTTAATTTTTAATTTGTACGAACCAAAAGAGTTGAAATAATTTGACATTTTTTGTTAAATATAATCAGGTGTAATAAATGAAAATATGAATAATAAAAAATATTTCAATTCAATAAATAGAAAAACATACAACTGAGAAAAGGAAAAAGAGAACCTACAAGCTCATTGATTAACAATGGGGTTGATGCTTCAATAAGTCATGTAAGTGTATCTTATGGATATCTGCAACATGTGCCTAAAGGATGGAATGAATTTGAAATTAAGTATGCACAGTAAGTATGGAACAACCAAAGTAGCTCCACGTGAACATCAAGATGAAGATCTCAAAGAAATTAAGAGTAAAGAAAACCAACCTTCAAGCTCTTCAATGCATTAATTGCCATTGAAAGGCTTTCAGTCTGCATGCATACAATAACTGCAGTTCATTCTATGAGTGCACTTTACATCAAAGTCACCATTAAAATTATGAAATAGTTAACCAAGAAAATAGAGAGTCCCAATTTGGCTTTGCAAGTTGCACATACGCAAAGGGCTTGATACCTATATAAAGCTAATCTTTGACTTAAAGTTATAAATATATAGCTTAATGAAAGCATTCTATTGTTAGTATGTTTAGTTTTTCCATAAATTCTAGATCTCTTGGTTCTTTTTGTTTCTAGGTGTTTATGGTAGACTGTATTAACTTTAAAACATGGATCATCATGATTTAAATCCTCATTAGCAATTGTGTATGGTAAATACTTTCTTGTTGGAGGCAAGTTGGGTACAATTGTTTTCTTTGGGTAATCTGAAGACTCTGGACTTGACTTCCAGTTTGCTTAAACCTTGGTGTAGAGATATTGGAGAATAGAGGGCTTTTCAACAGAGGAAACCTATATTGGATTGGGCTTGGAGTAGTGATTGGAATTATACTATTATTGATTATTGTCTACATCCTTGCTTTGACATATTTGAATCATAATTTTCTAACTTGATAAAGATGTGTGCAATAGGTCTGTCTTTTAACATCAAATCTATATTTACAAATAAAAGACTAGATAATGACATTTTTACCTGAATAGAAGCTTGCAATAATGAAAAATATAGTTGAGCTGGTGGTAAAAAGAAATCTCTACAATCATGAGGAAGACAAATCAAACTATTTTAAAAATAAAAAGGATATAAAATATTTATAATCTAAGACAAAGTTAATTTATTTTGATAATAGATTAAAAAATATAATCTGAAATTTTGATAAAAATATATTTACATCAGAACAATAAGAATATTAAATATTTATAATCTAAAATAAAATTAATTTAAATAATAAATTATAAAATATAATCTAAAATTTTGCTGAAAATATAATTAGTTGATGTAATTCAAAAACAACAAACTTTTTCTCGCCCACTAGGTGTCTCTTGTATTGGTTCTATACATGTTCAAATCACGAAAGAAGATATGGAGGGTGAAAGATAGAAAAATAAGATAAAAGAAATGTGAAACATTTTATGCAGATTACACATATTTCTATAGATCACAGATTTGTATAATATCAAAAGCTAAATTTTTTTGGAGTAAATTATGTTTTAGTTTTTACATCAATGTTTCGGATCCATCATCAAGATAAAGAGAGGTAAATGAACCATCATGTTTATTTTGGATCTCTTCATTCTGGTGATAGATATTGATTAGCAAGTGAATATTTCCTTTGACTCTTTTATCCCGATGATGGATCATAGACCGTGATTTGAAATATTGATGCAAAAACTAGTACACAATTAAATCCAAAAAACTCTACATCCAGATATACAACATTGTTTATATCAGAACTATGCATGAACAATAGTTCGAAAGTAGTTGTGCCTTTTATTACATCCAGGTAAAGCTGAAAAATGTAATCTATTTTATTAGATACTCATTTAACCATGCAAATCATTGATATGGTGATACCCAAGTGTGGAACCTTAACAAAAACATCACAGAATAGATCTAAGGATTTAATGAAATGATTTTAAGAGATTAATTAAAAAAATACAGATATCAGAATACCCATATCTATCATTGAATGCAGGTATAAAATAGTATTGAAGTTTCCTTTCACAGTCCACCCATTCTCTCTATATCACTCAATTATTTTCTTCAAACTATCATCAAACAATAAATTCACTGCATGAAATAAATAAAAGTTGGATTTGGCCTCAAAGGGATGACATTGATGAGAGGAAATGCATGAATCGATGCAAGAAAATGAAACCAAAAAGATTTAATACTTATCTAAATTAACAAAGATGGGATTTTCTATAATATCCATTTTCAATTTCCTTGAATCAATTCATAAGCTTCCTCATATCACTCAATTATTTTCTTCAAACTATCATCAAATAATAAATTCACTGCATGAAATAAATAAAAGTTGGATTTGGCCTCAAAGGGATGACATGGATGAGAGGAAATGCATGAATCGATGCAGGAAAATGAAACCAAAAAGATTTAATACTCATCTAAATTAACAAAGATGGGATTTTCTGTAATATCCATTTTCAATTTCCTTGAATCGATTCACAAGCTTCATCACCTCTTCATGGCTTCTCAAGGGGACATATATTCATTTATGTATTGATAGATTGAATAGGCTAAACCTAAGGCAGTATTTATAGTTTCATAACCTGTAATTCAATAGAAAAATAAAGCATATCAATGTCAGATGTTATCATGTCACACTCTGTGTTGTGGGTGAACTTTATTTTCTCTTTTGTTTGGTGGTCTGGCATGTTTAATTTGTTTCTATCTAGCAAATTATGAACAGTTTAAACAATCAATCTTCCCCATTATTTTTAGCTTTCGCGAGGTTAATGATGTGTTCCAAATTTTGGAAACTTGGTATAATTATGTGTTTTTGAAGTAAATTGTGTTAGATTAGATAAAATGTTTCTATGGGAATTTTAGATTTATTTTTATTTTTAAGAGTATTTGGAAGAGAGCATGACTAAAAGATGATGTGAGTACTTGACTTATAATAGGGATCAACTGAGATTTACTGTCATTAAGCAGATATTTTTGGGATATATGTTAAATATTTCAACATTTTGAAAATCTTCACATATAATAATATTATTAGTTTAAAATAAATAATTTTTTAAAAGAATGATGGTTTGGTGATTTAGTTTTCACTAATAAATAATAAATGTAATTGTTGTTGTGATGTTTCCAATACAACTATTTAGCTATTAGAAAATGAATGCTTAACATTTAAATTAAATTGTGCAAGTATAAGGTGAATGACGGTTTCTCCAATCCTCAAAATCACAACAACCATTAAATTTTTGTCTAGTAAATTGTGCTTGTTAACAAAAAGCAGGTTTTGGACCAACCGACATTATTGATTGTAGATCTCAAAAGAAATTTCCAAGCTTTCTAAATTCACCCGAGAGATTTTTTTATGAAAAATAAAGCCTCCAAGTTTACATCAACTTTTCACTAAGCCATGGTCTCCAAAGGACCCCTTTGCATGCAATCCTAAGAACAAAGTTATAGAAGACAGTAGTATAGAATTTATAAATATTTCAAAGAAGAATATATACTTTTTAGAAAAATTAAACAGATTATTATATTTTGGACAAACAACAACAAAGTAATGCAAGGAAATATGAGGTTGGTACCTTACCAGGTGCTATGTTTGTTGAACAATTGGCTCTCTCTCTTCTTTATATGTTCTTTTCATTCAATTTGCAAATGGCAATGTCCCTTTCTATCTTGCAAAAGTAGGAAGAGTTTTTAGTCATAGTTATTTTAGAAAACGTAATATGAAATGAAAACTAGAACAATACAATGAATGTTATAAATGCAATCTATCTATATTTGTTCTATTAGCTTTCATATTTGGTTAAAGAAATTAGAAATCAAAGTTGGATCTCTACTACAACTGGTAAACCATTGAAGTAAGTTGATATTAATTTAATTTCTAACAAGTTGCGGATTTGTAAAGTATTGGAATGTAGAACTTAAAAATGTCTACAACTTTGATTTTTAAATGAAGGATAATCAATATAGCAATTCTATAGCAAGTAAAAAAAATGAGCTAAAAGAAAATTGAGAGCTGTCAATTACTGTAATGCATTTAAAACAATAATTTAAACACCCAAAAAAACTCTCTATGGAAATAATGAATACAAACTTTATTGGAACTTGTGTGCAATTTTAAAAATTTACATAGAATTTTTACCACTGGAAACTTTTCTTGATAGTGGCATTCTCATCCTCATAGGCATAACGAGTCAAAATGAAATTTCAGAATTGAAAAAAAATAAAAAAATAAAATTCATTCAAAGCACTCTGTAAACTAGAAACATGGAGCTTCACAATTTTTAAGATAAACAAAGTAGCACATAAAAACAAGGTAAAAATTAAATAAAAATAGAAATCGGTTCACAATAGATAACTATTAGCTGTCAACTTGTAGTTTCCAAATAGTACTCTCCAAGAGCTATGGACAACATACACCCAGGTTTATGATTTTATCCAGCAAGCAGGTATCCCTTGTCATGTCAAGGACTAATGTCCTATGCCCTTGCCTGCTCATTTAGATGCAGAAACACAACCTGCTAGGGTATGTATGCGATACTATTTCTCTCATACAAATCATTGCAATTTTTTGAATTCTAGTCTAAACATGTATAAATAAAAAATTTACTATAAATCTCAATATCCAAATAAAACTAAAATAATAGTCAGATGAGTACCCTCAACCTAACATTTTTTTGCTCAAGACAAGGTCAACATGTCCAGTTTATGGCATGAATGTCCCCTTTCATGTCTCCTGCACCATATATTCTAATTTTTAAGGCTAGAAAAATAAAATAAAAACCACACTCCTCAACACTTAAAGATCGCACCAAACCACTATAAAATCAAAGGAAAAAAGAAACCCTCTCTTACAGGCTTGTAAAACAACTCACAAAATTCCTACAAAGTCAAAGAAGAAAGCTATTGAATACCGGACTGAGCAATCTAGATTTATAAATTCATTTGACATGATTTTAGAACTGCGTGCATATCCTAAAAATAATAGACCACTTTCCATGTCATTGCAAATAGTAAAAAGAATTCATAATTTTTGCATGCTGCAAAAAGAAAATGATAGAAATTGTAGAGGCGAGGATGGACAAAGGTAGAAAATTAACAATGCTAAATTACCCATTTGCATACCCAGACAAGGATGCAAAAACCCTATTCGCCATTTCCAATATGTCATTCCAAACTTACAGACTAATATGTGCAAATTTGTTCAACATAACGTAGATAACAAGATCAATGGGACGAACAACTGTTCCATTTATTAACATTCAATGAAATAAATGTTGTTGGACACTCTATGGTATTAAGTGATGGTGAATTTTTTCCAAATTAAAGTTGTAGAATATTATTTTTATAAATAAGTAGTATTATTCAACTCTTTTAAATCTATTAAAATGATCATACTATATAATATACAAACAGGTTAAAAAATTCTTAAATTTGATTAGACCAATAATAACTATTTATGCATCTAATGAATGCAATAGTTACTTGCCTATGGCAGGAACTAATAAAAGAGACTTTTATGATTAAGAACATTAGCCAAGGTGCTAACAGTTCCAAGAGAAATCATGAAAAAATTGCAATGAATAGGTATATTTCAGGATTGGAAAAGACTTGTGCTACAATTGAAAGAAATGGTGTTTTTCTTCAATGTCTATTGCAGACATATTGCAGAGTTCAAAATTAATGCGAACACAAAATTTTGTTATCTTTGTAACATTGGTTCTAGACACACCAGATCAATACCTATAATAAAGTCTATTGGAAAGGAGTTTGGGAGGCCCATGATAAAAAACAAAGCTATTACACATCTTCCCATATTGAAAGAAGTCAAGATCTTGTCCAAGGCATAAGAAATCTATAGTTGAGGAAGTAGTGTTTTTGTTTATGCATTGTTCATCTAGAAAAAAGAGAGGATGGAATGACTATTAGAAAGAAATGGGTCTTTTGTTTTTGTATTCGTATTCACCATAAAAGAAATGAATATAGTAACATAAGGTATCGTCTTTGTTACTATAGGAATTATAAACAAAAATAGGAAATGGACAACATTGCAATAAAATGAAAAATCTATATAAAAGGATGGGGATTTATTTTTGTAGTGTCAAGATGCGGTAAAGGAAATTTTTGTTTAATGTTTCCTTATACACGAAATGAAAATGGGATGCAAAATAAGATAAGGATTCTTCTTTCTATGTTGTATAGTCGTATAAAAAGCAATTTACTATACAAAAAATGAATTGCAAAATGATAAAAACTGCTTGACAAAGGAATATTTTTTAAAACTTACTAAGAACTTCTCTTTGTACTTCATCATAGGGCACGAGACAATGAAGATTGAGCCAATCCATCTTTTCTAAGCCCTTACTAGCAGCTCCCGCTGGCTTTGTTGGGTCAATAATGCCTAATGGATGAGGAGGAGCAGGGGGTTAACTGTATGAGATGCAACAGGAGGGGCAAGAGGAGGAGGTGGAGGAGGAATTGGCAAAGGGGTATAATGGCTTGCAGAAGCACCCATATTCAAGAAATTGAAAAATGATTGAAATCTAGTTGAAACAAATGAATATAGTAAATATCCAGAATTTCCTTGGGGTGAGTAGAATGATACTTAATGAATATATGTCATGCTAGCTAGGTGAAATGAACAAAGGGAGGGCCCCATAAAATTGTAAGGGCTATGACCAAACCATGAGAGGGATAAAGATGGTTGTGGCGGTGAAAATAACCAGAAAGTAATGAGGGGAAGGGCCCTTTAGTTAATTAGGAAAGACCAAGTTGTTGGGACTATAACTAGAAGTTAGGGGAAGAGACAAGATGGGAACTGGACACCAAAAAAAATTGCCACATTTGATGGCATACGTGGTTTGGCATCATTTCCCCAAAATAGAACCCCCGACTTACGAGCATTCCAGCATCAAAGCCACATAAACAAATGATTACTATGAACGTAAAGTGTATCCAGAAAACTATAGAACCAATATCTTCATATTTCTACTCTGTCCAAATCAAAGTTTTCAAAAAAAAAAACCACCCAAGACACATTATAAACACCTCTTTAGAAACAAAATTGCAAGGAAAAAACAATGAAGATATTGAAATTTGATCAAACTTATATTTGTAAAGGGAAAGAAAATGTAGAAAATGAGCAACCTACTTCAAATTTTCAGGACAACTGATCGATTTAGAACACAAAATAAAATTAAAGGGCATAAGATTATAGACTATCAATCACCGCTAGATAAATTTGAAGAAATATTGGAAAAAGATGTTACAAATAACAAACCTACGCACAAGTCTGCTCTTTGCCTCGCCACCACGACACTAACAACACTAGAGGAACGTCGAAATCGTAGCCCTTTCTTGGTTGGGCATTGCATGAAAATAGAAAATCACAAATTTAAGATGAAAAATTGTGTACTGTAAATAAAAAGAGGGGTTTCCAGAAAATGGCCTACAAAATTACATTAGCTTACAATGCCAAACACCAAGAGTAGAAGAGAAAACACTGAGAGCCACTTAATGCCAAACATCAACAACAGAGGACAAACGTAGAAAAAATAGTGAGAGTCAAAGGACGGAATAGCTGTAGCCTGTAGTATTTATGCCATTTAATGATCTTCACGATCAACATGACAAACATGTGGCTTTTTAAAAAAAAATTCTAATTAAAGTTCTAAAATTAGATTTTTCTCCTTACCTTTTATGGTGACAACCAATAAAAATATAGGTAAATAGTATTATTTAAATTTATTTAATATGCTAGAATTATCAAACTTTAAGAAATACAAATGGTCTAAAATAATATACAAATCTGATTGGTCCAATAGAAAAAGTTTTGTTTGGCAAAAACTAGTAAAAATATTATGTTCCAGCACCTGTATATTAGAAAATCTCCACTCATAACTATTACAACTTTTACTCATTAAATTAGAAAAAGTTTCTTCACAAATCTTTTTATTTTAACTAGATGGCATACCATAATTATTCATTCATTCTAAATATTTTTACCCCACTCCATCTTTATTAATACTTCCCACTCTATTGAAATATTCCAATTCCATTTTTGATATTATTCGGATCAAGAGATATGTCAGTTCCTTATATTTATTGTAGACCTGAGATTATAGCACTTTACAGACCCGAAACACAACTCTTGCAAACAAACCCATGCACCGAACCTCCACGGGGAAAGAAAGGAACAAGGAGGCCATTCGAGTCAGATATACTCCGCCTCCGATTGCAATGAAAATATCCTAGCGACTGTATAGGAACAAGAATATCACTGCTCTCAATTGCCCTGCGAATGTCTCTACTTTGGTCATCCTCCCTGATCCTGCATATACGGAGTGACTCGGTGCACGGGCCTTGCTCGTCCTCCCTGCCCCTGCCCCTCAATATTCGAACACATTTCTGAAGATTGCCCATCAATGTTTCAGCTTCCTCCGCTGCATCCGCTGCGCAAGTAAGGTAGACATCAAACTTCTTCTGCGCCAAGCTTCTCAATCCGGCGCTTCTGCAAAAATTAATATCCTTATACTCATTACTTCACCTTGAGACACAATTTCAAACTATTTCCTAGGAAGATATCTTCTTTCAAAGTTGTTATATAGAATATCTGTACACCAAATTAGATGCACCGACAAATGATCTTTTACCTGTTTGACTCCCTCAGCTGGGCTAGCTTGACAACGGTATGATGAAAGCTTCCTAGACCCGAGCACCCCTTAATGATTAACCATTTAAGCTTTTGTAACTTTGCCACCGTGTAAGGAAGTTTTTGTAAACCTGAACAATCATGCAAGTTCAGCTGCTTGAGTTCTGCTAGCTCGCCAATTGTGTTCGGTAGAATCCTTAGACCTCTACATCCATTTAAGTCCAGCTCTTGTAATTGAGCCAAATCACCTAAAGTGCTGGGAAGGCTTTTCAGATCTGCACAGCCGCCCAAACACAAGTCTTCTAGCTGCACCAAGTTGCCCAAAGTATCAGGAAGGCTTGTTAAATTTCTACAACCGCAGAATTTGAGCTTCTTGAGTTGTGACAAGTTACCGACTGTGCTTGGAAGTGTTGTGAGAGCGTCACAACGCTGTATATACAAGCACTGAAGGTTCACCAAGCTGTCGAGAAGCGTGTTTGGGATTTTAGTGGGAAATGCACAGCTCTCCAGACTTAAGATCCTGACTTGAGACCAACTTCCATCCAACTGGTGTTTGTTTCTTGACATCATCCATCTATGCCTCTCACTCACAATCTCAGAATTGCTAATTTTTATCCATATCAAATTTGGAGTTAGTTTTCCAATGTCGACCGCTACTTTTGTATTTTGCAAATATAAGTAGCGCAGAGAAGGCATGTTATGCATGACAACAGGCTCACTTTCATTTTGTCCTGTGTAAACAAGCATTTTCATTCTCTCCGCTCTTTCTCTGTCCAAATCTTTGTGTCCGCCCATAGGCAGGAACAGTCTGTTATTATTGTCAGCCTGCCATTGAATTCCTCTTCCCATTTCCCGCAGAAGGTCATGCATATGGAAGTGTGAGCCCCTGATGTTAATAAGCATTTTCAGGGAAAGATTCTTGATGGCCGTTTGAACTTTATTTGGGTATAAATCATTCCAGAAAATATCATGAGCATCACTTTTTCTTTCACCAACAAAGCAGCAAGCTATATCCAGAAAAATTTCCTTCTCGACATGGCTCAGTCCATCATAACTCGTTTTAAGGATTCTATATACGTCTGGATTTTCCCCAATATTATGGACAGTTTCTTCCCAACATCGGATGTCATTTGGCTCCTTCTTATCGGACAAATGTGATCCGATGATTTCTAAAGCAAGAGGATGCCCTCGGCAGGCTCTCACAACTTTTGTAGAAAGCTCTTCGTAAGGGGTCTCCGGGAGTGCCCTACAGAAAACATGCCAACTGAACAATTGGAGAGCTTCATCCTCCCCTAATCCAGTCAATTTAGAAACTGAATCGACCTTAGCAAGATTGAGCATGTGCTGGTCTCGGGAAGTAATGATGACTCTGCTACCATGCCCAAACCAATCTCCATCCCCATACAAAGAAAGCAGCTGCTCTCTACTATTCACATCATCCAAAATCACAAGACCCCGAACCCCTCGCAGTCGATCTCTCATCAGAGATCTTCCTTCATCAACACTCGATACTTCTCCCTGGTAATTTGCCAATCTCCTTAAAATTCTTCCCTGCAACTCCACTAGTGTAGTATTGTTCTGTGCAGTTGCAGGAGCTCCAATGTTGAAGAGAAAGCAAGAGGCATCAAATCTGCGATGAATTTCATTGTAAACGGCCTTGGCCAAGGTGGTTTTCCCGACACCACCTATGCCGCTGATTCCCACTCTCACCAAACTTGTGTCTGTCGAATTCAGACGCAAACTGCTTATTAGTTCACGAATACCCCAGTCGAGACCCACAAGATTCGTAGGAACATCCAGGGGAACCCTCTTCTTCAAGATATCCAACACGCCATTCACAACTGCTTTGACTAGCCTTCCTTCATGCCTGAAAATCACCTTGTCGTATTAGATTCTACGATACAAATTTAAGCTGTAAATACTAATTACAAAACAATTACTACGAGTATGATCATAGAAAGAGAGATATGAAGTATATTCAATTCCACAAATTGAGCTAGCTTATAGCATTCCGAACAGCTACAAGAAGTAGCTAATGAATTGGGAAAAATGAGAATATCCAAATCCCTTATGCAGGTGGTGGCTGATGACTAATAAAATGCTGGTTGTTCTTCTAAGCAATAACTTATACATTAAATACCCCTGCTATCCTAATCGGTAGAGAAATGTAATAGGTAAGCTGCTTCTGAATAATTTAACCACTCAATCTACAATGGCTAATTTTTTTTTTTTTGATTGATAAGGGGCCGAGGCTGAATATTATATTAAAATAGTAAAATATACCAGAGCATAGATCAAGCTATTGAGATTCAAAATACACTCGACATTCCCTTGATGTTTGTCGCATGATCGCATAGTTTGAAAATGGCTTATGCGAACATGCGACACCCCATAAGCCTTCGCCACCGTTACCTGCCCTTGGCTATGGGACCCACGATGCATATCTATCTCAGCGCTTGCTGGTCAATTATAAAGGGACACGTCGGCAAGACCCGACACACTGACCCACCTTTAATTTCGCAACAATGTCTTTCATCAGTTGTCGCATGATCGCATAGCCAAGAAAAGGGCTATGCGAACATGCGACACATCGTAGCCCTTTACCTCCGTTAATCGCTGCCGCATAAAGTTTTCACAAAGGGCTTGTCGCATGATCGCATAACTCAAGACTGGCTCATGCGAACATGCGACAAGCCTCCAGCTCTCACCACAACCTTAGTGCCCACTTTATCTGCGAACTGGCAAGAACTTTGATTGGGCCCACATCCGAAACATCGACAGTCGTCGCATCTTCGCGTATACCTTCAAGCCTCAACCAGAACATGCACCCATCGTCAGATCATCCATGCTGTGACCCCACTGAAAAGTCTAGGCCCCCCGATGTGTCAACATTCCCTTACCAGCTCAGCCAATCCCAACCTGACGCCTCAACGGTGAATCATCACGTGGTCCCACTGCAGACAAACCAACAACAACTAATCGGGCGGTGGGCGCATGATCGCATGGGGAGAGAATATTCCATGTGATCACACGTCGGCCGTCGATCAAAATCTCTACCCCAACCCCACTGACAACACTCCACCTCATATTTTCCTTATCAGACGGTGGGCACGACAATCCCCTACCAGCTCAGCCAATCCCCACCTGACACCTCGATGATGAATCATCACGTGGTCCCACTGCAGACAAACCAATGACATCTAATCGAATGGTGGGTGCATGATCGCATGGGGAGAGAATATTCCATGCGATCACAAGCCAGCCGTCGATCAAAATCTCTAACACAAGCCCCGCTGGCAACACTCCACCTCTTAATTTCCTTCGGCCAATAGGGGTGCTCCATTTATGCATACATGTCACCATGGACCCACAGTTTGAAACCCTACACCGCAAAGAAGAATCAACGGCCGTCGTGATTTCACATAGCTCTGACAAATCCCTTGCGCTTTAGTGACCACCGTTGATGCTCTAACATGTGAAGACCGTCTGACTTATCCGGAAACCAGGCCCCACCCTTGAGCTTTGGCAGTAGAGGCAAACTCCCATTCGCTGGATAGACTTTCTTCATTCCTTGACCTGGCAACGACTAACATGATAAAAAATTAGGCCCCACACAATCACAGCAATGCACATAGGAATTGCTGGTGTCAGAGATTTAACTGTGCAGAGGCGAACGATCGAAAACAACCAAGGTTTTCGACGCTAGAAGATAACTCTAATGGCATCTAATCGGACGGTGGGTGCATGATCGCATGGGGAGAGAATATTCCATGTGATCACATGCCAGCCGTCGATCAAAATCTCTAACGCAAGCCCCGCTGACAACACTCCACCTCTTTATTTCCTTCGGCCAATAGGGGTGCGCCATTTATGCATACATGTCACCATGGACCCATAGTTTGAAACCCTACACCACAAAGAAGAATCAACGGCCGGCGTGATTTTGCATAGCTCTGACAAATCCCTTGCGCTTTAGCGACCACCGTTGATGCTCTGACATGTGAAGACCGTTTGACTTATCCAGAAACTAAGCCCCACCCTTGAGCTTTGGCAGTAAAGGCAAACTCCCATTCGCTGGATAGACTTTCTTCATTCCTTGACCTAGTGACGACTAACATGATAAAAATTGGGCCCCACACAATCGCAGCAGCGCACATAGGATTTGCTGGTGTCAGAGATTTAACTGCGCAGAGGCGATCGACCGAAAACAACCAAGGTTTTCGACGCTAGAAGATAACTCATGTCCGGACGCCGACACTCTTCGATGTACAATAGGTATATGCTCTTCTTGTCCTAATCCAACTCCTCATTTAATGTTCTCAACTCCTACACTCGCTATGTGCAATGAGAAAAGACGTCCATCTTATCACCACAAGGAGCCGTTTTGTCAACTTCTGAGGCAAAAATATATCAGGACTTGATTTGACCATTTTGATTTAGTGGTTAGATTCAATGAGCTCCGTTGAAACTTTGCTGACGTCGGATAGAATTTTCAAATTTGTTCCTCTAGCTACTAGGTCAGCCAGCTCATCTGCTTCAGTGTTTCCTTCTCTAAAAGTATGGTTAGTGGTTTTCAATTCAAAATTATCCATTAACTGTAAGATTACCTCTAAAACTGCCATAAGATGCCAATTTGGGTTTGATCTGACTTTGATTGCATTGATGGTAATCAGCGAGTCTCGCTCAATTTCAAGCTTTGAGATCCCTACTTCCCGAGCTAGTATCAGTCCAGACAATAGTGCTTTAAATTCTGCCATATTGTTGGTATCTTTGGGTAATGGTATGGCTTGTTTGGCAATCACATTCCCAGTTGTAGAACGTATGATGCATCCCGCTCCTGAGGGGCCTGGGTTACCTTTAGAAACTCCATCAAAATTTAATTTGTACCATCCAATTGGGGGGGGTTTCCAGACACATGCCTTCCTTAGTTCTTGATTTCTTCTATTTCCTCTGCCTATGGTGATTGGAGTTTTTAACCCAAACCAATTTTTTGTCATCTGATCATCCCAACTGGTAAAGAATTTGTGTTGTGCTGATTGAGTTTGGATCCGAGAATTCATCACCTCAACTATGGCTGCCTCCAATTTGTTAATTATAGTTTCAAATTTCAAAAATTTATCTTGGAATAATCTTCTATTCCTTTCTTTCCAAATCTCCCAAATCAGAATTGATGGAGAGATCATCCATAGAAAACTGAATAAACTTCCTCCCATGATTTGTGGCCATGATATCAAAAGTTGGAGTAAATTATTTGGGGGGGCTGATGACCATCCTAATCTTGAATAAAACCAGTACCAACAATCTTTAGCAAAGGGACAGGATAATAATAGATGATTTACGTCCTCTTCATTCTTGAAGCACATAATGCATCTGGATGGGCCCTGATATCCCATCTTAATAAATTTATCTGTAGTTAAAATTCTACCCTGGGATGCTGCCCACATAAATAACCCTACTTTTGGGAGTCCAACCTTGTTCCAACATAATTGTGCTTGGATCTCTTCTATTTTGGATGTGAATGATTTGGCTATTAGATTGTAACCCTCTTTGACACTGTAGGATCCTGATTTTGCCCCATTCCAAATGATTTCATCTTTTCCTTGTTTGAGAAGAAAGGGCATATCTTTGATCAATGTTTTGAGCTTATCTACCTCTCTTGTATCTAATTGGAGTGATGAGAAGTCTTTCCACTCCCAAGAACCATCTATAGCAGCAGAGGACGAAGGGATGATATAGTCACTAAGATATGGCTAATTCATAGATCACATATTTTCACATTATTTAAAAAAGAAATCTCACGGTTTCACATGAAAAGAACATTCTCTGTGTGTTATGATCAGATTGGTTTGAAAAAACAATAACAAAATAGTTTTCTCACTTAGTATATGACTAATTTAATTTGTCACACATGTTTCAATAAAATAGATTGCTTAGCGAAAATAATCTTCTTACTATTGATGTACACATTTATTCAAATTAATAGGTAAAGAACACTAGATGGATATTTAGTAAACAAAAAGTTAAATATCATGCCAGGGATTTTTAAAGCAAAAATTTATATCACTCAGCTTTCCAGTTTATACAAAGTGAATATATAAAAAATTACTCTGTCAAATTTCTATAATTTAACATTTGTCCTTTGACTTGCTTCCGACTTAATTAATTTTTATATTTGAAAAGGTTAACTAGATAATCTCTTGAATTTATATCAGTTACATCTTTCAAAGAGTTTGGTAGCTTAATTTTTTCAACTACAATTCATGGACCTTGTACTCCTTTCTCTTTGAGGCCATACATTTTTGTGTTCTCTCTCTAATATACCAAGAATATCAGCGTTTTAATGGTCTGGATGAAAAAAAAGGGAATGAAATTTGATGGGATTGTAGAGTTGTGAGGCCTGGGAATAGTAATAAAGAACTTCATTTTATTTTCTATTAAATGATAAAAGATGAGATTAATTGAGGATGAATTAATTACAACTGTTTTATTATATGAAAGTTTTAGATACATTTTTTTTTCAAAAATTTATATTATTAAACATAAAATCTAAAAATCTAAAATAGAAAACTGCACATACGAATTCCAATTTTTTTAGTTTATTCCAATAGTTCTACTAAATCATAATTTATACAATATCTGTAAATCTGGTATCGGAAGCAGTAGAGAAGAGTAACAGTATAGCTGCTTCCAAATAATTTACTCGGCAAATGTCTAATTTTTAGATCACATATTTTTATACCATTAAAAAAATAGCTCACATTTTACAGATGAAGACAGATGAAAAGAAACTTTGCCTACATAGCCAAGTCAGAGTCTTTCTATAATGATCAGTCTTTCTATAAAACAATTTCTTAGCTAAACAAATTGGGAATTTAATTTGTCATAGATGATCCCATAAAAATAGATTGCCTAGCCAAAATAATTTGCTTACAGTTAATGTACACATGTATTCAAGTGAACAGGTAAAGAACAATAGATGAAGATTTAATAAACCAAAAGAGATTTACCCAATGATCAAATGGCCAAATATCATGCCAGATATTTATAGTGCAAAAAATTACATAGCCCAGCATCCCAAGTTCTCATGATTTGAATATATATAAAGAACTAATCTGCCAATTTCTATAATTTAAAATAATTTTCCTTTCGGTTTGCTTCCGACTTAACTAATTTTACACTTATAAAGGTTAATTATAATCATTCATTTCATTTCCAATATATGGAGTTTTCCTCTATATATCAGTTAAATGGTCATTACCCTGTAATTACAAATATAAATCTTCTTTTCTAAACAAAATCATATTTACTAATAATTCAAATTCCATTCCCAAATATTTTTAGTAGATGATGCAAACTACTTACCCGGATTCTGCTTCCAGGGACCAACCAGATAGACCGGAGATTTGATAAAGAGCTCTCTTCCATTCCTCGATAGTGTTTTCACTCTGCCGATCTAAATGTCTGCAATGCTTCTCGAATGCCTGGGCGAACGCCCCTCCATTTCTTTGAGGGTAGCGTACATCGCAGGGCTGCACATCATAAAACAAGGGAATTATGAAACCATTCGATCTACACATCAGCGTCGCCTCCTCCAAACACCATGTTGATTCCGCATAACGTTTGGAAAAAATAGGGATGAGAATGTCAGCTGTTTGAATGGCTGTTTGCAAGCTGGAATCGATGGCGTTGCCCTTCTCCAGTTCTTCGCTGTCAAGGAAAACTCTAAGCCCTGCGTCAGACAGAGCAGTGTAAAGATGCCCAACAAAAGTATTTCTGACGTCTGGTCCGCGAAAGTTCAGAAACACATGAAACCTATTGTTGGCGTCGAAGGAGATAATGGAGGTGGAAGGCTGATAAATCTCCATCACTTGCTCTGTAAAACTTGGAAAAGCTTAACAATATGATCTCAAGTGTGCCACACAGATATGGAATTACAATCGCTAAAGCACAGTGTGGAATGCCATTATGGAATGGCAAAGGAGGAGAATAAATAAAGTTTAATGCTGTCGTGCACAGAGTGGAATTCGTGTGGAATTTTCTTACATAGTTTTTAGACATTTTTCTAGAAACTGTGTTTTGTCAAAATTAATCAAATGCTGTCATGCACAGAGTGGATTTCATGTGCAATGTTTTAGAAACTATGTTTTGTTACATAGTTTTTAGACATTTTCTAGAAACTGCGTTTTGTCAAAATTAATTGAATGCTGTCATGCATAGAGTGGATTTCATGTGGAATTTTCTTACAAACTTTTTAAACATTTTTCTAGAAACTAAGTTTTCTTACATAGTTTTTAGACATTTTCCTAGAAACTGTGTTTTGTCAAAATTAATCAAATGCTGTCATGCACAGAGTGGATTTCATGTGCAATGTTTTAGAAACTATGTTTTGTTACATAGTTTTTAGACATTTTCTAGAAACTGCGTTTTGTCAAAATTAATTGAATGCTGTCATGCATAGAGTGGATTTCATGTGGAATTTTCTTACAAACTTTTTAAACATTTTTCTAGAAACTAAGTTTTCTTACATAGTTTTTAGACATTTTTCTAGAAATTGCATTTTGTCAAAATTATCGAATGTTGTCATGCACTGAGTGGATTTCATGTGGAATTTTCTTACAAACTTTTTAAACATTTTCCTAGAAACTAAGTTTTCTTATATAGTTTTTAGACATTTTCCTAGAAACTGCATTTTGTCAAAATTAATCGAATGCTGTCATGCACAGAGTGGACTTCATGTAGAATTTTCATACAAATTTTTTAAACATTTTTCTATAAACTACGTTTTCTTACATAGTTTTTATACATTTTTCTAGAAATTGCGTTTTGTCAAAATTATGAAATGCTGTCATGGAATGAGTGGATTTCTTGTAGAATTTCCTTACAAACTTTTTAAATATTTTCCTAGAAACTAAGTTTTCTTACATAGTTTTTAGACATTTTCCTAGAAATTGCGTTTTGTCAAAATTAATCAAATGCTATCATGCACAAAATAGATTTCGTGTAGAATTTCCTTACAAACTTTTTAAACATTTTCCTAAAAACTACGTTTTCTTACATAGTCTTTAGACATTTCCTAAAAATCGCGTTTTGCCGAAATTAATCAAATGTTGTCATGCAGAGAGTGGATTTCGTGTGGAATTTCCTTACAAACTTTTTAAACAAATTAATCAAAGAATCTCCTCTCATCCACGTCTTGTACTTTTTGTGGGCACTTTTGTGAAAGGTAAATGGATCTTCGAGGCTACGAAAGGTATATAATGCAATCACACCGTGTTGAGTCTCTTTATGAACTTTTAACATATTTTCTTTATGAACTGCCTTTCGATGGGAAACTAATAAAAAATTCTCAACCACTTTCCATTTTCTTCTTTTCGTCGACACTCCTCTACGAAAGTCCCCATATTCCACCCCAATTTACATTCAATGTTCCATTACATTGAATCTAGCGTAAAAACAAATTAAATGAGTTAGGGAGGTGGTTATAATACGTATCGGACAAATACTTTATAATTTTATTTATGTATGTATGTTTATATTTATATAAAAAAGGAGGTTGTATTTATAATTATTCGATAAGCTATATACTATGAATTTTCACCAATATTTGTTTCATACAAATAAATTGTTAGTATTATGTATGAGACGTCTTTACAACATTTAGAAAATAACTATATGTAAATGTTGTCAAATAGGTCTTCAATGCATTTAATTATCTCCACTGCCTAATATCCTCTCAAAAGATCTCGTTGTAAATACAAATCGAAAGAAATCAAATGAGGTTTTATTTTTGAATCAAATCATATCTCCTACAAGAGATCAAATCAAATTATTATTTAACATGTTTTTTGTGCCAAAATTGTTAAAAAATTAGGTTTCCAATCGTAGAGCTATGGATGTTAGGTTGTGTTTAGTAGCATATATGGCTTTTATAGTTTGTATGTTATGGCAGTTTCATTTAGTAGCACCTCAAAATATAAACCAATCCTTGTTCCCTAAACTACAAGTCTCCAAGTATGACTACTTAGTCTTGTTACCATTGCTTTGGCTATCTTAGTGTAATTGAGAAAATTGATGGTCGTTGTCGAGTAGAATTGTTATAAATTGGAAATAATGCCCCTAATTGAGAAGGGTTTTACGACTTATAAAATTGATTATGTTGACGTGAAGGAAATTTGCTTATATCTTAATCAACATAAGCTATGGAGTTGCTTAAAACATTTGAGGAATCCTCTGATTCATACTTGCCACATAGTCTTCATCCATTGAATGTTAGTGCATCAAAACCTACTTATAAGATGTTCAGAAGCTATTAGAAATCCTAGACTTATTTACTATAAATCTTTTATATGTTTGGGACACAAAGTTATAGAAATGTACTTTTTCTTTGATTCATGGGTGTATATTTTTAGATGGAATGCTAAACTCACATAGAAAACAAGAGGAAATTTTTTTTCTTGTTATTCCTATTTAAATGCTTTGGATTGTCGCTTATTTATGTTTTTACTTCAGAATATTCGAAGAGAGTGTTAATGAAGAATATGGAACGAGTAATACTCATATAGGTGCACTTAATTCCAGACAACATAAAAATGGGAGCAAGCTCAATTAGTAACTCAATACTCACAAACTTATGAAACATGAAAGAGGAGGACTAGAATAAATGGTGTATGAATGATCAGGTGTGGGGAGAAAGTGGACAATAGAAGTTAGAATAACAAGCAATTTAGACTACATGTGGAACCCTTAACTCGGAAAAATTCTAAAGAAAAATAGTAAAGAAACAATAAAATAATTAGAAAATAAGTGAGACAATAAATTGGGGTGAACCCACAATAGTGGGTTACACTTGTTTGCTTGAACGGACACTAAAATGTACATTTTGAAAAAAAAAACTTCACTTTTGGACGCATATTAACCACTAAATCATTACAAATTGAAAGATGAATTAAATTAGAGTCTTTTAGGATTTTGTGTCTAGACTCTGAATATATTTTTGAATTTTTTTTGGATTTGATTTGAATTAATTTTTCCATCTCCCACAAAAACTAGCATGTTGCTGAAAACAACATTTTTAAAGAGTGACACACTCTTCATATAGAATAACTTTTTTTCTAAAATAGATATCAAGTTGATTATTTTGAATTTAGTTTTATAACATCCATATAGAGTGTCTCCAATTGGTTTCATGACTCTATCCTTATTATTTCATATTTTATTAATGTTTGAAGTTGAGTTAACCATAATCTGGTCATCTTGTTGCGCGGTGTGGTTCAGACAAGATTAAAACAAAGAAAACACCTACTTGGTGGTCAGGGGTTGTTGCCCATCATTATACAGTCCGTAAAACCCCTATTGGGGGTTCGGATGCTGCTCCTTCTAATAATGCTTTGGATGTTGCCTTTGTGGAAGTCCCAGATGTCTCTGCTACTACTGTCACTATCTCTGCTACTGCTGTCACTGCTTCTAATTTGGCCTTGGATCATGTTGCTGCTGTCCCTATCCAGAATGTTGTTTCACTATCTTCTGGTGCTGCTGGCCAGGTTGTTGTCTCTGCCTCGGGTGTTCGGGGTGCTTTCTCTGATTCTGCTATTGTCGATGTGGCACATTCTTTGTCCCTTGTTGCTCCATTGCAAGTTCAGGGGAATGGTCGGGGTGCTATTCCTACCCCTTATGGGGTTTCAGATGTTACCTGACCTTTTGTGGGCTTATCCACCTCTTCTGGAGTTCAAAAGGCTATATGTAAGATGGAGGATGGATGGACTACTGTGAAGGGAAAGAAATCTAAATCATCCACTCCCTCTTTTGATATGAACTTACGTTCAAATAAGAATGGGCTAAATAGAAAATCTTGATTGCCCTTTGTAGTTCTTAGTTTGGGCTTTATGTCCTTTTGGTAGGAACCCTGGTTTGTTCCTTTGTTTTGTTGGTGGGGCACCACAGTTTTTTTGATCTTTTATTGTTACATCTTTTCATGCTTTTGTACAAGGTTTCACGTCCTTTCAAAACCTATTTTTACGTAATCAAAACCATAATCTTGACATATGTTTACTTCATAGCTTGCAACTTGTTGTGTATTTGCCCAATTTCAATATCTTTTTTTAATAGAAAGAAGACTTCAATACCTAGTGCATAGATATTTTTCAAATTTTTTTTTTCATTTAATATTTTTCGATGAGCATTGAATACAGAGGTTGATGTTTGGTAACAAACCTACATTTGATTGACGTCAAAAAACATATGCATAATAAACTCAAAATTTATTAAAGTCATAACCATTGGAATGTTTGTCATGAGTACTTGTCTCCTACATATGGGTTTGTCAATATTGTCCCATTTGAGCCATCATATTGTGCTCTGAAGGCCTGAAAAAATCAGATTTTTCTTGGCCTTTGGAGAACTATGCTAACCAGGGGGTTTCTATCGAGACCCCCTAGCATTTTGGGGGGTTAAAATTCTTAACTCAACTACTTTCGGTTGAAAACACTTAACAGCTTTCGATAAAAATCTTGGTCGGTTGATTTAATATTCTTTTAGGCTATTAATGGTTTTAGATAAATAAACATGTTTTTTTATCAATTTTCTAAACATGAAATTTGAAGAATAATAAGCATTCTGGAGAATAAAGATATTTGGAAGTGCATTTTTTTTTTGAATTTTAAAAGAGCATATTCAAAGGAAAGAGATGGAAAATAAAAGAACAAGGGTAAATAAGAGTACACAAAACTATTCATCTAAAACTAAACAAAGACTATATGAAGAAGCATTAGAAAGATATCATAGTAAGAAAGTAGGTACATCTCTCTCTCTCTCTCTAGTCTCTCTCTAGTTATTTTATAGATCACATTAAGAATCTCTCACTTTCTTTACATATTTTTATGATCTCTCTCTCTCTCTCTCTCTCTCTCTCTCTCTCTCTCTCTCTCTCTCTCTCTCTCTCTCTCCTAGGACTCCCTCAGACTCCTTAAGATCATGTACCATACACTAATGTATGGAAAGGGAAACTAAGTCATTTTAAGGGGTCCTAGGACACATTAATGTTTCCTAGGACCCGTTAGGACCCCTTACCATATATTAGTGTATTACAAGGGGTCACAAGAGGTCATAATGGATCCTAGGACCCCTTAGGACCCTTACGACCCATTACCATAGACTAATGTATACTAATGGGTCCTAAGGGATCATAATGTGTCCTAGGACCCCTTAAGACCCCCTACGACCCCTTTCCATACACTAATGTATGGTAAGGGGTCATAATGTGTCCGGACCCGTTAAGACCCCTTAGCATCCCTTTCCATACATTAGTGTATGGTAAGGGCTGCTAAAGGGTTAGAAGGGGTCCTAGGACATGTTATGATCTTTTAGGTTCCCCTTAAGTCCTAAGGGGTCATAAGGGGTTCTAGGACACATTAATGTTTCCTAAGACCTCTTATGTCCTCTTATGACCCCTTAGGATTACTTTTCATACACTAATGCATGGTAATGGATTGTACGGGGTCTTAAGGGGTCCTAGGACACATTGCAACCCCTTAGGACCCCTTACCATACATTAGTGTATGGAAATGGATCGTAAGGGGTCTTAAGGGGTCATAAGAAACATTAATGTTTCCTAGAAACCCTTAAAACCCCTTAGGACCCCTTACCATACACTAATGTATGGTAAGGGATCCTAAGGGGTGTTAAGGGGTTCTAAGACATATTAATGTTTCCTAGGTCCCCTTATGACCTCTTACAACCCCTTAGGACCCCTTACCATACACAAATGTATGTTAAGGGGTTGTAATAGACCGTTAAGGGTGTTGAGGGGTCCTACTACCCCTTATAATCTTACATATGACACCTTATCATACAATAATGTATGGTAATGGTTCCTAAGGGCCTCAAGGTGTCCTAGGAAACATTAATGTGTCCTAAGACTCCTTAATACCCCTTAATACCCCTTAGGACCCCTCACCATGCACTAGTGTATGGTAAGATGTCCTAAAAAGTTGTAAGAGGCCATACCGGGTCCTAGAACACATTAATGTTTCCTGGGACCCATTAAGACCCCATAACCTCTTGGAACCTTTTATCATACATTGGTGTATGGTAGGGGGTCTTAAGGAGTCTTAATCAGTTGTAGGACATATTTATGTATACTAGGACCTATTACGACCCCTTAGGATACTTTAGGACCCATTATCATACATCTTAGCTGTCATAAGGGTTGTTAAGGTGTCATAGGAAGCATTAATGCATCTTAGGAACCCTTAAGACCCCTTACAACCCCTTAGGACATCTTACTATACATTGTTTTATGGTAAGGATTCCTAAGGGGTCTTAAGGGGTCCTAACAAGTTAGAAGGGGTCCTAGGAACCCTTATGACCTATTATAAAACCTTACCATACACTAATGTGTCCTAGGACCCCTTATGACCCCTTAGGAAACCTCACCATACATCTTAGGGGTCATAAGGGTTGTTAAGGGGTCCTAGGACACATTAATGTGTCCTAAGGCCTCTTAATGTGTCCTACAACATCTCAAGACCCCTTATCATACACTATTGTATGGTAAGGGATCCTAAGGGGTCTTAGCGGGTCCTAGGACATATTAATGTGTCCTAGGATTCCTTAAGACCCCTTAGGACACATTAATGTATTAAAAAACCCCTTAAGAATCCTTAGTACCCATTTCCATACATTCATGTGTTTGGTAAGAGATCCTAAAACACATTAATGTGTCCTAGAACCCCTTAAGATAGTGTATGGACCCTTACCATGCATTAGTATGTGGTAAGGGGTCATAAAGGGTCCTAGGAAACATTAATATTTCCCAGAATCTCTTAAGACCCCTTAGGACCCCTTCCCATACATTGGTATATGGTAAGGGGCATTAAGGAGTCTTAAGGGGTCCTAAGACACATTAATGTGTCCCTGGATCCCTTAAAATCCCTTACAACTCCTTACCATACATTAGTGTATAGTAAGGGGTACAAGGGGTCAGAAAGGGTCCTAAGACACATTAATGTGTCCTAGGACACCTTACGATTCCTTAGGATGCTTTAGGACCCATTACCATACATTTTAGGTGTCATGATTTATTTTTTGGAATTATTGATGGAAATCAAATATAGAAACCTATAATTTGGATTCATTGAGGGTTATAGAAGGGTTAGTGGAATGTAGATGTTTGAAAATATTCTAAGTTGACATTATGATGTTAAATTCACTTATATTTTCACATCGTGTAAATAACTTTGAATCAATCACACCACTAGATAATAGGGGTAAATTATCTTCTCTTCAAAGATTACATTCAATTAGTCTATATATGTTGTGTTAAAATTGAAGAGATGTTACATTAACAAAACCAAATTTAGTTTGAACATGCATTGATAAAGAGGTAGTGATAATCTAGAAACTACAAAGAATAGAAGTCATCCCAAGAACATGTAACTAAAAAGAGACAAACATCAAACATAAGAACTTAGTAGTTGGGAAGTTTTTATCGGTGGCTATAAAAAATTAAATTTTCTTAAGTAGAATTAATTTCTATATATTATGTTGACAAGTGTGTTGAGATCAAGTTGTAACAATAAGATAGAGGGTTTGAATACTTAGAAATTAAGTGTAACTCTACATTTTGAAGGGAATGTACCTAGAAAATTGTTTGAGAAATAAATAAATAGATAATTTCAAAATAACATGATTTGATTTGGTACTGTGCTATATTTCCATATAATTGGATAGGAACATCGGTGATCAATTTTCTAAATTGGGGCAAGTAAGTGATTGCAATAGATCAATAAGAATATACAAGTTTGATAAGACACTAATCACCAAAAAATATTGAGCTCTTCCGTATTTCCCTAGGAATTTTGTCCCATGGTTAAAGCTAATTGTGATTATTGGAATGTTTTATTTATTGTTTGGTAAATAATTTTAATTAAATTTTAAATTTAAACCTATTAGATGAAATCAAATACAATTTAATACCTTTAGAAACGTTTTTGGAAAAAAATTTAAAAAAATCATTTAACATGTACTTTTCTTTTCTCACAAATTGTTTATCCAACATTATTACAAATTGTCGGTACCTAAAATTAAATTATCAAAAAATAATTACAATGATGCATATTGAAAAACTAATATTTCTTAAATGTTACTTTTATTGATCTAATCAACTTAAAAACTATTGTAAATAATATTAATTTAGATGTATGGATTAGAGTCACAAGTAACAAGCATTTAAAGCATCTCATTAATACCATACCTCTGAATGTAAATAGTATAGTGTGATCTATTATGTTTTGATACCTTGTTTATTAATTATCATAAAGAAATAAAATGAACATTGTAAGATGTACAAATTCAAGACACTATACAATATAAACATGGGAAAATCCTTCCAAATTAAAAACATTTCATAGAACATTATTCTGTTATAAAACACTTATTGAATTGACTATAAAATTATAAATAAAACCTAAAGATATCACTTCTCACTTCTACAACACCAATAATGCCTCATCTCCAAAGTTGCATAAACGGACAACTCTTGCACAAAAACAAGCTCAACGAAATTCGAGGAAGAGAGAAAGGAATAACGAGGCCATTGGAGTCCTTCATAGTCTCATACTCAATCCATTGCCTATCGTAATCGGAATATCCTTCCCACACTATGGGCTCGTTTGGTACATGGAATATCGGCCGCTATTCCTGAATTGCGAATTCAGAATTTGAAATTCACTGTTTGTGGTCGACATGCAAGGATGGAATTGGAATTTCGGTATGCCAATTTTGCCAAAAAAATGGGCATACCATCTTCCACTTGAAAAGGTGGAATTGGAATATCGGGCTCGCATGCCGGTTTCCGAATGCCAATTTTGAAAAGGTCGTCGGGTCCGCGTGGGCATTTGTAATTTTGACATCTACTTTTTATACCGTCATTTTCACGTCTAATGACATTATTTCCTTTGTCTGCGTGATTCGTGCTGGAAACCCTAACCCTGGTCTTTTTCATTTCGGCCGCAACCGCCAACTCCTGGTCTTTTCATTTCGTTTGAGACTTTCATACTAGAATATTGAGCTTGTTCGTTTCGGCCGCAACCGCCAACACTTGGTCGCAGAGGTAAGTATTACATTGTTCGAATCAGAGAGTTTTCTTTCTTCTCAGTGGCCATGTTTGGTTGTGTTGTGACAGTTTTGGCTTAGTTTTGAGTTCCTTATATTTGGTTTTTTCCCCTTCTTGCTAATGAGATTCATTATTTGGGGTTTTTTTTTGAGCTATTGGAGGGACATTTTTTCCTATATTAAAATGCATTTCCATTTTTTGATATGGACCCTATTTTTGAGTTCAATCCAGCTACAACCTGGTTCCTTTTTAACCCCTCTCTGTTCCATTATTCTTCTTAAAGTCTCAAATACCAATCGGTGCAATCACTCAAAGATCAACAACAAACATCTTAAGAGCTTTGACTCTTCATTTCTCTATATTATTTTTTGTGATTACTTTGTAACGATATTTTTGTTTAATTGATTCTATTTTGTTACAAAGAACTTTAAACGGTTACTATGACGTAGTTATAAATATGTAATCTACTAACAGTGGAAGGGGTCCGAAGTTTTGATAGTGGTGACATTGTAATGTAAAGTGCTATTGATTCTAAAGATTAAAAACAAATTGCGGGGCAAATTATTTGAGACTTTCTTTGTTTTTTTTAATCTGTCCAACCTCTGTAACATTCCAGGATATCACAAAATTGATAATACTAAAATAGGTTTTGAAATTCCTTAGGATCCAAATAAAGATGAGACATTGGAAGTGAACAACAATAGGAGCATTGTATATTAATATTTAATGGGTGTTCATGAACCTGCAACTCCTTCACTTCTACTAGAAAATTTCCTTGCAGTCCCTTGTGTCCTCCACCAATGTTTTTCTATCCTTTATGCTTTGATGGAACTCCATCACCAGTTCCAATGCCCTTTATTTCTACACAAGCAGGGGGGAATTCCATCAAAGACCATTACACACAATTACAAGTAATGCTCGAGAAATCTTTGCCATATTCCTGACTTAACACTGTGATGTTCATACGATTCTTGCAATAACTAAAGAGCTTCTTGGTCTTATTTTATACTAATGAGGAAGGTGTTTTCTATCCCTTGTGTAATTGCCACTTGAATATATTGGTATTGAACCATGCAAATGCTTTTCTTCTTGATAATGTCCTCATTTGTTCAAGAAGAAAAGCATTTGCATGGTTCAATACACAAGTGGCCATTACACAAGGGACAATCACTATGAGATGTCAAAAATAATATCGTTGCGGATGTCAAACACAAGGTAATCACGTAGACAAAGGAAATAATGCTGTTGAATGTGAAAATATTGGTATAAAATGTGGATGTCAAAAATTACAAACGCCCACGCAGACCTGACGACCTTTTCAAAATTGGCATTCGGAAACTGGCATGCGAGCCTGATATTCCAATTCCACCTTTTCAAGTGGAAGATGGTATGCCCCTTTTTTGGCAATTACACAAGGGAAAATCACTGTGAGATGTCCTCATTTGTGACAAGGACAGTCACAGATGAGGACATCTCATAGTGACTGTCCCTTGTGTAATTGCCACTTGAATGTATTGCTATTCAACCACATTAATGCTTTTCTTCTTCAACAAATGAGGACAGTCACTCTAAAGACAACATGATAATGTACACTCACTGCAAGTGTACATTATCATGTTGTCTTTACAGTGACTATCCTCATTCAAGTGGCAATTACACAAGGGACAGTCACCGTGAGATGTCCTCATTTGTGACAAGGACAGTCACACATGAGGACATCTCACAGTGACTGCCCCTTGTGTAATTGCCACTTGAATGTATTGCTATTCAACCACATTAATGCTTTTCTTCTTCAACAAATGAGGATAGTCACTCTAAAGACAACATGATAATGTACACTCACTGTAAGGACAGTCACAAATGATGACATCTCACAGTGACTGTCCCTTGTGTAATTGCCACTTCAATGTATTGCTATTCAACCACATTAATGCTTTTCTTCTTCAACAAATGAGGACAGTCACTCTAAAGACAACATGATAATGTACACTCACTGCAACTGTACATTATCATGTTGTCTTTATAGTGACTTTCCTCATTCAAGTGGCAATTACACAAGGGACAGTCACTATGAGATGCCCTCATTTGTGACAAGGACAGTCACACATGAGGACATCTCACAGTGACTGCCCCTTGTGTAATTGCCACTTGAATGTATTTCTATTCAACCACATTAATGCTTTTCTTCTTCAACAAATGAGGACAGTCACTCTAAAGACAACATGATAATGTACACTCATTGTAAGGACAGTCACAAATGATGACATCTCACAGCGACTGTCCCTTGTGTAATTGCCACTTCAATGTATTTCTATTCAACCACATTAATGCTTTTCTTCTTCAAAAAATGAGGACAGTCACTGTAAAGACAACATGATAATGTACAATCACTGCAACTGTACATTATCATGTTGTCTTTATAGTGACTATCCTCATTCAAGTGGCAATTACACAAGGGACAGTCACTGTGAGATTCCCTCATTTGTGACAAGAACAGTCACACATGAGGACATCTCACAGTGACTGCCCCTTGTGTAATTGCCACTTGAATGTATTGCTATTCAACCACATTAATGCTTTTCTTCTTCAACAAATGAGGATAGTCACTCTAAAGACAACATGATAATGTACACTCACTGCAAGTGTACATTATCATGTTGTCTTTACAGTGACTCTCTTCATTCAAGTGGCAATTACACAAGGGAAAGTCACTGTGAGATGTCCTCATTTGCGACAAGGACAGTCACACATGAGGACATCTCATAGTGACTGCCCCTTGTGTAATTGCCACTTGAATGTATTGCTATTCAACCACATTAATGCTTTTCTTCTTCAACAAATGAGGACAGTCACTCTAAAGACAACATGATAATGTACACTCACTGCAACTGTACATTATCATATTGTCTTTACAGTGACTGTCCTCATTCAAGTGGCAATTACACAAGGGACAGTCACTGTGAGGACTTCTCATTTTGTGAAATTACACAAGGTACTTTCTTGTCAACATATGTTGTATACTGAACTTGCAACTCTATTATCTGATTATGCATTATAGTTGGGTGTTTTCTTATGTTGTTTCGTGATTGTTTTGTTGGTATTTTTAGGTAATTCAATGGATCTTATTGATGATATTGATGATGATGATGATGATATTGAAATGGAAGGAGAGATTATGAGGAGGAGAAGAGTCCTGCTTGTTGTTGTAGTTGTTCTTGCCACCCTTGTCGTAGCCATAGGGGAGTGTATAAAAGAAGGTAGTCGAAATATGCGTAAGCGCACGAGAGATGCAATTCCTTTTTATAAGCATTTTATCAACTCCAATGAGATGGATTGCCATGACCAAATACACATGACTAGATGATCTTTCTTTAAACTAGCCAATCTTTTAAGGCAAAAAGGAAGCATCAAAGATACATAATTCCTCATGTTAGAAGAACAATTAGTCATGTTCCTCCATACTCTTGGCCACAATCTAAGGAATCGTAAGATTGCCCATAACTTTGGGCACTCTGGAGAGACGGTAAGCTGATACTTCCACAAGGTCTTGAGGGCTATCTTGGCACTCCATTCAGATTATTTTATACCCCCTAGTCCAAACACTCCTCCAGAAATTAGTGGGAAGACCCGTTTTGATCCATACTTCAAGGTATATCTCCCAGTGGTTTAAGTTTGTTTAGAGTTGTAATCCTATTATTGCATGTTCATTAGACCTATGATTTATCTGACTACAGGATTGTGTGGGAGCAATGGATGGATCCCATATACTAGTCACTGTCGATATCAACCTGCAAGCTAAATATCATGATAGAAAAGGCAACTTGTCGCAAAATGTTATGGGAGTGTGCTCATTTGATTATAAGTTTCAATACATCCTTGTTGGTTGGGAAGGGTCTGCTACAGATAGCTGTGTTCTAGCTTCAGCTCTATCTAGAGCCGATCCATTGGTAGTTCCCCCAGGTTTGTAAAATATGATTATATTATTGAAGCATATGAAATATAAGACAATGTTATGACAATGACATTTTGTTTTGTTTAGGTAAATATTATTTGGTCGATGCTGGATATCCAAACGTACCAGGATTTCTCACGCCTTATCTGTGTACACGCTACCACCTAAAGGAGTTTTCAAGAGCAAACCCAATAAACACCCCACAAGAGTTGTTTAATCATCGACACTCCTTGCTTAGGAATGTAATAGAGCGTACATTTGGGATTTTGAAGCAGCGTTTTCCTATATTGAAGTATGCGACGTCTTATCAAATCAAGACACAAACATATATTGTTCTGGCATGTTGCATACTTCACAACTTCATAACGATAGAGGACGACCTTCCATCTGAGGTAGAATTTGAAGAGGAAGATGGTCGTGATGGGATAGATGTACCAGTGCTTGAGACATATGGATTGAGCCAGCGTGAAAGAGATGATTGGGCCAATTTTTGAGATGAAATAGCAAGAAGGATGTGGGAAGACTATAGTTCCTGATCTTAGCTGGTTGAATAACTATTATGGCAGTGTTTAAACTAATGTCAGATTTCATAAATTTCACAAACTGATACTATACATTGATAAAAGCTATTATGCCATATTTAGTATTGTCATGTTATATTCAATGTTGCTATATTTTATATTTAATGTTGCTATATTTTATATTTAATGTTGCTATATTTTATATTTAATGTTGTCATGTTATATTTAATATGGTCATGTTACGTTTAATAATGCTATATTTAATGTTGTCATGTTATATTTAATATTGTCATGTTATGTTTAATGTTGCTATATTTAATGTTCTCATGTTATTTTTAATATTGTCATGTTATGTTTAATGTTGCTATATTTAATGTTTACATAAGGTATGTCTAGGGATGTCCCAAATGAGGAGAGTCACTGTGAGATGTCCTCATTTGTGACAAGGACAGTCACACATGTGGACAGTCACTGTAAAGACAACATGATAATGTACACTCAATGTAAGATGTCCTCATTTGTGACTGTCCTTACAGTGAGTGTACATTATCATGTTGTCTTTAGAGTGACTGTCCTAAGAAGTTCCCAGGTGTAACAAGTTCTAAGAATATACCAACAGTTCTAAGAAGTTCCCTAGCACACAGTAGCATCTACAAAGAAGAATATACCAGGAGTAACAACTATAGAGGATACCATTTGAAATTGTCCCTTCTTCAACAAACTGTCCCTTCTTCAACAAATGAGGGCAGTCACTGTAAAGACACCATGATAATGTACACTCATTGTAAGTGTACATTATCATGTTGTCTTTACAGTGACTGTCCTCATTCAAGTGGCAATTACACAAGGGACAGTCACTGTGAGATGTCCTCATTTGTGACAAGGACAGTCACACATGAGGACAGTCACTGTAAAGACAACATGATAATGTACACTCACTGTAAGATGTCCTCATTTGTGACTGTCCTTATAGTGAGTGTACATTATCATGTTGTCTTTAGAGTGATTATCCTCATTTGTGACTGTCCTTACAGTGAGTGTACATTATCATGTTGCCTTTAGAGTGACTATCCTCATTTGTGACTGTCCTTACAGTGAGTGTACATTATCATGTTGCCTTTAGAGTGACTGTCCTCATTTGTGACTATCCTTACAGTGAGTGTACATTATCATGTTGCCTTTAGAGTGACTGTCCTCATTTGTGACTATCCTTACAGTGAGTGTACATTATCGTGTTGTTTGTGCATCAGGTATGTCTATGGATGGTGATGTTCAAGTTGTCCAGGCAACTTCTTCTTCCAAGAAGGTGTTCTAGACAAAAGAAATGGAACGCAAGTTGCTAGACTTGCTACAAGAGCAAGTGCAGCTTGGAAAGAAAGCCGAAGGGGGTTTCAAGAAAGAGGCTTGGACAGCCATAGAAAGGAGGTTCAATAATGAGATGAAAATGAACCTATCGAAGGAAAACTTCAAGAACAAGCTAAAAACTTGGAAACAAGGGTATAGACTTATGAAAGACTTGAGGAATACAAGCAGCTTAGCTTGGAACGAAACCACCCAAAGTATGGATGCTGATGATAGTGTTTGGGAGGAGTTGTGGAAGGTAAAATGGTCTTCAAATCTCTTTTTAAGTTGAATATATCTTTTTAAATAATGAAGGACCAATAATGAATTGAATTGTTATGCCATGATACAGAGAAAGGAATTTAAAAATGCCAGAATGTATAAGAGGCAACCATTTCAGTACTATAATGAATTATCCTCTATTGTTGGGAATGACATAGCTGAGGGCACTGCAGCTGCCACAGCTCAAGAGACGGAGGAGGATTTCATTGATGATGATGTTTTCAGTTATCATGGTATGGATAATGCCTATTTTGAGACTGCTGCTGATTTGGCTAATGATGGTAATGAATCTGTTGATACACCTGTATCGAACCAATCTACTGCAAGCAGCAACGATAACCCTTCAACATCGTCAAGGATGACAAAGAGGAGGAGGGGAACATTGGTAGGTTCCTTGGATTCGATTTGTGAAATGATCAAAGATCTGTCTGCAGGCATTACAGTAGGCCTTGCACAGCCTCTGAGAGTGGACAAAGCATCTAGTTTGAGAAGTGAGGCAGCGGAGTTGCATAAAGCACTTAAAGCAATCCCTGGCCTTTGCGACTCTACTATAATTGAAGCGTACGAAAAGTTAATGCATGATCCACAATCAGCTGCACTATTCTTGACAATGGATGAAGGGGAGAGAATCCAGTATATGATATTGAAGTTTGGACTTTAGTTGACCGATGTTTATTAGGTCTTCTATTTAAAATCAAAACTAATGTTTGTGAAATGTTGCTTTTTGATACCAATTTTCTGCTATGGATTAATTTGTATTCTCTACATTGTCTTTGGATTAATTTGTATTCTCTGCAGTATCATGTTGTCTTTAGAGTGACTGCCCTTATTTGTTGAAGAAGGGACAGTTTCAACTGGTCTCCTCTATAGTTGTTACACTTGGTATATTCTTCTCTGTAGATGCTACTATGTGCTAGGGAACTTCTTAGGACTGTTGGTATATTCTTAGAACTTATTACACTTGGGGTATTCTTCTCTGTAGATGCTGCTGTGTGCCATGGTCCAAACGGGCCCATAAATGTGGTTGAATAGCAATACATTCAAGTGGCAATTACACAAGGGACAATATTCAACTCCTAGTAGCTTAATCTGGAATGTGTTTGTTCCCAAATTTTCTAATGACTTGTAGGATTCAATATATCTATATTTCACTTTCTTTAATTACTCTCTGGAAGGCCTTTGCTAATTAGAATATCACAAGGTCTTGATACATCTGGAACTATCAACATCTTATTTGTACTGTTATTGCTTTTCAATTTGCATTAGTACTTTTACATGCAGCTGTCATCTTGTTCAAAAAACTCTGTTTCACCATCTTTGATTCTTCAATGTACAGATTTACTAAGCCTATAAATCCATAGACTATATGAAATGATATGAACGTTTACCTTAATCTATTGAGTGGCAATAGATTAAGGTAAATGTTTACCTTAATCTATTGAGTGGCAATAGATTAAGGTAAATGTTTACCTTAAGCTTTAAAGAAATCTGATAGATTGGGTTAATCAACGAACCTTTATTTATTTTTTCATTTCCTTTCAATGGATGTGTAATTTTTAGTGTCTGTTAAACCATCAGCAAAAATCGAAGCCTGTTTCTATGTAGGAACATGTGTATAGGTCAGTGATGACTAAAAGGATCGTGCATCCTTCCTTTTCAGTTGAGAAATTAGGAACAACATATTTACTATTTCTGTGGTGGCGTTCTAATTGGTAAAGCTCTAGAACATGGGGTATGGTATAATTAGGCAGCTCTTGGTGCAGAGAAAGAATGTGAAGTCAAATTTCATAGATAGTTCATAATTTTAATCCATAAATGCTATTAAATTTTCAAAAGCTATTTTTCTCGGCTTATGCTGTGGCCAAGTGCTTTTTCCATTTAACTTGTACTTTAATCTACTGTATTTTTTGGAAGTGAATTCCTCCTATAGAATGACTAATTTCATGCAACACTAGACCAGTGTCTATAGAATGACTAATTTCATGCAAGACAATGGCTCTATCTGACAGAGAGTCCATGCTAGGCTTCATGACTTGATGCATTTTACGTTGCCTTTGGGTGAAGATAGGGAACTGTAACTAGTATCAGTACTGAACATGCTTTTACTAGAACTGCTTGTGCTAATGAATCAGAGCAAAATTACCTTTGTCCTCATTGAAATACATGTTGCACACACACACACACACACACACACACACATATATCTCTTAACATGTACATATGTGTTTCTCAATCATGAATTGGGTGTTTGCCTGTCAAGCATCAATTTGGTCTCTAGGAATTGTGCACTCTCTCTTACTTTTGAAAAAGCATTTGAGCACTGTGCTAACTAATGAAAAATCCCTATTTTGAGGCCCATAAACTGATCTTTTTACAGAATCTTGACCATAAAAAAAAGAGTGATGAAACTCAATCCTCTTTGAATGAGGTCCCACCTGCTTTGCTTTTGGGTCACCACACTATATAATGAAAGTGCTCATTATTGGCCACTTCCTTCACTGTTGTTTAGGATATGGTCAAGAGACCTACTACCATTTTTTGGATACTGTCCAAAACAACACCCAAATCAAGGGGAGCAGTATGCAGCACAAGGGGATGGGAATAATATGAAATGGATACACTAGTGATAGATAACAAGGTGTTGACATTTTGGTTTTCCGTGGGGGACAAACTGAAAAGATGTATGGTATGTGAGGCAAATTCATCTTCTACCATGAAGTCCCTATTTAATTCAAAACCAAATATAACACAAAAGCCATTCCTATTTTGTACAGTTTCTCCACACATATTTACCATAGAAGTTTCTAGTTTAATTCTAGAAATAGTTTGTAGAGTGTTTGGTTCATGTGTGTGAGCCTACTTCATGTGTGTGGATTATAAGCATGTCAAAGTGTCTGAATATTGAGTGTCTTATTTCTATTGCTATTGTTTAATTTTGGGATTGTTGATATAGGTGCATTATTGAAATCGGTTTGATGGCTCTGATCAATGTGCCAAGTTGTCGATGTGGTGGTGGGCAGTGCCAGTTGAAGATTTCATGGTCAGTGGAGAACCCTGGATGACAATATTGGTGTTGTCCAAACAAAAAAAAGGTTGCTAATGTGTATATATTTAATGTTTGTAATGTAAATACTATTTATTATATTTAATGTTTGTAATGTAAATAGTATTCAATACTAATGTAGATTGGGCATCACAGGGCTATCATGATTGTGGGTACTTTAGATGGGTCGATGACAACCCATCTACATCTATTCACCCATCTCCAGTCATCCACGATCCAGACATCCACCCATCTCCACTCATCCACAATCTAGGATTTGAGTGCAATAGTTGTCAAGCTAGGACACATGAAATTAAATTTTTACGATGCCTTCTCTGTATTGTAATCGCATATCTTTTGTGCGACCATATGCGTAGATGAGCTGAAGAAGTATTCAGTTTTGTATTTTGATATTGTAATATGCGGAGATGAGTTCAGGAACTAGTCAATTTTGTATTTTGATAACTCCTCTTCGCTCCAAGTACGCATATATATGGTCCACATAGTTTTTTTCACAATAATTTTTCATGTTTATGGCTTAGGTGAGCCCCAATTTGGTATTAGTCACATGATTTAACGTTGTTTTCGTGGTTATTGCTTTGTAAAATTCTAACCCAGGTTTGTAGAGGAATTTTGAGGTTAACATAGATATATCATGTATAAACTCATTTAATTGGTCATGTTTTTATCTTGACAAGCGTGGATCATTCAGGTAAGAATCAAAGGGGGTCATAGAAGGTAATAATAATTAATAAGATTTTTTAAAAAAACACATACAAAAGTTAGCAACTGAATGTACTTCATTGGTGTACTAACAAAAGCACAAAGCAGTTGTATGTTCTATGTATGCAGTGTCTATAGACAAAAACAAGAGTTCGGGCATGATAAAGCGTCAAAGACTCATCAGACTAAATTATAACATTGTATCTGCATTATGTAAAATGAGGGATGCCTCATTCAAGTTGTAACACTGTATCTGCATTATGTAAAATGAGGAATGCCTCATTCAAATTATGTAAAATGAGGAATGCCTCATTCAAATTATGTAACAACTCATGATTTTGCCAGGCTAGACCGGAGGTTTTCTCCACCCGGCTCTTTCCTACCGGTGCTCCTATTGAGCTGGGTTGGCAACATTTTGTAAAAAATAAATAATAAAATAAATGACTTGTTTATAAATTTGTGTATTTTGGGTCTACAAATTTTACAAGTTTTATAAATTTTATATTTTATTTGTGTATTTTGGGTATACAAATTTTATAAATTTTATATTTTATTTTGGGTCTATAAATTTTATAAAAAAGTTATACAAAATGTTACAATTTTTATAAACTTATAAACATAATTTTATTTCAAAATATTATAAATATTCAAAATCGCATACAAATAAAATAAAATAAAATAAGTATTCAAAAAAAATAAAAATAAAAAAAAATGTAGAAATATTTGACATTAAAATATCATCCACAATTAGTTCGAAACTCACAGTTGATGCAGCGATTTTTTGTTGGGACTTTGAGCACTGCATTCCTCCAGTCTAGGTGCTCCATTTGTGAGCATTTTCGTCACTTATTAAGGGCAGTAGAAATTGTAAAAAAATCGCAAGTCTTATATGTGCAGACACTGATTTCTGGGAGCCCTTTGTCATTATTGAAGGTGCAGAAAATCCAAGGAAAAAATCGCAGGGTATTGTTCCAGGCAGTTTCGACTGTCAATAGAAATTCAATAAAAATTGCATATGAAATCGCAGTCTTCTTGATTTGGTGGCAGCCCAGTTGTAGGGAATTTGGCAACAACAAAGGCATATGGTTTCAGTACAGTCCAGAGAATTCATCATCAAACTCAGGCATATTTGAAAGTTGCAGCTGCATCCCAGACATTGACGCCCATCGCTGTGATTGAAGTACTGCTGAATCTGGATCACAATTTTCTTGAGAATACAAATCAATTCTAAGCTGGACGCACACCTTTGATAAGTAATCTACTGCTGTATAAGGCTGGGAAGGCCCATCAAACATTGCGATTCTTGCTCAGATTGTTACGGCTACATTCTTCTGAATATTCGTGCACGAAAACAAAGGGTTTGGAATCCAATTCGCAGCAGACATTGAAAAATTCGCAGGGTTTCATCTGTGATTTCTAACCAGATCTATAGGGTTTTTCTGGCGAATTGTTACAGTTTGAATAGAAGGTCTTCATTTCAGGTTCTTAAAAAAGGGTGCTGCAATTTTGTGACAATTTTCATGCTATTTCACGATTCAACATTGGAGTTTCAGTGACCTACTAGACAGGCTATGCTATCAGCAAAATGCAAACTTTTCATTCAAAAAGGAAATTTGTCTTTCAAAGGCGTCAAATAAATATAGGTCTTTTCCATGAGAATCGAGGTGCGAAGAAAGATTTTACAGGTGCTGCAAAGAAGCAAGACAAAGAAGAAGTGTTTTCAAGCTATTGTTTTAATTGTTGGCTCTACGACCACAAGAAAAAAGATTGCCGTAAACCAGTACAACATCACCCTTCATATGAACATTTGAAAGATTTCATAGCAAAATAGAAGAAATTAGCTGAGGAAAAAGCAGATTTGGAATTGCACGCAACCTCCACTCGAGAAAAACCAAATCCATCAAATGATGTTTCTACTCCGATTAAGGGTTCCTCTATTAACCCTAATAATTCTTCATTACCAGATAAGCAAGAGAAGGATTCCCAAAAGGAAAAATTTAAGGAAATTGTTAAGGTGGAGAATCTTGGTCCTACATTTAGAATAAATAATTTAATCCCTAAGCAAACTAGGGATGTTAAGCTAAAAGTCTTCTCAGTCAAAGCATTGGACATGCAGATAAATATCTATTCCAAGACCAAGTATGTGAAATTAGGCATAGGCATCAGGGCTGCTAAGGTGGGAAGACCTGAGAACAATTTAAATTGTAGAACCAATGATCCCCTATCTGCTAAGGGGGAAGGCGGGATCTTACCTACTCAAGCACCTCCCGTTTGCATGATGAAGAATGAACCCACTTGGCAGATGGTTAAAAATAGGAAAAAGGTTAACAGGTATCAGCTATCTCATAGTACTTTTAATCTATCTTTGAATAATTCATTTGATCTACTTAAAGAGGAAGATAATGGGAAATATTCTCCCCCCCCATAAAGGCTATAAGGTAGGACAGAAGAAGCTCCATACCAATGTCTCAGAGCTCTACCCATAGAATGAACATACACATAGAAATAATTTAAAAGGTTTAACAGGTAACAAAGGAGTAAGGATGTTTCAGGAACAAAACGTATAGGTATACACGCCCCCTCATAAGTGTAATAAAATTATGGAGAGTAACAATGGTAAAATTATAGGTAATTTCTTTCAGAATCCTAATATGATTAGAATAGATCTAGATGGAAAATGCATAGAACAGAGACAAAATTCTTTTGCAGATACAGGGCTGATTTGCAGATGGTCTGGAGTAGGAACTTCTACCACAGATCTGATAGCTTGGCTGAAATCTCAACTCCTGAATGAGGTAAGTATATCTATCTTATTAGAAAATTTTATTTTCATTAATTGTAAAGATGGAAATATTAAAAGTAAAATTAGAAATGAAGGTTTAGCTAAATATAAAGACTCTGATTTTTATATTTTTGACTGGGTTCCCCTGTTCAACCCAATAAACCTTAAGGACTTTCTTGTAGAAAAAGCTATTGTTCTTAGAAATATGCCGATAGAATTATCTGATGTAGAAACTATCAAATTAATAGGAAATCAAATTGGTGACTTTCTAAGCATTATTGATAATGATAATAACCAATATGTAAAAATCATTAGAGTAAAGATCAACTATCATAAAAAATGGATTCATCCCATTAGATTATGCTTTAATTCAAACTCTATTATTATTAACCCCATTATTCTAGAAGATTTTGTAGAAAGACAAACAGAGGATCTAGAAACCAAAAATTTAGGACAAATTAACACTCATTTTCAGAAGACATCAGAATTAAAGATGAGCTTTAACTTAGAAAACGGAGGTTTCACTATGACTTCTCCTAAGAAAATTAATCCGATTAGCATCTCCACACACCCTTCAAACTCTGTGTGTCAACCCCCTTTGGCTCTTGAAAAGGACATATCAATAAATGAGACCTTAAATGTTGAAGTCAAATCTCCCCTACCCTTATCCCCAAAACATAACAATAACCTTAGTACGCAGTGTTTCAAGCAAGGAATTAATTCTAAAATTACCTCTCACAGCTTGAATAGAATCTCCAACAGTCCAGAGGATAAAGAGAGATCTCTTCTAAAGGAGAACCAAAAAATAGAAGAAGAAATAGTTGAGATCACCAATGAATTAATGGACACCCTTATAGATGAAATATGTGACAAAGAGGAACTTGAGCACCAGAAAAGTTTGCTAATTAAAAGCATTATAGAGATGTCGGCATCAGACAACACTTAGGAAATTGGAGAAGAAGACATTGAAACTGAATGCTTACCAAATCTTGATGAGATAGGAGATATGGAAAGGGATCTTAATGATAGAAAAGATCCCTCGTATGGTAGGAAAGAAGATATAAATAATACAAGGAATCAAAATGAGGAAGAGATCAGAATTTGCCTAGAAGGAATCAACAATGATGATAGACAATTAGGATTGGCAACAACCATTGATGGAATCAAACCCGGCGGCAATCTTTCATCGCTTAAAGACTCCATAGAAGGCCTCTTTGGTATCACCAATGAAGATAGGTCGTTAGGTATAGGAATGAAAAGAGGAAGTCTGAGCACCCCTAATATCAATAGAATTAAAAAGAAGAGGGGGAGGAAATCTGTAGTGGAGTTAAGAACTATGAATGTTAATGCAGGAACCCAAAAAGAGATCGGAGATATTCCTAATATTGATAAAAACTTAGAACTCATCCCCTCTGAATCTTTCCATTAGACAAAAGAAATGAAAAAAGAAGGAATGGATAAATCCCCCTTAGTGGAGACCATTGACCAAGGATCACTACTAGACTTTTTAGGATTAGACCCTACCTCTATTATGGAGGATTCTAGAAGTAATGATATAATAGCAGGAGTATTAGGTTCACTATCGAATGAAGAACTCTGTGAGGAAAACAAAGAAAACATTGTTAGGAACAATATAGAAACTTTAGGTTTAGGCAAATCTATTAAGGGCAAGTTAGAAGCCGATACAGGGAAAGTAGTCAAATCAAGAGGTAGAAAATCCCTTGCTGAACTAAGAGCAAATGAAGGAATGGCGCCAGGCCAGGTTAAAATTACCGATATCCTATTCTCTGGGAAGGGGAAGGTCCTTCCCAAGTCTTCATGAAGATCATTAGTTGGAATGTTAGGGGTTTAAATGCCCCTAACAAACAACGCCTTGTAATAAGGCAATTAGCAAAAATTAAACCAAATATGGCTATGATACAAGAAACAAAGCTTTCTAATGAAGGATATGATAATATAAAAAAGAGTGTAGGAATTAGAGAATTAATAGGTTATGAGGTAGAAGGTGCTTCGGGTGGAATTGCGTTTATTTGGGATCCAAGAGAAATAGTTTTCAATATTCATGAAAAACATAAAAATTGGATGGGAGGTCAAATCAAAAGTTTAAAGTCAAATTTAAAATTTAATCTAATAAACATGTACGCACCTAAATTATTACATGAAAAGAGAAGTGTATGGCAGGAGGTTAAGGATTATATTGAGAACTTCCCGAATGAAACATTTATACTAGGAGGAGATTTTAATGCTATCCTATCCTTGGGAGATAAACAGGGTGGGACAAAACACGTATCAAAAACTACTTTAGAATTCTAGGAATGGATAAATAATATAGGGGCTTCGAAAATTGAATCAGACAGAGGGAAATACACCTGGACTAACAAACGAAAAGACACAGAGTTAATAGTAGAAAAATTGGACAAGTTCTTCTTTATTGGAGAATTGAGAAATTTTGACTTTAATCTTACTAATGAGGTACTACCCATTGTCAGTTCTGACCACTTTCCTATAGAACTAGTAATTTCAGAACCAATCAGAAACAAAAAGATCCCATTTAGATTTGAAAAAATGTGGTTACTTAATGAGGAATGTTTGAATCTAATTAAAAAATGGTGGACAGAGGCAAGGTTTGAAGGCTCCAAGATATACAAAGTCGTAAGGAAACTAAAATTAATAAAAAGAAATCTGTCTCAATGGAGTAAAAACACTATTGGGGATATATTTGTGAAAAGAGATCTTATAGAAAAAGAGCTGGAAAATGTAAATAAGGAGATTATTGAAGAAGGAAGATAAATTTTAGATGATAACATAGAGCAAGAACTATTATGTAAATACTATGATTCTCTTTCACAAATTAGCGCCTTCTGGGGGCAAAGAGCGAGAGAAACATGGCTCAGGGAAGGGGATCGAAACACCAAATTTTGTCACAATAGTGTCAAGGCTAGAAGGAATTTGAATAAGATTTTGAAAATCAAAGATAGCAATGGAAATATAATAGAGGATCCCAAAGAAATTGCAGATTTAGCAGTCTCTTTCTTTCAAAACTCTCTGAATAACCTAGGGAGTGTGAATTTGTTGGACCAGGCCAAGCTTTTAAGTAACATCCCTCGTATAATAACCCCGCTTCAGAATAACATCTTAAATGTCACATTTACGGAAGACGAAATACTCAAGGCTCTAAAAGAAATGAACTCGGATAAATCCCCTGGTCGTGATGGATTCCCAACTTTTTTAAAAAAAAAGTGTTGGTCATTTATGGGCAAGGAAATTACTGATGCGCTAGAGGGAATGAGAAACTCGGGACATATTCTTAAAGAGATAAATAACACATTCATTGCTCTTATTCCCAAAAAGGTCAATGCAGAGAACTTTAACAAGTACAGAGCTATCTCCCTATGCAACACTCTGTATAAAATCTTCTCAAAAGTTTTGGCAGGCAGAATGAAACAACTTCTTCTGTTAATAATATCAGAAGAACAAACAAGATTTGTCCCTAATAGGTCAATTCTGGATGGAGTGATTATTGCTCATGAGGCTATATATTCAGTAACAAATAATAAGGTTCCGAGTATGTTAATTAAGTTAGACATTAGTAAGGCTTATGATAAAGTGGATTGGAGATTTCTGTGTAAATGTATGGAAGCTTTTGGATTCTCAAAACAATGGATCAATATGATTTATGAATGCATCTCCACCCCTCACTTCTCAATCATGGTGAATGGGTCCCCTGAAGGCTTTTTTAACCGTTCTCAAGGTTTGAGGCAAGGAGACCCATTATCACCCTTTTTGTACATTATTATGGCAGAAGCTTTGGGGAGAGCTATCAAGAAACTTCAAGAAGAGGATAAAGTAAAAGGAATCAAGATTACTTCGGGAGTCGAGGCTACTACTCATCAACAATATGTGGATGATAATCTCCTTTTTGGAAAGGCACTTCTAGAAGAAGCTCAAGCGTTCAAAGAAATCTTAACAACTTATGCTAAAGCTTCTGGACAGTGTATAAATGAGGAAAAATCAGAAATTTTTTTCATCAATACTGAAGAGAGACGAAAGAATGAGATTAAACGTATACTAAACTTCAAATAAGGCTTCTTTCCGTGTAAATATTTAGGTTTACCTCTGGATAAGGGGGTCAAATCAAATCACTTATGGGGAAATACAATTCAAAATATCTCGAAGAAGCTAGATCAATGGAAAGGTAAATGGTTATCAAATGCAGGAAGGGCTGTTATGATCAAGTCAGTCCTCTCTGCTATTCCTATTTATCAAATGATGAGCATGAGAATACCGATAGGTATCAATAAGGAGATAGCGCAAAAATTAAGAAGTTTTTTTTGGCAGGGATTGGGGGAAAAATCAAAACTAGCATTAATTGCTTGGAATAAGATTTGCAAGCCTAAAGAAGAAGGAGGACTGGGAATTAAAGACCTTATGCTTCAAAACAAGGCCTTGGGGGCGAAATTAGTATGGAGAATGATTAAAAACCCAAAGGCAAAATGGGTAAAAATTCTACGATATAAATACTTACTAGGAGAAGATGAGGTAAGTGTATGTCATTCTGATAATTATCCGATGGGCTCACGCATATGGAACTTCATAGAATAATGTAAAGATATAGTACTAGAGTCCCTTTCCTGGGATGTGAAAAGTGGGGATAAGGCTTTATTCTGGGATGACTCGTGGGGAGGAAAACCTGCCCTTCGTGAAATTCTTGGAAACGAGCAGCTAATTTAACTAATCAAACAGAGTAAGGGAGAGCGGGTTAAAGACTATTTTTCACAGATTAATAATAGTAAGGGAAGTAGCTGGGCATGGAATTCTCTAGAGGAATTCAGACTTCCCCTTAATTTCCAAGAAATACTAAACAAAGCTTTACAAGAATGAAACTTCAATCCACGCTCTGGGGAGGACATAATCATATGGGCTACCTCAAAGAGTGGTGTATACAATTCGAAAGAAGGTTTCAATGTTATATCAGGGATAGAAAAAATAGGGTACCATGGTCCTTCTAGGTGTGCTCTATGTGAAAAGGATAGTGAAACAATAAATCATATCTTGTTAAATTGTGAGTTTGCTAATAAATGTTGGCTTTGGGCTCTAGAGAAATTAGATCTGAAGACTGCTCTTCAAAATGATATCACAGAAGTGTTTAATTCTTGGCAAAGATCATGTAAAGAGGACTTATATAGTAAAATGAGATATATAATCCCATCCTTGTTAATCTGGGAATTATGGAAGGAAAGGAACTATAGAATTTTTCAAGATAAAAAGATGAACATTGAGAGATTTTTAAACAAATTAGAGGCTAATATAGTAGAAATTACTAACAATAGAAATATGCTGGGACAATCAAGAATGAAATTCTCATTAGAAGATAACAACCAGAGGAAAAAGTGGTATGGTCTGAAAGTTCCTCCCTGGATTGGACCTAACACTGACAATAAACCCTTATTAAGGGCAAACTGTAAGTGGGAACCACCGGAGCAAGGGTGGATTAAGCTGAACTTTGATGGGGCAGCCAAGGGAAATCCGAGGGTGGCAGGAATAGGTATTTGTCTACATAATGCGAAAGGAAAGCTTTTAGGAAGGATAGCGAAACCTATAGGAATAAAGACTAATAATGAAGCCGAAATAGAAGCTATAAGAATAGGTCTGACATGGTGTAAAAAGTGGAAGCTCAATAGAATTGTGATTGAAGGAGACTCATCTATTATAATAAATGCAATAAGACAGGGTAGAACACCGAATTGGAAACTAAATAGTGCTATTGAACAAATAATGGAAACTCTTGAAGTTATAGGAGATTATACAATGAATCACATCTATCAGGAGGGTAATTCGGATGCAGATAAGTTAGCTAACCTAGGAGCTGATGGGCAAGAAATTGAAGAATTTGATGAGAGTTTGAAAAAAGAACACGGAAGGTGAAGAAAAAAGATATCAAAATAGGAATTTGAGACTAGATGTAAAATATATACGAATTTAAAAGTAAACAAGTATAGATTCATATGTGAGTGAAATTTAAATAATAAATACATATATATAAAATGCATATTTATTTTCATTAAGGTGACCTCCAGTCCTTTAATTTATGCAAAAATTTCCTCAAAATTTAGCTTTGAATATAAAATATGTAAATTTAATAAAATCAAAAGCTTAATTCTAGTGATCGTGAAGAGGAGGGAAGACAATTCTAATTACCCCATAACTCTTAGACTGGTAGGAATGTTTTGCTCATTACTATGTATGCTTTGACCATATTTGTTGTATTCCTGTGATCTTGTGATCTTGACCAAATAGCGCTTGTGTTCATACTCAAGAAAGTAGTTAAAAGTGACTGATCTAATGTAAATAGTGTGGAAAAGTGCTCATAAACTCCTCATGTTCATACTAATGTAATAGTGCTTATACTTAGATGATAATGTTTTATTTAGTAGACTAACTCATTGTAAATTAGAAGAATAGAGACGGCCTAGTGTTTTCATAGTTTTGCAGGAATACAGGAAAATAATAACAGACCTAATAGGAGGTTTGAGAACTTATTAAAGCTAAGGTAGACACTCGAAGAGTGGGACTGAGAGAAAAATGGCATGATTCTTTAAAAGCGCAATTAAAGGTAAAGGAAGGATCATTAACTCTAAAGATAAGAGAAGAATATATGTAATCTCAATCTGCATAAACATATGGTACAAAATGGGAATGCCCATTAGCTGTACTTAAAAGAGCATTGTAGTTAAAAGTATAATGAAGATTTATGTTCACTATCATGGAGGTATGCCTCCATCAATTTGTATGTAAAAGAGAAGGCCCTCTTTGACTCCATCAAGTGGAGCTTTGTAATCCTACGCTTGTAGGAACTCTAAATTTGATAAATTATTTTTGGACTAATGTCCCGGGCCAGACTGGAGGTTTTCTTCCCCGTTCTTTCCTACCAGTGCCCACACGAACGGTGGAAATGTAAAAAGATAAATATTAAATAAATAAAATCAAGGCTTCAGTCATTTACTGATAAAAAATAAAATAAAATATTATAATAATTTTTTTTGGCTCTATAAATTTTATAAAAAAATTATACAAAATGTCACAATTTTTATAAACTTATAAACATAATTTTATTTCAAACTATTATAAATATTCAAAATCGCATACAAATAAAATAAAATAAAATAAGTATTCAAAAATAAAATAAAATAATAATAATATTTTATTGCAAAAATAAAATAAATATTCAAAAATACGAAAAAAATATGAAAAACATCATAACATTTGAAAAAATCACAAATTGTTACAAATAAATTAATAAAATAAATTATCTTCCAGTCAATATTCCAATTCCAAAATGCGCAGCCAAACGCGGAAAATAGATCTTCTCAGTCATCTTCCAGGTGGTCCAAACGGGTCGTACACATATTTCGGATATCATTTTGAGGATATGGATATTCCAGATTTGCAACATATTCCAAAATTGACCATATTCGGCATTCCGTATGCCATGGTCCAAACGGGCCCTATAGGAACAAGAATATCACTACTATCAATTTCACTGCGAATGTCTCTACTTTGGTCGTCCTCCCTACCCCTGCATATTCGAACACATTTTTGAAGATTGCCCATCAATATTTCTCCTTCCTCCGCTGCCTCCATTGTGGATAAACCAAGGTAGACATTGAACTTCTTCTGCAACAAGCTTCCTAATCCGGCGCTTCTGCAAAATGTAAGATCCTTTCTTCATTACTTCACCATGAGACAAAATTTCAAACTATTTAATAGGAAAATATCTTCTGTCAAAGTTGTTCTATACAGTCTCTCTACAGAAAATTACATGCACCTACAAATGATCTTTTACCTGCTTGACTCCCTCAGCTGGGCTAACTTGACAACGACATGATGAGAGCTTCCTAGTTCTGAGAACCCATGAAAGTTCAACCATTTAAGCATTGCTAACTTGGCCACCGTGTAAGGAAGTCTTTGTAAACCTGAACAACATTGAAGGTCGAATTCCTGGAGCTGTGCTAGGTCGCCAATTGTGTTCGGAAGAATCCTTAAACCTCTGCATTCCTTCAAGCTCAATTTTTGTAGTTGTGCTAGATCGCCAATCGTGTCTGGAAGAACCCTTAAACTAGTCTCCCTTCATGCCTGAAAATCACCTTGTACGTATTAGATTCTACGATACAAAGTTAAGCTGTAAATACTAATTAAAAAGCAATTACTATGATCATAGAAAGAAAGATATGAAGCATATTCAATTCCACAAATCGGGCCAGCTTATAGCATTCCGAATAGCTACAAGAAGTAGCTAATGAATTTATTAAATGAGAAATGCAACATGTTTCAAAGCAGACATAGGTTGTTATTATTAGGAAAATGTCATAAATTAAAGCACAGCCATTAAAGCTATTTTTTTTTTGATCAATAAGGGGCCGAGGCTGAGATATATATTAAAATATTAAAATGTACAGGCATTAAAAGTTTAAAGCTCTCTGGGAGAGAAACAAAAAGCTTAAAAGCAAGAGAATCCTCACAATGAGAACTAGTAGTACTATACTAGAGTTGGAAGAGTCTAAAATATGAGCTTAGCTAAGAAAAACATATTAAAACTTCAACAAGAATAAGCTAGCATAGTTGAGATAGAAAAATCTTGGCATGACCTGTTCCATCCTTAATTTGAAGCCGAGGAAGAGTCCTGATCAGGGGAGCTTGAAGACTCTACATGAGATTCCTCTCCCCTGGATTCTATAGGAGAATCTTGTTCCATATTGACTTCATCTTGATCTTACTATTCCTCTTCTTTCGACCCCTCCTCATGCATATTTCCATCAGCTCTTCTTCATAAACAGGGGTATCATAAAGCTATTTGCTCCACACTTGCGAAAAGTTTGATAGGGGAGTCCATTTTGTTAGAAGGAGCAATTGCAGAGCTAGCTAAAACATAAGAAAGGAGAGCTGAAAACTAATAAAATAGCAGGGACCGATGACACTGATACCCTAATTCCAGCATAGCTGTATGTTTTCTGATCAAGAGGCATCCAATTTACTGACATTGTTCATCTATGTGCGCAATGTCAGAAATAGAGAAGGAGCAAGATTTCTTGCTAAACTGGAGAAAGGAAGTGTTGATTTCCCAATGAAGAGAGGCAAGAATGTCTTGAAAAGGGAACAAGTTACCCTGCCACCAAAAAAAAAAATCACCAACTGTCGTGTATTGAAAAGAGAGAGTATGAAAACTCCATGTGATTGTCCTTGAATCATCCCATCCATCAGGAGAGAGTAGAAACAAAGAGGTGAGGAGTGCCGCCATTTACTTTACTAGCTGATGGGAAATCGGTGGCAGTGTCACTTCTTCTCTACCAAGCACTGCCACTTGACACTAAGGCATCAATGCTAGAAATCCAAGACTTCAAGTACGCAACAAACAAACAAATTTTTTTACTTGAATGAGTCAGGGGGAGTAATTTTGATAATTTCATATCCGTTGAGGCTAAAATTTCAAAAAATATTTTTTAAATGAGTCCCCTTGGATGCCATGTCAGCCAACTCATCTGCCAGTGTGTTACCTTCTCAAAAAATGTGATTTAGAGTTATTGAGTCAAATCTATGGATTGATTGAAGGATGACGTCTAGTAGTGCTTCAAGGCGCAAATTTTGAGTTGTTGCTGATTTAGCAGCATTAATCGTTATCATTGAGTCCCCTTCAATTTCCAATTTGCTTGCTCCAATTTCATGTGCTAAAGCAAGACCATGCAGGAGGGCCTTAAATTCAGCCATATTGTTAGTGTCTTGTTCCAATGGTTTTGCTAGCTTAGCTATTACCTTACCCTCTGAGGAATGAATTATACAACCTACCCTCGAGGGACCTAGATTGCCTTTTGAGGCCTCGTCAAAGTTTAATTTGAACCAGCCCTAAGCAGGGGGTTGCCACATGCAAGATGCTCTCAAAGCTTGATTAATTTTGCATCCTCTGCCCAAGGATAGGGGGATCTTGAGACCGAACCAAGACTTGAACATTTGATCATCCCAGCTTGTATAAAATTTATGTTGAGCTGATTGGATTTGAAGGTGAGAGTTCATCACCTCTACAATTCCAGCTTCAATCTTGTTGAGGATGGATGCCAATTCTATGGAATTATTTTAAAATAATCTTCTGTTCCTCTCCTCCCATAATTTCCATAATAAGATTGATGGGGATAGAGTCCAAAGGTTGCCACAGAGGCTGTTGACATATAGTTTAGGCCATGAAACTAACAATTGCAACAACTCCTTTGGCATCGTTGACAGCCAGCCTAATTTAGAACATAACCAGTTCCAACATTCTGTTGCAAAGGGACATGTTAAAAGCAAATGGTTCACATCCTCTTCATTACATTTGCACAAGGTGCATCTAGAGGGACCATGGTATCCCATTTTTAGAAATTTGTCTGCTGTCATAATTCTGCCCTGAGAAGCAGCCCAAGTGAAGATGCCTGCTTTCGGGAGGCAAGCACTGTGCCAACATAACTGCAAGGGAATTTCTTGTTTATTGAGTTTGGAGCCTTCTGATAGGATAGTGTATCCGTCGTTGACATTATAAGTCCCTGACTTAGCACCATTCTAGATGATTTCATCAAGGTCTTGTTTGATGAAGAATGATCTGTCCTTAATCACCTCTAGTAATCTTGCCAATTCTATCAAATCCAGGTTTAGAGTTGAAAAATCCTTCCATGACCATGAACCGTCCACTAGAAGTGAGGGTGAAGGAATAATATAGTCTTTGAGGTATGGTCCCCATGCTATAAGACAAATCTGACTAATCTCATTTTGGCCTATCGCAGAGCAAATACTAGGAAGTCCTCCCTAGGAATCCTCCCAAAATCTAGTAGCATTGCCTTCTTTAATATTCCAAGTGATGTTGTTATCAATCACATGCCTAGATTTCATGATAAAGTTCCAAATCCTAGAGCCTCTTGGCAGATTTTGCAAGTGAAACATTTCTGATTCTAAATAATTCCCAAGATATTTGCCTTTTAAGATTCTGACCCACTTTAAGTTTTGGTTTTTCATAATCTTCCAATAGAGCTTTGCCCCAAGGGCTTGGTTTTTCCATAGCTGGTTCTTTATGCCTGTTCCCCCAGAAGTTTGTAATTTGCAGATCTTGTCCCAAGAGATAAGAGCAACTTTCTTATTAGTGTCAGTCCCTTGCCAAAAAAATTTCCTTAGTCTCTTAACCATGTCCATGTAACCAGTCGAAGACAGAGAAAGACAAGACATTAAATAAATGGGAATTGCTGACAGAATTGCTTTGATCATTACTAGTCTTCCTGCCCAAGAGAGCCATTTGGATTTCCAAGACTCCATTTTTTTATCAAGTCTTTCATTTACTGATTTCCACAATTGAGAAGATCTCAAGGATTTTTCTATAGGGATGCCCAAATAAGAGCAGGGTAGGGATCCTGGTTTGAAATCCAAAGCTTTTGCAATTTGTTGCTAGAGTTTCATCTTTGTGTGAAAGAAGAATATAATTGATTTTTCTTTGTTTACACTTTGACCCGAAGCACTGGCATACTTTTGAAGACTGCGTAAGGCTCATATAACTGTTAAGAAGAGAATAATAAGAATATCCAAATCCCTTATGCAAGTGGTGGTGTAGTACCCCTCGCATCTTTCTTTTGCTGATACTATGTTTAGTTTGACACTGTTTTATCTTGGTTGATTAGATCAGACATATATTACATGTTATATTTATATTTTGGTGTGTGATTAAACAGTTATAGTTTGGATGTTAATTGTTATGTTTGAACCTGAAACAGAACTTTACGTAATGGTTAAATCTAGTAATGATGGATTTTATATGATGTTTCAAATGCATGTATAAATTGAAGTAATTAGATGATGATTATATTTGGTACTTACCCCATACCCGCATGTGTATGGTATTATGTTTGTTATCATTATGTTTTCTTTTTTGTTGACATGCATGTATGGTAGAGGAGGAGGCGTAGTTACCTGCATTTAGTCGGGTCCACACGTCCTAGCCATCCCTACCATTGTCTGATAGTATGTTCTATATGCACATGTACATGCAATGGTTTTTATGCAGGTTGCAGGTACCAGGCATCGACTTCCCTGGCTTGACAGGATGAGCATGCCATTATTATGTCTCAATGGCGGAGAAGGGGAGTTAGCACCTAGGCCAATTCCCTAACCTAACCATCCTAAAATCACGGATGAGACCTTACTTGACTTACCTAAATCGAATTCATTCTGGTAGAATGAATCCGATATATGTTTTCCCGGTTGAGCATGATATTGTCTTAGGTTTTGTTTCATGTCGGTGTTACATTTTTGACCTTGTGGATCTCATGTCTGATCTCTGATAGTTATTGAAATTATGTTGACACATTGGTAAATATTATGTTATTAGTATGATATAACATAATTAGTTATATATGCTTTCTCTAAGTCTCTTATAATAATAATATTATAAATGGTATATATATTAAGTTTATATGTATGACTATATGTTTATATAGATAGAGCTTATTATATAATCTTGAATATTGAGTGTTATAACTTAATGCAAATGATAAATTAGAAATAAAAAGAAAAAAGAAATTCTACAATTTTAAATTGTCTCATTTTAGGTAGTTGACTTGAATAGTAGGGGGGAAATAATAAAATATTTCTTCTCTACTTTCCAAGTCAATTTAGAGGCAAAAAGAGAGGGACTGGTTACCACTTTTGATATGCAAAAAATTTAGAAGAGAGAATGGAGAGAGAGATGAAGGGTTGAGGAAGAGAAGAGAGGAAGAATAGAAGACAATTTGGGAGCTGTTTTGGAAGCAGCTGAGAGTTCAAGCCTGTGGATTGGAGAGGTATTCTCGGCTGGACTTCATCAGCTTGCTTGTTGAACCAGGTAGGATTCGAGTTCTTTAATATGTTCTAAATTAGTTTTCTTAATCTTTCTATCAAATGAGAGCATACACTTATTTCCTCAAAAAATTGAAGAGTGAAGCAATAGATCTGTGAGAATTTAGTTTGCAATGTGAAATTTTAACATCACAAATATACAATCCTTCTCAAACTCAGTCTTTAGTGAATCCAATTTTGGAAGAGAAACTTGTTACTCCATAACACCATGAAACTTAGTTGTGTTTTGATCCAATGTTTGCCATTTTAGTTAATTAAAAGATCACATAATTATTCTGAATTGAAGATGTAGTATACCTCCTTAGTAATCAAATGTGGAAATAATCATCATTTGCATGGGTTATCAAAAATAAAACTAAGTCTTTAACAAATAGACATTTCCAGCTTGCTGGAAAATGTATGAGGAAAGAAAAAAAAAAAAGAATTCCCATGCTTTCAAAAAAACACAGACATTATTTTAATTTATTTTTGCCACCCTATCTTTTAAACTAATAAACAATTCATATATTGAAAAGCAATTCAAACTATACCTTTTTCCAACTCCTCAAGTGGGACCCACACCTCATGTAAAGGTTAACCCTTTTAGAAACATATTGACCAATAATAAATAAATAAAAGATAATAATAATAATATTTTATTATATCCTAGTGGATTCAAATTTAATTTCCATCACCTCAACACACTCCATCTTCTTTGATGCGTACCCCAACATGTAAGGCCTTAAAGGGCTTATTAAACAATGTTTTTCCTTTCCTTGGGTGATGACATCACCTCCCCACTTGCATAGTACGCAGGTCTTGGGGGGGATGCAATTTAATTTTGTTTGAAACAAATTTTTGGAAGGAATTAATTTTGGTATGGGCTCAACCTCCAAAACTGGCGCCCACCTCCACTTGGCCATGCCTTGTCCTTGGTCAATGTACTCTCCAATCATATTTAATGTGTTGTGCAAGCCCTTTTTGAACATAGGGTGGCGTGAGCTTGGGGGTAGTGTTTGCTTTTGGTCCTGCACTAATAAATGAGTATTCAAACCCATTGCCATTCCTTGGTGGATTTTCTTTTTTGTGTGGAGTGCTTGGGATTTGGTGGGACCCACACCCAAGTCACTTCCACTCCTTGATTTTTGCAGCCCTTTTGGGGAAATTTTAAAATGTTTTATGTTTCTTTTTAATAATATGGATTTGCATGATGAGGTGGAAGGTAGGTCCTAGGTGCTAGGTGTTAGGGGTGATTAATTATAAATTTGATTAGACATTAATAGAATATGTTTTATTAAGCTCTAAGCATGTTATTTTTAAGTTAAAAGTTGGGCAATATAAATTGAAGATATTACTTAAATTTGAATTTGGAATATTAATTCTATTATGTGAATGATTTTATTAACTATTATTTTTATCTTACTAGTGAATTCATTATGGTTTTTGGTATTTAAATTTAGCCTTGGCAATGGAATGTTAACAATAGATGTTATAGCATTATTACTAGCAAACTTATTATTTTATCTTTTAATTGTATTTTAGGAGTGCATTTCTGAGATTAGTAATCTTTCCATTAGTTAGGAAACGTTCCCATTTATCAAGCTATAGTAGGCAATATTAGAGTTAACAATATGGTCACTTTATGGTAGACGTGGATATTCAAATTAGTGGGATTAATTAGTGTGAGCAAAATTACTTGTTAATATGATCATTATGTCTTGGTTTCTTTACGGAATGTCAATTTCTTGTTTACGATGTTCTCTTCTATGTATATCATATGTGCATGTTAAATACTCTGTTGATGTAGTTGATTTACATATGGGATTAGATAACCGAATAGGGGGTAAAATCCAGAGGTCGGGTATATGTTGCGGTTATCAGTTATCTGTTTGTTGATTGTATTTATGGTGCAATGTGGATTCTATCTTCATTTGCTTGTTTTGGATTAGGGTCAATGTGAGACCTTGATGGGGTGGTCAAACCGATCCCTGTTAGTATTTTCCTCCTGGTGGGTTAAAACTTGATTTAGTGGCCAAGTGAATTTATGTTTTGAAATGAGATTTGCTTTAATTGTTTATTTGGTTATGGGAATTTAATGTGTCATAAGTGGCCACAAACCAGGATGGGTATTGTTGTGGAACTAGGGTAGGTTATCTAGATGTGGTGTAGAAGGTGGCTTGCAATGGATCGCCGAGGCCCGCAAGTGGCTGACGGATCATCCATTGACAAGTTTCTTAATTCCAGTGATAACATTATAAAAATTGATTTAGTCAGGATAACATTTAAAAAAAAAAAAAAAGATAATTTGAAATACCTCACCCATGCCTTGAGTGCTAGTTAAGACTAAGGATGGATGTGGGAAGATGCTAGATGCATCATCGATATACTTGTCTTCATGAGAGATATCGATGCCACGTACGATCACTTGAGTGCCGTCGGTTCAGTGAGGAACCTTCAGGACTAAACTCGAGGGTGGATCTACGTGATGACACCTTCCTACTCACACCGTAGATATCCTACGTATGTCAGTGCCTCTGGTAACCTGTATACCCTCTTGTATTAGATATATTCTCCTAGATGTGGTTTGGAGAATGGTCCTTAGTGTGTGTGTGGGCCTGGTGTTATCTCCCTCGCACGGTGGGGTGGACCTCTGGGTTCCACATGGTCGGGTGGTAGTGTACTTCTCCATTGAGACAGTTGCGGACTACCCTTCGTCACTTGGTTGTACACTTGGATCAGTCTATCTCTTTCTTGCAGATTTATGTACCCAGATGTTAAAAGTTATTATGTTGTACTTCTAAGAGGTTTTCACTTGATTTGTAATGATCCCTACGTGGATCCATGATGTATTTTGATACATGTAATTGTATTAAATATCACCGCATACCCTACGACATGTGTAGCGGATGTAGGTGATCATGAGTTGTAATGAAATATTGATTAAGAGATGTATTTAATTTTACTTTGTACTTAAGAGTTCTTAAGCATTTATCATGTTAGCGTAGTGTTAGTTAGATGACGTAATTCGACGTCAGGGACCCTTGAGAACGATAATGTAATGATATGTTTTATTCTAAACTCATGTTTGTATATCATTGTGTTCTATGTTCAATGTGTTTGTAAACTTTAATAAACAAAAAAAAAATGTTGCATAACTTAGTTTAATTTTTTTTAGTGCTTTTCTTTTGGGTTCCCTGACGGGGCGTTACAGGTGGTTGATGACTAATTAAATACCCCTACTATCCTAATCAATAGAGAAAAGTAACAGATACACTACTTTTGAATATACCCACTCTACAAATGGTTAATTCATAGATCACAAATTTTCACATTATGTGAAAAAGAAATCTCATGTTTTCACATGAAAAGAACATACTCTCTGTGTGATGATCAGATTGGTTTGAAAAAAATTATAGCAAAGTAGTTTTCCCACTTACCAAATGACTAATTTATTTTGTCAGAGATGTTTCAATAAAATAGATTGCCTAGTGAAAATAAACTGCTTACATTTGATGTACACATTTAGTCAAGTTAATAGGTAAAGATCACTAGATGGAGATTTTGAAACAAGTTTATCCCCTAAACAAATGGCTAATATCATGCTAGGGATTTTTTAAGCAAAAAATTATATCACTCAGCTTCCTTATATGAAGTGAACATATAAAGAGTTAGTCTGCTATATTTCTATAATTTAACATAATTTAATTTTTATATTTGAAAAGGTTAACTAGATAATCTCTTAATTTTATATCAGTTACATCTTTCAAAGCATTTGGTAGCTTTACTTTTTCAATTGCAATTCATGGACCTCCTAAGTGCTCTGCTCTCTTCCTCTTAAAGGCTCTCTCTGTAATTTATGAGGAATGTGTGTGTTTTAATGATTTGGAAGAAACGAAGGGGAAATGAAATGAAATTTGATGGGATTGTAGAGTTGTGAGGGGGTGAGAAGACTAATTAAAAACTTTATTTCATTTTCTACTAAATGATCAAAGATGAGATTACAGATGAGATTAATTGAGGTCTCACTATATGGAAGTTTTAGATAGATCTATTTTTAAAAAAAAAATTATCACACAAGATATTGTTTAACATAAAATATAAAATATAAAATTTTGAAAGAAAAAACTGCACATGCCAATTTCAAATTTTTTTAGCTTATTTCAATAGTTCTATTAAATCATAATTTATTCAATATCTGCTTTCCTAAGCGGTAGAGAAAAGTAACAGTTGAATTGCTTCTATATAATTTACTCTCTGCAAATGTCTAATTTTTAGATCACATATTTTTATACCATTAAAAATAATGTCACAATTGACAGATGAAAAGAAACTTTACCAACATAGCCAAGTCAGAGTCTTTCTATAGTGATCAGCCTTTTTTTGAAAAGTTAATAATAAAAGAATTTTCTAGCTAAACAAATGGTAATCTAATTTCTCATAAATGTTCACATAAAATAGATTGCCTAGCGAAAATAATTTCCTTACAATTAATTTACACATCTATTCAAGTGAACACGTAAAGAACAATAAATAAATGTTTAATAAACAAAAAAAATTTACCCACTGATCAAATGGCCAATATAATGCCAGATATTTTTAGTGCAAAAGATGGTATCGCCTAGGTTCCCAAGTTCTCATTGTGTGAATATATAAAGAATTACTTTGCCAATTTCTATAATTTGTCTTTTAGTTTGTTCCGGACTTAATTAATTTTATACTTGTAAACGTTAATTATATTCATTCATTTCATTTCCAATTTAGGGAGTTTTCCTCTGTATATATCAGTTAAATTATCATTATCCTGTAACTACAAATATAAATCTTCCTTAATAAATACAATCATATATATTTTATAATTCAATTCCATTCTCTTGAATATGTTTAGTATTGCCCCAACAACTTTTCGTGGGCACTTTTGCGAAAGGTAAATGGATCTTCGAGGCTACGAATGCAATCGCGGTAAAGACCGTGTGGAGTCTCTTTATGAAGTTTTAACATATTTTCTTTATGAATTGCCTTTCAATACAAAATTGTCAACCACTTACCGTCTTCTTCTTTTCATCGACATTCCTCTATGAAAGTCCCCATATTCCACCCCAATTTCCATTCAATGTTCCATTTACATTGACTCTACCGTAAAAACATATTAAATGAGTTAGGGAGCTGGTTTTAATACATATTGGATAAATACTTTATAATTTTATTTATGAATGTTTGTTTTATTTATATATAAAAGGAGGTTGTATTTATAATTAGTCAATAAGCTATATACTATGAACTTTCACCAATGTTTGTCTCATACAAATAAACTGTCAGTATTATGCGTGAGATGTCTTTACGACACCTAGAAAACAACTATATGCAAATGTTGTCAAATAGGTCTTCAGTGTATTTAATTATCTCCAGTGTCTAATATCCACTCAAAAGATCTCGTTGTAAATAAAAATCGAAAGAAATCAAATGAGATTTGATTTTTGAATCAAATTATCATTTAACATGTTTGTTGTGCCAAAATTGTTCAAAAATTAGGTTTCCAATTGTAGAGCTATGGGTGTTAGGCTACATTTAGTAGCATCTATGGCTTTTATAATTTGTATTTTCTGTCAGTTTCATTTAGTAGCACCTGGAAATATAAACCAATCCTTGTTCCCTAAATCTAGTTCAGGATTTTACTGCTTCACATTTATGTTTTGAGGTTGTTAAATTTGTTTTATCTTTTAATATGTTTTAAATTGATCTCTTTGTTTATTGTAAGTTCAATTTTTTTAACTTTGTTTTGGGTTTTAACAAGGGTTTAAGGGGTCAAAATTAATCATGTTTTTGAATTGATTTGAATCAATTTTTCTATCTCTCACGAAAACTAGTATGTTGCTAAAAACAACATTTTTAAAGAGTGACACACACTTCATAGACCATAACTTTTTTTTTCTAAAACATATATCAACTTGATTCTTTCAAATTTAGTTTTATAATTTCCATATCTACTGTCTACAATTGGTTTCATGACTCTATCCTTAGTATTTCATATTTTATTAATGTTTGAGGTTCATTTAACCATAATCTTAACATACGTTCACTGCGTAGCTTGTAACTTGTTGTGTATTTGCCCAATTACAATTTTTATTTTTTTTGGATAGAAAGAAGACTTCAATACCTAGTGCTGATGCAGGAGCATCTAGGGTGTAAGAGCAATCTTGCATCACCCAAAAATATTTCTATTTTATATTCAATAAGGGCTATCTTGTGCAGAGCTGCTATTTATGGAAACTTGTTATTTTTAGTAAGATGGTCATACGATCTTGGAATGTTCTAATTTTACATGTGGAGGTTCATCTTAGTCATATCAGCCTGCCAGTAAAGTTTCATGGCTAGATCAGGTCTATTTTTGAAGATATTGAAGATTTTCGGTATTAGTAGTAGGGTACAGAAACTTTGAACTCAGTTTTGAAGGCTTTAGAGGCCTCAGATGAGGTAAAAAATTTGGGTGATAGGCACTTGCATAAGTCAAGTTTGTAGAGTGCTTCGTGGCCTTTCTGAAATGGGGTTATAATAGTCAATCGGGTCAACTGGTGATGACTTATGGTCTCTGGAAGTCGGGTCACCTGAAATGGCAAAAAATAATTTTTCTTCAAAATTTATGTTTGGGTTTCAAAAGTTATTTTGAGCCGACTTTGATGTAATAAATTGAAAAATAAAATAATTCTAAGTTTGGTCGGCCCTAAGGGCTAAATTTTTGGAACCTTCTCAATTGGTGGAAAATGCCTATATAAAGAAGGCCCATAGTGTTGTCTAGGGCAGTTCTGGGTATTGATTCGAGGCTTTGTCCTACAGAATATTGTAAGGGAATGCCCATGTGGCTTTGCATATTGTAATTCTGAAAGTTTGTAATTCCACATTTGTGGAGATAATAAGAAGCCCATTTTCTGTTCTTGCATATTGTTGTTATTTCTCTGTTTATGTTATGTGTTTGTGGTATTAAGGGGAGCACCCTTCATCAAGTGGTATTAGAGCGGGAGTTCCTGAGTGTGTAAATTGATCACCGATTGTGAGGCAGTTTACACCAAGACCGTAAGTTAGGGTTTCTGTGTAAACAGATCACCAACTGTGAGGTAGTTTGCACTAGGACCATCGTTAGGGTTTCAGAAAGAATCAGGAAAATGCCTCCACGAAGGGAATAGGGTAGAAGAGCTGGTGTTGTAACACCTAAGGTTAGAGCACTCTAGAGACAAGTGCGAGCATTGCAAGAGGAGATTCATAGAGGAATGAATCTTAATGTCATAGATGAAAGTGAGGATGAAGCCGAAGAAGGAAATGATGATCAAGAAGAAGAAGGTGCAATTTTGAATCAAGAAGAAGAAAGGCTTTTCTAGGCCATTTCCAAGATTGGGAAAAGATCTAAGATTGAGGTTCTTGCATTTTCAAGAAATCTTAACCTAGAAGAATTGATCGACTGGATCAATGAATGTGAAGAATATTTTGAGTATGAAGATATTGAGGATCTTGATAGGGTTAAATTCGTGAAGGCCAGACTGAAAGGTCATGCAAAGATCTGGTGGCAAGAGATTCAATTGGAGTGAAATAGAAGAGGGAAAGATAAAATCACAAGATGGGATCGGATGGTGGATAAATTAAAGTGACAATTCATCCCTGTTCATTATGAGCTTGACCTACTGAAGAAAATGCAAAGTTTGAAGCAAGCGGGAAGATCTGTTCAGGAGTATACAGAGAAGTTCTATTGAATCCTCATCAGAACAGGCCATGTAGAAGCTGACAAGGAGAAAGTTGCCCGTTACCTTAATGGGTTAAGGTCGAGCATTCGAGAGGAGCTGAATCTAGTTTGAATGAATAGTATTGAAGAGGCATACTAGTTTGCCCTAAAAATAGAGGAAAAGCTGAACAAGAAGTTCAAGAGCAGACAAAATAGAAGAGGTCACGGTGGACGATCATATGGAGGCCGAAATGAAGATCCAAAAAAGAAGGATGAGGCCAGTAGTAGTCAAAATCAGAGAGGAAACATTTCCAATCATTTCCAAGATCAAAACAATAGAGATCAGAGAGGAAGAGGAAGAGGACAAGGTTCAGGAAGAGGAGGCTTTTGTGGAACATGTTTTCACTATGGAGAAGAAGGTCATAGGGCATTTGAATGTCCTCAATGCCAAGGAAGGATAGATAGGAAGAATGAAGGCCAGGCCAGAGTGGCACATGTAGATGAAGATGCCAGATCCTCAAATTTTGAAGATGCGAAAAAAGGAGAAACGTTGATTAACAGAAGAGTCCTGCTGAGTGGTGAGAATGAACCTGAACAAAGGAGGAGCCTTTTTCGCACTAGATGCAAGTGTGAGGGTAAATGTTGTGATGTGATTATTGATAGTGGAAGCACTGACAATTTGGTGTCAGAAGAGATGGTGACAAAGTTGAAGCTCAAGAGACAGAAACACCCACATCCATATCGGATTGCCTGGGTGCAGGATGACCACAAGGTCATGGTCAGTGAACAGTGCCTAGTAAAGTTCAAGATTGGTGGGTACCTTGATGAGGTACTATGTGATATCATACCTATGGATGCATGTCACATGTTGTTGGGTAGGTTGTGGCAGTTTGACAGATGCGCTGTACACGATGGTCATGGGAATAACTATTCCCTGACAAAGGATGGAGTGCGACATAAGCTAAAGCCATTGAAGGAGACTGAAGAAAAGGTATGTGGTAATGTGAGAATAACTTTTGTTGATGGAAAAAAATTCCTAGATGGTATGAGGCATGAGCATGCATATTTTTCTTTAATTCCAAAAGCTGGTAAAGAGGAAGTAGAGGATGTACCTGTAGAAGTTGTAGATTTGTTAAATGAGTTTTAGGATATTGTATCTGATAATGTACCTGATGGATTACCACCGGTAAGGAAGATCAATCATAAGATGGATTTGATTCCAGGAGCTAGTTTGCCAAATAATGCAGCACACAGAATGACACCAGCAGAAAGTGAAGAGTTGAATAGATAAGTACATAAGTTGTTACACAAGGGATTGATTCGAGAGAGTCTAAGTCCCTGTGCTGTACCAGTGGTATTAGCACCAAAGAAGAATGGAGAATGGAGGATGTGTACAAGTTCTAGAGCAATAAAAAAGATCACAATCAAGTATAGGGTTCCATTGCTACGAATGGATGATATTATGGATTGTTTGAGGGGAGCTGTGTATTTTTGAAAGATAGATTTGAAGAGTGGATATCACCAAATTCTGATCAAAGAAGGAGATGAATGGAAGATTTCCTTCAAGACAAAGGAAAAATTGTATGAGTGGTTAGTCATGCCTTTTGGGCTAACCAATGCACCGAGCACTTTCATGTGGCTCATGAATGAGGTTCTGAAAGAATTTCTGGGTAAGTTTGTCATTGTTTACCTAGACGATATTTTGATCTTTAGCAAGACATTGGAGGAACACATGATGCATATTCATATGGTGTTTGAGAAGTTGAGGGATGAGAAATTGTTGATTAATTTGACGAAGTGTAGTTTTGTGAAGGAGTTAGTCTATTTGGGATTTGTAGTTTCAGCAGAAGGTCTGAAAATGGACCTAGAGAAAGTATAGGCTATCCTTGAATGACCTACTTCGAGGAGTGCTACTGAGGTAAGATCTTTTCATGGTTTGGCTAGTTTTTACAGAAAGTTTATCAGAAATTTTAGCAGTATTTGTGGACCCTTGACTGAAACAATGAGAGGGGATAGAAAAGAGTTCAAGTGGACTAATGGGACAGATAAGATTTTTAAACTGTTGAAATAGAAAGTTACAGAACAACCTATTTTAGCACTTCCAAATTTTAATAAGGTGTTTCAAGTAGACTGTGATGCTAGTGGTACTGCAATAGGAGCTGTTATGAGCCAAGAAGGTAAACCTATTTCTTATTTCAGTGAGAAGTTAAATAATGCCAAGAGAAAATATTCTGTTTATGATCAGGAATTTTATGCTATAGATCAGGCATTGAAGAAGTGGAGACATTATTTTCTTCCTAAGGACTTTGTTTTGTATACTGATCATCAAGCTTTGCAATATTTGAATAGTCAAGGAAAGTTGAATCAAAGGCATTTGAAATGGGTTGAGTTTTTGTAGAGTTATACATTTATTTTGAAACACAGAAGTGGAAAGTCTAATAGGGTTGCAGATGCTCTTAGCAGAAGGCAACTATTGCTGACAGAGATGTAGATTAAGGTGGTTGGGTTCAAGGAACTCAAGAATTTGTATCTAGAGGATTCTAATTTTGGTGAAGCTTGGAAAGCTTGTAAAGAACCTGTTACTCTAGACAGGATGAAGTGGCTGGATTTCATCATTCAGGATGATATGCTATTCAGAGGGAGTCAATTGTGCATTCTAAGAAGTTCTATGAGGGAGAATCTCATCAAGGAGAAGCATAAAAGAGGATTGGCTGGACATTTTGGTCATGATAGAACCCTTGCTGTGGTTAGTGAGAATTATTATTGGCCTCAGTTGTAGCAAGATGTCAAGAAGTTTGTATAGAGTTGCAGAGTATGTCAGATGGCAAAAGGAGTGAAGCAGAATATAGGGTTGTATCAGCCATAACCTATACCAGAGAAGCCTTGGGAGGATATCAGTGTGGACTTTGTTCTTGGTTTACCAAGGACATATCGGGGAAACGATTCAATTTTTGTGGTAGTTGACAGATTTTCAAAGATGGCTCATTTTATTTTCTACAAGAAGACTAATGATGCTGTTCATGTAGCAGAATTATTTTTTAGAAAAATAGTGAGACTACATGGTTTGCCAAAGAGTATAGTTTCAGACAGGGACAGTAAGTTCGTTGGATATTTCTGGCATAGATTGTGGAAGAAGTTGAAGACAGATTTGAAGTTCAGTTCATCACATCATCCACAAAATGATGGAAAGACAAAGGTGGTGAATAGGAGTTTGGGAAATTTTTTGAGATGTTTGGTTGGAGATAAGCCAATAGGATGCGATTTGATTTTACCATAGGTAGAATTTGCATATAATAATGTTGTCAATAGGAGCACTAGTAAATCACCATTCCAGATTGTATATGGGAGTAGTCCAAGAAATGTATCTGAGTTGAGAAAGATAGATAAAGGAGAAATAAGTAGTGATGAAGCTGAGGATTTTGCAGAACACTTGAAGAACATCCATGAGGAGGTGAGGAAGCACATTACCAAGATGAATGCGCAGTATAAGGCTAAGGTAGATGAGAAAAGGAGGCATAAGGAATTTAAGGTTGGAGATGAAGTCATGGTTCATTTGTGGAAGGAGTGATTTTCAATTGGTACATATAACAAATTGAAAATGAAGAAGTTTGGGCCATGTAAAATACTGAAAAAGCATGATTCAGGAAATGCATATGAAGTAGAATTGCCTACTGAGCTGAATATTTCACCAGTGTTTAACATTTCAGATCTGACAGAGTATCATGAGGGAGGTGTTGAAGATGGGGTTACAGCAACACAGTGGAGTATTCTAGCAACCAGTTCAGATAACAAGGAGATTGAAGACATACTGGATAGTCATGTTGGCAGAAGTACAAGGAACAAGACATATGAAGAATATCTAGTCAAGTGGAAAGGATGACCTGTTGAAGATTCATCATGGCTGACAAAGGATAAGGTTAACCGTCTTGGTTTTCCTCTACACACCTGAGATGTGATGGGGTCACTTTTCAAATTACCCCGGGTGTCTGATGCAGGAGCATCTAGGGTGTAAGAGCAATTTTACATCACCCAAAAATATTTCTATTTTATATTCAATAAGGGCTATCTTGTGCAGAGCTACTATTTATGGAAACTTGCTATTTTTAGTAAGCTGGTCATACGATCTCAGAATGTTATGATTTTACATGTGCAGGTTCATCTCAGTCATATCAACCTGCCAGTAAAATCTCATGGCTAGATCAGGTAAAGTTTTGAAGATATTGAAGATTTTCGGTATCGGTAGCAGGGTACATAAACTTTGAACTCAATTTTGAAGGCTTTAGAGGCCTCAGATGAAGTCAAAAATTTGGGTGACAAGCGCTTGCGCAAGTCAAGCCTGTAGAGCGCTTCATGGCCTTTCTAAAATGGGGTTATAATAGTCAATTAGGTCAACTGGTGATGACTTATGGTCTTCAAAAATCAGGTCACTTGAAATGGTAGAAAATAATTTTCCTTCAAAATTTCTGTTCAGGTTTCAAAAGTTGTTTTGAGCCGACTTTGATGTAATAAATTGAAAAATAAAATAATTCTAAGTTTGGTTGGCCCTAAGGGCTAAATTTCTGGAACCTTCTCAGGCGGTGGAAAATGCCTATATAAAGAAGGTTCATAGTGTTGTCTAGGGAAGTTCTAGGTAGTAGATTTGGGTATTGATTCGAGGCTTTGTCCTACAGAATATTGTAAGGGAATGCCCATGTGGCTTTGCATATTGTAATTCTAAAAGTTTGTAATTCCACATTTGTGGAGATAATAAGAAGCCCATTTTCGGTTCTTGCATATTGTTGTTATTTCTCTGTTTATGTTATGTGTTTGTGGTATTAAGGGGAGCACCCTTCATCAAGTGCATAGATATTTTTTAGAGTTTTTTTCTTGGCTCATTTACTAATTTTCTATGAACGTTGAACATAGAGGTTGATGTTTGGTAAGAAACCTACATTTGATTGATGTCAAAAAACATATGCATAATAAACTAAAAATTTATTAAAATCATAATCATTGGAAACTTCATTTTGAGTACTTGTGTCCTGCATATGGGTTTGTCAAAATTGTCCCATTTCAGCCCCCAGATTGAGCTTTGAAGGCCTAAAAACTTTAGATTTTTATTGGCCTTGAGAACTATGCTAACTAAGGGGTTTCTATCAAAACCCCTTTCTATCGAAATCCCCAGGCATTTTTGTAGGGTTAAAATTCTTAACTCAATCCATTTGGATTGAAAACACTGAACAACTTTCGATAGAAACCCTGGTCGGTCGATTTAATATTTTTTTAGGCTATTGACGGTTTCATATAAATAAACTTGTAAAAAAAAAATTCTAAACATGAAATTCAAAGAATAATTCATATTTTGGAGAATAAAGATATTTGGGAGTGCATTTTTTATTTATTTTGTGGAATTTTAAAAGATCATTTTCAAAGGAAAGCAATGGGAAATAAAAGAACAAGGGAAAATAAGAGTACACAAAAGTATTCACCTAAAAATAATCAAAGACTACGCGAAGAAGCATTGGCAAGATATCATAGTAGGAAAGAAGATCTCTCTCTCTCTCTCTCTCTCTCTCTCTCTCTCTCTCTCTCTCTCTCTCTCTCCTTTAGTTTTCTTTTGTGATTTAAAATTATATGTTCTTTTTAGGATCTCTCTCTCTCTCTCTCTGACCCCTTAAGACTCCTTAATATCTTTTACCATACACTAATATATGGTAAGGGGTCCTAAGTTGTCTTAAGGGGTTGTAGGACACATTAATGTTTCCTCGAACCCATTAGGACCCCTTACCATATATTAGTGTATTGCAAGGGGTCATAAGAGATCTTAAGTGGTCCTCACCATACACTAATGTATAGTAAGTGGTCCTAAGGGGTCATAATGTATCCTAGGACCCCTTAAGACCTCTTACAACCCCTTTCCATACACTAGTGTATGGTAAGGGGTCATAAGGGGTCATAATGTGTCTTGGGACCCCTCAAGACCCCTTACCACCCCTTTCCATGCACATATGTATGGTAAGGGGTCCTAAGGGGTTTTAATGTGTCTTACGACCCATTAAGACCCCTTATGACCCCTTACGATACATTAGGGTATAGTAAGGGGTGCTAAAAGGTTAGAAGTGGTCATAGGACACATTATGATCTCTTACAACCCCTTAAGACCCCTTACCATACACTGACATGTGGTAAGGGATCCTAAGGTGTCTTAAGGGGTTCTAGGACACATTAATGTTTCCTAGGACCCCTTATGACCTCTTACGACTCCTTATGATTCCTTCCATACACTAGTGCATGGTAAGGGGTTGTAAGGGGTCTTAAGGGGTCCTATAACACATTACAACCTCTTAGGACCCCTTACCATACATTAGTGTAAGGAAAGGGTGTTGGCATAACTGATGTAACTGATGCAAAGATCAGATGAGTATGGTATGTGTTTGATGCAAGTATGATGGACAAGTGATTAGTTATGAGTTTGTCATTGATTTCAACTTAGTGACTATTAGTTGACAGTGTTCTTGTTATGATGAGATATGTTCAAGAGGTTGTAAAGTGTGTGATCATGAAGGAAGCTTATGTAATGTATCTAGATAATATATATATGACTACATAAGTTTAGCTTATGCATGTAGTGAGTCGTGCTTTCTTGAAGGATTTTAGGTAGACAAGGAAAATAATTTGAGGCCAAGGAGTGGTGATTTGATTATTGTGTCAAATCAGTTGTTGCGATTCTTAATTATGAAAGACTAAGGTTTGTCTCTGGATGTCTAGTGTGAGACCACTACTATTGGTGTAGACTGGTGTTTACAATCACCTGAGAATGGACTGAATAATCTAAGTGAGCAATCAAGGCAAAATCAAGGCAATTAAATCAAATCAAGCTAAAATCAAATTAAAATTGCAATCAAGCCATAATCCAAATTCAGTTGGAAATCAATAAGCCAACAAATCAAATCAAACCAATTAATTCAAATTAAATCAATTGGAATCAATTAAATCAAATCAATCAAATTAATTCAAATCAAATCAAACAAATCAATTTAAAACAAACAAATCAATTTGAATTAAATTAAATCAAACAAAGCATTTTGAATCAAAACAACCCATTCAAGGGTGCACATGGCTAATAAAACAAATCAATTCCCTAAACTAATCCCTAATTTCTCTCACCTACCACATGGGAGGAAAAAGGCCTCATCCAATGGGCATTAGGAATTGAGCTCACATGGATCAATCCCAAAATGAATCTCCATCACACATAGGAAAAGAGAATCTTGACCACTCATTTTGTCTCTTGGTCCCCCCATCTGAAACCATGGACTTAACCCTAACCTAACCTTGATCAAATTAACTCCACCCCCAAGTCTTGCTAAAATATATAAATAGAAGGCATAAATCAATGTAAAAAGGATCCACAGATATGAGAATAGCACAATTTAACCTCTTGCAATTTATAGCTAGAAAGGCAAATCTAGGAGCTAATTAGACTAATTTCTTTTGGAATTAACTGTTTTAGATTTGATTATCATATTTTCTCATATTAGGATTGTCACTAATGGAAGCTTGCTGAGAGCTTCGCATTAGCATTCCTAATTAGAGAGCCATAGAGTGCTTCATTGTCATTTATTTGCTTAAATAGCTTACTATTTGTAGTATTTTAGTTGTTTTATTGATTGATTTGACAATACTAACCCTATGAAGGTACTTTTATAGTACACAAAATGGTGCCCACCATGGGGCCTTGAGCCTCATATTTTTAAAATTTGGAGAAATCACTTTATTTGCATATTTTGTGTGTTTCTCTCTATTTTACAGGTCCTGCAGTGCATTTGACATATGCTACAGCGCGTACAAGGTTTCTTGCACCACATTTGAGGTCTAAAATGGCACATCTATGAAAAAGTTGTGTGCCTTTCAACAGCTAAATGACACATTTAACCTTTATGTTATTCTATCTTTTTCTCTCTCGACGGGTATACCCTAATTCCAGAGCGCTTTTGACTGGTTTTGTCGCACTTTTAAAGTTTTATGTATATGCCTTTGCATAGCTAAACAACTCTTTCAATATTTTCTGTAGCGCTTTTAATTTCTGTTTGGCGCTTTCAATTTATTCTGCAGCGCATTTAATCTTTTTATCAGTGCTTTTAATGAATCTTGCTGCGCATTTGATTAAATTTAAAATTTGCAGAATCTAACTTTCGGTAAATGATTTCTCTATGTCTGTAGGATGACTGGTCATAAAAAAATTAAAAAGCTAGAAAGTAGATATAATAGGGAAGACAAGGATTTGGCAAAAAGAAATAAAAGGGAGAACGTAGCCAACGTCAAGCTCGTTTTGGAGGATTTGCATCAAGAAGGTAAGGCACACTAACGTTATTTGAAAGTTGTTGATGCATACAAATCTAAATCCATTTCATTAAATTGGATTTTTAGCCCTTAATCAGTTTTTTATTAAATTTGATAAATAAGGTTTAGATTCAATTTTTATGGGTTTTTCCTTCACTTTTATTGTTTGTGTTGACTAACTTGTTGGAGGAGGCAAAGGAGCTAGTACAATCGTCACTAGGTGAGTGCAAAACATGATGAAATCCTTTAAAAATGCCCCTAGCCTTTGCTAGTTGCAAATTGGGTAAGCCTAAATTGCTGAAAAATGCTAAAAAACTAGGGTCTTGTTCCCACCAAGAAAGTATATGCAAATAACCTTTTTTTCCTTTGATTTCAAAATATGTTATAGATGACATGTATAGCTAGTGCATAATAGAAGAAAAATTGGTTTCTAATGTATATTTTCTCCATTATAACTACTCAAAGTCAAACTTATCCGAAATTGATAGTTTTCATCTCCCACCAAATTTCCCCTATCAAATCTACAATATTTAGAAAAAAAATTACACATTCTTGAAGAGGACTCTCTCCTCTAGTGTTAAATATAAAATTTAATTTTTTCTGATATGATTTACTATTTTTTTTCTATTTTTGAAGCAACTTCTTCTGGAATGTTAAAATACCTACTTGCAGTATTTTGAAATTATAATATATTAGATCTAATAAAAATACCATAAAAATTATATGATGATGATCTTGACTCTAAAACCTAAAAAAGGGTATTTTTATATTTTAAAAAAATATCATTAAAAAGAGGAGTTATTGAAACATTGATTTTCTGAAATAATTTTATTTCTTTGGTAATTCGTATAAAACATGCATTTAATAGATATTTCCAATTGCAAAAGTTCAAGAACTTATCTAACTTACCTAGAATGAATATAGATAGACCATATGTTTGGAAGAAATTAGTTTTTAGTTAGAAATACTCAAATTCAACTGTGCTGATAAGATAGCCCGAAACATGACACAACTTTGTGCTTTTACCCAAGTCCTTTTGGTAATTTCTAAGAATAGAATCAACCATATCAACATTGCACATCATTCACACAATCACTTTATCTTAAACTACTTAATGCAACGAGGCTAAAAAATCACTTTATCTTAAACTACTTCCACATTTCAGGCCATTGATGGATCCTATTGAGAATATTGACATTCTAGGATGTGTAGTTATGGAGACCACATATTCTCATCTTCTCACAGCTCTTCTTGATTTTGTTGCTATAGCCAAAGTAGTGTTAGCCCGATAAGGCAGTGCACAAATGGGTAAATGAATAAGAAAAGGAATTTCTTTTTATAGAATGGTTATTCATTCCAATAATGTGGATTGTCATGATCAAATTCACATGAGTAGGGGAGCCTTCTTTCATCTAGCTAGTATCCTAAGGCTGAAAGGAAGCTTGACAGATACGATACACTTGAAGTTAGAAGAACAACTTGTGATGTTCCTCCACACCCTTGGCCACAATCTGAGGAACTACAAGATTTCCCACAACTTTGGGCACTCAAGAGAGACAGTAAGCCGATACTTCCACAAGGTGTTGAAGGCTATCTTAGTACTCCACGGGGATTACTTTATACCATCTAGTCCAAACACTCCTCCTAAAATTAGTGGGAAGGACCATTTTGATCCGTTCTTCAAGGTAATTCTTATGTTGTTACAAATTTCTTGTATGGATTTTTATCCTTATCATATTATTGGTTAACCGTACAATTGATGATTTTATCATATCGTATAGGATTTATATCAGATTAGAGAAATGGAAGATCAATGGATATTTTCCTCTGATCGATATTAATGTTACATTAAGTTAAATTGTGTTAAATGCATTAATTATTTATTCGAGCAATTTGGAAATTACTTATTCTCTCTTTCAGCTCTTGTGTTTCAGTATGACTGTGAAAGTTTATAGACATATTATTGCATTTGTTAGTCTTATTGCTTTTAACATGTTTAAGTGGAATACACCAAGGAGTACCACATGATGAATTCTTAATTTAATGCATCAAGTTAAGGTGTACTCTCAGAGCTGTCCATTTCTAATTCTTCAAAAGAGATGGTTTTATAAATGTGTTTTGGTAGATGATTGTATTGTTCATGATTCTATCCCATGTTATATACATATATACCCTAACCATCTTGTTATTACTGTTGCATTAAAAAATTAAGTGGAATAATTCTACTTTTTTCAATGCTCTATTTCTTCTTGAATTTCTCTTCATATTTCATTCATTGCTCAAAACCACATGATAGGTACATAAATAGAAATGGATAGTTCTGAGACTACACATATGATGATATTGTGAGACTACACATATGTTGATATTAAAAATGTTTGAAATAGCTTTTGGATTCGATTGTGTAGATATTTTTGGCATCAACATTTTGGATCAAACTCTATGATCCTTCATCAGCATGAAAGAGAGAAAAATGATTGAAAGAAAAGTCCATTTTTCTCTATTGCAATCATTTTTCTCTTTCATCCTGATGATGGATCACAGAGTGTGATCTAAAACATTGATGCAAAAAAAATGTACATAATCAAATACAATGAACCATCTGATAAAAAAATCCAATGTACACAAACATGCAAGACTCGACACTAGTACTTTTGCCTTTTTCCAATGGCCCTCTATCAGAATTGTGACACTATGTCGTCGATCAAATGACATAATACGCCGTCGCAGTTTTGCAGTCAAAAAAAATGATGGCTACCTTTATCGTCGTAAATACAATGACTATGGTCATCTTAATTTGCATCCAAAGAGGGGTGGCCACCATGGTGAACATACCATCGGTCCATCTCGTACTATCAAAATTCCAACGGGTATTAGTCAAAGATTCTGTACATGCGGCGACCAGCTAGCTGTCGTTTGTAGTTTTTTACCGACGGGGAATCTGTACATGCGATAGCTAGTTGTCAGATATTTTCGATAGCTAGCCATCATTTGCAGCTTTTAACTGATGGGGATGTTGTAAATGTGACGACTAGCTGTCGGAGATTTCTTACAAGTAGCTGTCAGGCGTATAATGCTTTTGTCAAAAAAGCGACGGATAGGCACATTAAAAATAACAAAACTCAAGAGATCATCGTAGTTGGTCTCTTTCTTCGATCCATATTATTGAAAAAACTTTTTACCTTTCATTAGCTCATTAAATGAAGGGATTTAAAAGAATTTAATAGAATATTTTAATGATAACGTATATTATTTAAGTTGACGTTGCATGAATTTATCTACTTCGTGCACTTATAGACTATGAGGTTAGGATAAAGAAGCATCTCCTCTCATGGCCTACATTATTCAAGCCACGGGAGGGGATGCATCTTTATGGCTATCCTCATAGTTTATAAGTGCAGGAAGTAGATAAATTTGTTCAGCGTCAAACTAAAATAATGTACGTTAGTGATGAAAATATCATGTATTAAATTCTTTCAAATCCCCGCATTTGATGAGCTAATGAAAGGTAAAAAAATTTGTCAATAATATGGACGGAAGAAAGAGACCAACTATGATGGTCTCTTGAGCTCTGTTATCTTTACTCCTAGCTACTAGGTAAGGCTTGGAAGACTTATACCTATCGATCGTCAAGAATAATCACCGCCTTGCCTTTATGTACACTGCACAATATCCAATATAAGAGAAGGAAGAAAATATGAATGGATAAAAGAAATGAAAGATACAAATAATATTATCTTGTTGTTTACATTCTCATTATTGATCTCAGTCTCACAAAAGTAATTTTATACGATCACTAGCACATTTCGTGCATGGATGAGAAACAATATCCAAAGTTTCTAGATTCTAAGAAGAGGTATGAGTGGAGGTCAAAGAAGGGATTTTTGTGAAGGTTTTATAGATGTAGGTTAATGAATCATTATCTCTACACTGGTACTCAATCAAGAAACCCTCATATGTATATAGCCACTCTAGAAAATCTCCACATCTAGCAAATCTCCATAAAAATCTCTTATGGCCTCCACTGCATATACGTCTTCTCAGAATCTAAAAACTCTCCATCATTGATTCTCGTCATTTTTCTAGCATCTCCGTGGACTGAGACCTTAAATTATTGAGCTTCTCTTTGTTTTGAGAATAGTTTGACATTCTCTACTTTAACAAGGCCAACCACATGAAGGTGGAAGCTCATCTGGCCCCTCCTAGGAGCCTCTTATGACCCTTTACGACATTTTAAGACCTCTAAGATGTATTCTTAGGGATTGTAAAGGGTCGTAAAGGGTCATAAGGGGTCCTGGGACACAACAACTAAGAAACATAAATGTAGGCATCATGGTCATAATTTTTTGGAAACACAACATAATTGAGTGGTATACCCAGATGATGCAACGCAACCATTACTCCTCTACTTCCAAGTCGACACTACAGGAACCAAAACCCATAGATAAGGAATAAATTTAGAGAGTGGAAGAAGGTTGTAACAACCAAAATAATATAGGTTTACGACCTTCCTTCGCTCTCTAAATTTATTCCTTATCTATGGTTTTTGGATCCCGCAGTGTCAACTTGGAACTAGAGGAGTAGTAGTTGTGTTGCATCGTCTGGGTATACCATTCAATTATGTTGTGTCTCCAAACAATTGTGACCATGATGCCTACATTTATGTTTCTTAGTTGTTGTGATATCTACATTTATGTTACTTAGTTGTCGTGTTCATGTGCATGTTCTTTATGTGTTTGGCTTCTCTCCCTCGCATCCAAAATAAGATTTTCCCACTCTGAATCAAGAATGCACATGAAACAAAACTAGAATATGCATGGATAGAAAGTGGAGCTAAGAAGACTAAAATATGTAGAGCTACAATCAATCCCTTCATACTAGAAATATTTCCATTACATTAATACACAGGGCTCCACAACATAAAGCACACTACTCAAAGAAATACACCAAGGAATAGTCATAGAAACATGATTATTTTTAAATGAAATACACCAAGGAGTACCATCAGAAATATTAACCATTTACAATCATAAACAATGAACAATCAAATAGCTCATTTTTTTTATCAACATGTGTAGTCTCTGTGTATATGAAAAATGAATGAAATATCAAGCTGAAATAAAATAGTGAACAAAAATTCAAATTCAAGGCCTAATTTATCAAGAGCAACAAACATTAGGATGAAATAAAAATCATTAAGACTATAGAAAAATCATTAGGACTATAGAAAAATCATTAAGACTAGAAAATCATGTTCTAGAAATGAATGGTTCTAATGCTTTGCCATTACAACAATTGAGCATTCATCATTTGGTATATGAACAGCTGAAAAACATGCAAATTTGACCAAAAACCACTAGGAATGATGCAACAACAAATGGACTTGTGATGATTTTCACAATAGTACATCTATTGCTAGGTCCACTCCTAGTACTGCTTAGGCAAATCTGCATATTCATCACCTGTGCATATGAAGTGGCTCTAATGGAAAGAAATAAGAAAAATCATTATGACTATAGAAAAATCATTAAGACTAGAAAATCAAGTTCTAGAAATGGACGGTTCTGATGCTTTGCCATTACAACAATTAAGCATTCATCATTTGGTACTTCTTGGTGTATTCCATTTAAGTATGTCAGGCACAAAGTGTTCCATTTACATGTGGTGTATTCCATTGAGCCAACCTTAGCAACATTTGTGATAGATGTCACTAGTTTTAATTTGCAATGGACATGATATTTGCAGTTGGAAACCATAGCTTGCATTTATTGTAAGTTGGCATCTCAATCCAACAGCTGATAAGAACAAATGCTACTTTCTAAAGAAGAAAACTTTTGAAGTTTTAACGTCTGTCTATTTTCCCAATAGATCTCTTTCCAAAAAACAAATGCTTTGGTTTTAGGTTCACTATCACTCTATCAACCTCTCTCTTGTGAGCACCCTTGTTTCTCTTCTTTGATGCCTTCTTTCCAAGTTTAATAGCTTTGAATTTCTGAGCTGAATCCTTGAAACCATCTCCTAGAACAACTTCACCAAGAGGCCTAGGCCTAGATCTTGACAATGATAAAAGATGTTGCTTCTTGTTTGGCTAATCAATATCCATGGCATCAACATTTTTGTCCACTCCACTGGACCTCTCTTATTTGTGGCCTTTTTGCGACACTGACCTACTTCTAACTCTCTCTATTGCTACCTGAGGATCCAGGCCCAGGCTAGAAAGATATCTTCCCATTCTGTTTAAGCCATATTCCTTGCTCTTGTCAAACTTCCTTGGTATGGTAGGCCTTCTCTCTACAGTACTCTTCTTCAATCTGTGTTCGATAATAAGTATCTTCTTCTTCCTAATTATAGCCAGAGCTTCCTTTTCATCAGGATTCAACTCCACTTCCCCCATCCCATCATCCTCATCACCCTCAGCTACCATCCTAAGCCCTTCTTCCCTCTCTAGTTCTTTAAGCCTCTGCAAGATATTTGGATCAATAAAGTCGGTAACATTGTGTCCATCCATGATCTCAGGAATATCATCTTCTTTCCACTCTTCATTTTCCAAAATTAACCACTTCTTCAAGCTTGCAGAGTAAACTCCAGCCCCACCATTTTCATTCTCAATATCCTTCTCCATCTTCCTAGCCTCCTTGGCAACATGCGCCCTGGCATCCAAAACAACTTGAGGAATACAAGGGGGCCTCTCGTTCCCATCTCCCAGCTTGGGCATTGCAACATGAATCCTATTGAGACAACTACTGATCTTCTTCAACTTCATCTTAATTTCCACTCTCTACTCCAACAACCTCATGCATGCCGCATTCTTCACCACAATCACCCCTTCTTCCTTCAAAGCACTCATAGAGAGTAGCATGCCATCATCCCCCCCCTTTAGATTCCCAAAGAACCCACCCATATTTTTCCCAGCCTTAGATCTCATCTCCGCAACCAATTTTGCATCCTCCTTCGGTAGTGTCTCTAGTGGTTGAAAATCAATCTTATTACAAACTACAATAAGAGGCTTATTGGCAAACAAAGGTTTTATGCTATGAAATAGAGCTGCCTGATGCACAATACTAGCTATAACCATAGGACCCCAAAACATCAAGGAAAAATAAATCAACCACCTTCAAATGAGCCAAGGCAGTAATACTGAGCATCTCAATGGTGTTCCTGTCCTCCAAGGGGTAGTCCAAAATACCAAGGGTATCAATAACCTGATACCTCAAGTACTTATAATTAGTATGCCTAACAAACAAAGACTTAGTAGTAAAAGCATAAGGTTGCACATCTACATCCACCCTAGTAATCTTATTAATAAAAGAACTCTTGCCAACATTAGGGTACCCACAAATCAAAATAGTCCTGGTATTGGGGTCAATAGATGACAACCTTGCCATATGCTGCCTCACTTGTTCGAGGTAAGCCAAACTTGGTCCAATTCTCTTAACAATGGTACACATCTATCCAAGTGCAACAACCTTCAAATATTTGCAGCGGTAAAGAGAATCCCCATATTTTATTAGCCTAACATAGTCTTTGGCCACTTTGGCAATGAGATTGCAAGTAGTATTGATCTAGCCAATGGCCAACGTGTTCTTGAAATTATACTGCACCATTTTTTCTCTCTTTCTCTTTGCATGCACTGATTCTTCCCCAAATTTGATCACTCAGTCAGAAAACAAAATGAGCAGGGAACCGCTGGCAACAAGCCTCGTGAGATTCTAAAGAAGGCCTCACTCTTTTGAATTTTTTAATGGGGAATGATATTGTATATTCTAATAATTTTTCTCAAAGATTAACCTTATGTTTCTATTATGTTTTATTGATTAAAAGATATGTTCCATGGCTTTTCAGGGATGGAGGGACACATTTATGGTAAATTTCATATATGGCCAAAAATAGGGGATAACTGTGTGTGTGTGTGTGTCTATATTTACACACATCTTATTTGAAATATTGTGTCCATAAGTGGGTTTGGGACATGGCTTGTGCACTATGAAACTGTCATTTATGGAGTTTTATCCATACTTTTCTTCTATAAATTGGTTTGAAGCATCATTTTTCATGCTACTAGGTGGAAGATTGGTGATAAGGGTTAGATGAAGATAAAGACTTGTAAGGTATTTTGACTTAAGTTTTCTGGTTTTTGTGTGATTTACAGTTTTACTTAGTGTTGTTCAAGTTTCATGAGTTTTTGGAGACATTTCTTAGTGATGGAAGGACCATTCCAACCATGCAGAGAATCAAATTTCTGAGCATAAAAAAGGCTTGGTTATGTTGAATGTGGATTATGGTATGACTAAAATCTCATGGAAAACCTGTAGTATTGTTTGTTTAAGCATTTGATGGTAATTTTGAAGGCATTTTAGACATGTATCAGCAGGAAAATGCATTATTTGTAAGGTAATGTTTACTTTAAATGCCAAGATTATACATTAGTGATATTGTTCATGTTGAATACCAAACTATCTATATTTTGTAAATAGCAGTATGCATGGTGATGGTATTTCAATTTTGGGTGGCGTTACTGTTATTTTCCATAGTCATGTACTTGATATGAATAAATGAAAAAAATCAGATCAGTATATTTTGCAACAAATTCCACTTATTTCTTTTGGAAAGCATTTTTATGTCAAACTACTACAACATAAAGGCAAAAAAAAAGGGGGATACATCACTTTTGTAGTCTAATAGGCAAACCAACAAGCATGAAAGTATAACCAATATGGCTGCTGAAGGTATTCAATGCTAAATTATAAACATGCGATTGTGTTAGTTACCAGAGGAACTGTCAGATAAATTATCCAACTATAACCAACAAGCATGAAAGTATAACCATGGCTGCCTCACAACCTCATAAGTATAAGCAAAAGTATTTTAGTCAATTCTTGTAATATTTTTATACATTTAAACAAATAAAAAATGAATAAAACACTCACAACCTCTATGAAATGGATGCCCTAGCTTTAAACCAGTGAAATACAACAATAAAATGCAGATAACACATATGCATTAAACATTCTAAACTGATAAAGGTGTTATCTACATTTAATCTGCCAATAGAAATAAATGCAGCCATGGTTATACTTTCATGCTTGTTGGTTTGAACATGAGATTGTGTTAGTTTTCAAAATTGTAGCAAGCTAGGAACATTATTTTTATGGATGATTGATATTAGGTGTTCTGCGGGGACGTGTCCCCTCAAAATAGAATAGAATTTTCAACATATTATTATCATTTTATTTCTTTGTTGTAAACATGCCATTGGTTCAGTTTTGTAAAAAACGTTTGTGGCCATGTCATTTTTGTTACTTGGTTTTATTGCATTGTATTGCACTGGTTTGAAGCTAGGGCATCCGTGCTAATAGTCTATAGAATTAGACCTTTATTTTAAATGCATTTAACACAAAAAAAAACTGAACCAATGGCTTGTTTACAACTAAGAAATAGAATGATAATAATATGCTGAAAATTCTATTTTGTTTAATACATGCCAAATGACCAGTCCCAACAATTCTTAAACATACTTTATCTGATATGATGAATTCTTAATAAAGGTCTAATTCAACATATCAGATAAAGTATGTTTAAGAATTGTTGGGAGTTCTATTAGACCTTTGTTGTAAACATGCCATTGGTTCAGTTTTGTAAAAAAAAATTGTGTTAAATCCATTTAAATGGAACATTAAGCATAGTAATAATATGTTTAATCTATTAGTAATTGGTAGATTAAATGCAAATAACACCTTTATCAGTTTAGCATGTTTAATGCATAGGTGTTATCTGCATTTAATCTGCCAATTACTAATCGATTAAGCATATTATGGTATGACTAAAATGTCATAGCAGATCTGTAGTATTATTTGTTTAAGTGTTTGATGGTGATTTTGAAGGCATTTCAGACATATATTAGCAGGAAAATGCATTATTTGTAAGGTACTAATGTTTAGTTTAAATGCCAAGATTATACATTAGTTATATTGTTCATGTTGAATACCAAACTATCTATATTTTGTAAACAATGGTATGCATGGTGATGTTATTTCAGTTTTGGGTGGCATTACTGTTATTTTCCATAGTCATGTACTTGATATGAATAAATGAAAAAAATCAGATCAATATATTTTACAAAAAATTCCATTTGTTTCTTTTGGCAAGCATTTTTATGTCAAACTACTACAACATAAAGGCAAAAAAACATGGGTATACATTACTTTTGTAGTCTAATAGGCAAACCAACAAGCATGAAAGTATAACCATGGCTACTGAAGGTATTCAATGCTAAATTATGAGCATGAGATTGTGTTAGTTACCAGAGGAACTGTCAGACAAAACCATTAAAAGACATTCTGAAGACCCAAATTCTTGCAGATGCAATACAAAAGCACTATAAGTCAAATAAAAAATAACAAAAATAGTCTTCCAAATGTCTCTAATGTTTCAAAGCATAGGAATAAAAGGGATTATTAGAAAAATAAAAATGTTAAAAGATTTACAAAACAATAATGCTTAAACTTTACTAGCCATCTAAAGAAGAGGAGGAAGGAGAGAAGCAGACATGATGATGATGAGAACTGTCAAACTAGTTTAAGAAAAAGAATAGTTATATTAATGTCCACAAATGATAAAAAGTAGATAAATAGAGAATACATCAGTTTACAATAGAAAGTCCTAGGAAAAGACTAGCCTATGAAAGAAAGAAAAAAGAACATAAGTACTTTACAATAAAACACTTTTGTATTGAACTCACAAAATAAATGAAATGAACCAATACATAGTTTTCAAAACTATAGCAAGCTAAGAACATTATTTTTATGGATGATTGATATTAGGTGTTCCACGAGGATGTGTCCCCTCAAAATAGAATAGAATTTTCAGCATATTATTATCATTCTATTTCTTTGTTGTAAACATGCCATTGGTTCAGTTTTGTAAAAAAAAATTGTGGCCATGTCTTTTTTGTTACTTGGTTTTATTACATTGTATTGCACTGGTTTGAAGCTAGGGCATCTATGCTAGCAATCTACAGAATTAGACCTTTATTTTAAATGCATTTAACACACACAAAAAAAAACTGAACCAATGGCATGTTTACAACAAAGAAATAAAATGATAATAATATGCTGAAAATTCTATTATGTTTAATACATGCCAAAGGACCATTCCCAACAATTCTTAAACATACCATATCTGATATGATGAATTCTTAATAAAGATCTAATTCATCATATCAGATAAAGCATGTTTAAGAATTATTGGGAGTTCTATTAGACCTTTGTTGTAAACATACCATTGGTTCAGTTTTGTAAAATTTTTTTGTGTTAAATGCATTTAAATGGAATATTAAGCATAGTAATAATATGCTTAATCTATTAGTAATTGGTAGATTAAATGCAGATTACACCTTTATCAGTTTAGCATGTTTAATGCATAGGTGTTATCTGCATTTAATCTGCCAATTATAAAAAAATGGATAAAACACTCACAACCTCTATGAAATGGATGCCCTCTTCACAACTCGCAAGAAAAAGTCCAGTGCCCTCTTCCCTCTTCACACACGGTGCCCACTTCTTAGCTCACGAAAATTGCAAATGAGTGTTTCTTCTTTTTTTTTGCAAAAAAATTTACAAAACTGAACTAATTGTATGTATTTGTTAGACAAATCTTCATTGTCCCCCACAAAAAACTAAGTAATAACTACTCCACCCTTAATTTGTTTAACAATGCACCATATTGTGTAAAGTAGGTTATATCATACATGGCATAGACTCTCTTCAAACTCACAATGCACCATATTAGATAAAGTAGGTTCTATCACACAAGATAGCTTGGGAAATAGTAAGTTCTCAATTTCCCAAATAGTAAATTGGGATCACTCGATAGCTTGGGAAATAATAATAATTTAATATAATTTTTGTAGTTACCCATTCAAATTTCATGCAAGTTTTTGCACTTTCCTCCATTTTGAGTAGTGGTATTATGGTGTCAAATTGAGTTTCAAATTAGTTTTGAACATATATGCTTGGTTTTGGCTCCAAGTTTCATTATCTAGACTACACATTTTTGCTAAGTTTTGGCTTGTTTATTCAAAATCTAATAAATAGTAGAGAAGGAGACTAGATAGAATGGGATTTTTATAGTTTCCATGTGATCTAAGGATGTGATTCAGATGATTACTAGGTGATCTAAGATAGGGTTCAAGGATTACCATACTATAATCCCATACATAGGTTATCATTGTGTTGATTTGTAAGGATTTCTTAAATTTTGAGTTTGTATGTGTTTAATAAGTTCATGGAATATTTGAGGTCTATGGTTTGTTATTTATTATATGAAGTTTTATTTATTTTATCAATGTGAACTTTGATCTATGAAATTTGGTAAGATTTCCTTTAGTTTATAGTGTTGTAAATTGAATCCTAGACTTAGTTTGGATCTCTCTTTAAGAGAAAAGTTGTTGCATATGTTTGTTGATATTGGCTACAATATTTGATACACAATATGATGTATTTCATTTTGGAATTTTTTTTTAACCAATAAATTTTGGTTATTGAATTGTTGGGACTAGTAGTCATGTCAGGACTGGTCCTACTTAGTTAATCTATTGAATTCCTTTTTTTGTGTGGTACACAGACCTTTCTAGTGATAGAACCTACTTTATCTAATATGGTGCATTAACTATGTCTATAGATTAAATTCTATTCTGTTTAATACACGCCGAAGGACCATTCCCAATAATTCTTAAACATACTTTATCTAATATGATGAATTCTTAAACAATTAAGGTTGGAGTAGACATAGTCAATAAAGTATTAAACTAGATTAAACATACTTTATTTGAAGTAACTAAACCTACTTTATATGCTTTAAGATTAGACTATTGAATTAGACAATTGGGTATCAATTGTAAATTTTGTTCTTTATCTGAGCATACTTTATCTTAAAATTGAACCTACTTTGTTTGTCAGCCAATATGTTGTAATTCTAATCTACAAGAATTGTTTAAATAGATTAAGAATTTTCAGCATATTATTATAAGATACTAAAGAAGCCTTGCTATTTGTCAAAGAAATCTTCATTGTCCCCAACAATGAAGACAATGAAGAATGACCTATTACTATGCTTCATACCACATATTAGGTGTTCCGCGAGGACGTGTCCCCTCAAAATAGAATACAATTTTTAGCATATTGTTATCATTCTATTTCTTTGTTGTAAACATGTCATTGGTTCAGTTTTGTAAAACAAATTTGTGGCCATGTCCTTTTTGTTACTCAGTTTTATTGCATTGTATTGCACTAGTTTGAAGCTAGGGCATCCATGCTAGCAGTCTAACGAATTAGACCTTTATTTTAAATGCATTTAACTCAAAAAAAACTGAACCAATGGCATGTTTATAACAAAGAAATAGAATGATAATAATATGCTGAAAATTCTATTCTATTTAATACATGCCAAAGGACCACTCCCAACAATTCTTAAACATACTTTATATGATATGATGAATTCTTAATAAAGGTATAATTCATCATATTAGATAAAGTATGTTTAAGAATTGTTGGGAGTTCTATTAGACCTCTATTGTAAACATGCCATTGGTTCAATGATAGGGAGGTTGGGAAGGAGCTTATCACAAGCCCTTACTCTTAGGTTCACCTAGTGACCCTCAAGTGAATCCACCTACACCACTGACCTATAGGATGCCTTGGATGGATCAATCCCCTAGTCTTAGGCCCAACCAAACTATCAAAAGTGATTCAACAACTCAAACTCAACTTCATACTATTAGGCTTCTTCATGCACCTAGTGACCCTTGAGCTAGACTAAGGGTATTACACCTCCCAATGAACTAGGGAGCTTGCAGAGGCAAGGATGTGTGGGAAAATGTCTTAAAATGTGCCAAAACACATGTTCCAACCTTTAATTCACCCATTCTTATTACCAATTTGGTAGTTCCTTTGTTAAATAGGGCTACAAGGAATGGTCCAATTAGGCCTCCTCTCCGAGAAAATAGGGCTTTAGCCTTGATCTGTCCCAAAGGACCTTGAAAATAAATTATGGATCCTTGTTAGATGAGGTAAAATCTCAAGGATTTCAAAGGTTTTAGGTCCCTCCTAAGCCATACAACTCCCTTACTAAAAATAGGTCTTTTTAGTGGAGTTTAGGCTTATCCCTGATTTAGTGAAGTAAAAGATGGATTTACTTGATCAAATGGATTGATCACCTCCTATCCTTGCATCTAGGTCTTGGTAATGACCATAAAAAATACCTCCAACTCCTACCATGTAGCTTCCATTACTCATCTACAAGCTATTTCCTTGCTTCAATCAATCCCTCCTAGCTGGGCTCAACATGGCTCGCCTAGGGCTGGATTTAAAAAATACTTAGCATGCACACCAAGGGCCCTCCTTCCATGTGTGATACATAAATGGGGTCTACTCATTATCCCAAAAATTCCATACAAATTGGACAGTGGGATAGTGAGTTAGACCCTCATTTCTTCAAGCTCCTCGGTAGGAACTAGTGAGCCAGGAGTTTAGAAAGAATTAAACTAAACAAAGAAAAGATGAATAAAACCCTAAAATAATTGCAAAAATGTAAAGTAGATCCACAAAAAAATACTACACATTCACCAAGAGATCTAATTCAGACCAAAATTCTCTTCATTAACTCAATGTTCCATGAAAATCAATACAAAACTAGACTGTGCATACACTCAAAATAGAAACTCTGTATAGTGTGACTTCCAACCTTGGGATATGAGCCCAAAAATCCATAAATAGTCTTAGGTCAGGCTTAGGAGATTTTTTGTGCCCTTAAACACTGATTAAGGTCTTAAGGTTAATTTGGCCGAGCAACTTTCAAAAGTTGCAAAAGTTGCTAAGCAACTTTTACAACTAATATGACAACTTTTCAAACTAGCTTCCCCAAAGAGCTTAGGAAGATAGAAAGGGGTCCTAGGGTCTATCTAGCCCCTAAAATTCATATCAAAACTCAAAACCTCAAAAATAAGACATGGCATGGTATCATACCTGATTATCCCATAGTAGGCATGTGAGACTTATCACTCTACCTAAGACCTTCTAGGACTTCATATCCCACATGGATCCCACAAACATGGTCAATGTGAGCTTAGGGAAAGAATTAAAAAAATTAATTAAAAGAAGGTGCTCCTGCACCATACTCCCCCCTCTACACAAAAGAGAATTAAGGTTTAGTGGAGGAGAGGATAGAGGTGTCTATGCCATGCTTCTTGAAGTCAGCCTCCTCTATCCATGTTGCTTTTGATTCAGGACATCCCTTCCACCTGATGAGATGTTCCAAATATACCTTGTTCTTGGTCTTCTTGTTCACCCTTGATTCAAGAATCTTATCAGCTTGTGGCTTCTCTTTAGGAGGTAGGACCATGTCACTGAGATCCTCAAGTATGTCTTCACTACCCTGATTGACCTCTGACATAGGTCCCTTAAATCTAATTAGGTCTGCCACATTGAACACTGGTGAGATGTTTAGGTCTGTTGAGAGTTCTACCTTGTAGGCATTGTTTCCATACTTGGCTAGCACTTTACAAGGCCCTACTCTTTTCATCTGCACCTTGGTTGGTATCCCCTTTTTCAGTCTTGACTTGTTGAGATGAACCATGACATAGTCTCCCACTAAAAATTGTATATCCTTTCTTGTCATGTCCACCTTGGTCTTGAGCTTGTGGGTGGCTTCCATGATTGTCTTCCTAACCTACTCCTGGGTATGTGTAGGATCATGGTATACCAAGCTATGGCCTTAAGTGACAATGAAAAATTAGAAAATCAGGGTTAGTCAACTTGATGTAAAAGGTTGAACATCTTATGAACCTTATGTGAAAAAGTTGTAAGAGTAGAATCTGTAGGAAATTGAATATAGTTTCTAAACTACTAGCCCTTGTTTGAAATTTTTTTTGTCTAACTGCTCAAAATTTTAGATTTCAATGCAGTACTACAAAAATTTCAAGGAAAAGATAAAAATTACATGTATGTCTAACCACCTTAATCACAATCAAATGATGATATATTTTCTCAAGATTCTAGATATAAGTAGTAGACTCATGCCTAGATATGACACATATTTTTTTGTAATTTTTGGTCAAATAAATAATTAATTATGAATTTTCTGCTACAACTTTTTCAGAATAAAAAAACTTTCGTGTCTGACCACCTTAACTAATTCAAAATTTTACCAAATTGAAAACTTTTTTTTTCTTATAGTAGCTGAAGCATAGAATGTGACACATGTTTCAGATTTCAAAAAGGTTAAATGGTTTGAAAGTTATAGTTGTTTTTCAATCAGTATGTCAATTATGACTTTAAAGATAACTTAATTGAAAAATAAGTAATAATTACTTACTGAACTTGAAATTTGACAGCAATTATATTGATGGAAAGTTGTTAATGTCTTTAAGAAATCCTTTTCATTTCATTAATTTTGGGTGAAAAAATAGTCGTTAGCTACATGGTCGAAGTCTCGGTATCAAGAACTATCTCCTAAAACACACCTAAATGGTTGACCACCCACGTTTGGTAATGCCCAAGAAAATACCAAGCCTAATTGGATATCCGATTATATTTTTAGATATCTGATAATATCGAATATCCGAAAAACCCCGCCTATTTTGAAATTTCAATTGCCCCACTTTTCCCAAATTTAAGTTTTATAATAAATGTATTTTTTTAATAGTAATATTAATTGTGTTATATTAAGTTGTATTCTTTTTATGTTAATATTAATTCAAGTTTCATATTAAATTATATTTTTGTTATGTTAATATTAATTTCATTCTAAATATTAATATTAAATAATAATAGCATAGCATAAATATTATAATATAAATTTTTATATTAGTATGTATTATATTATTTGATATACAAAATAATTTTGAAAAAATACCTGCACAGTTGATTTGAGGATAGACAGTATCAGCCCAAAACCTCTTGAAATTATCCAGCATAGGATTTTTCTACAGATTCCTTGTTTTAGCCCAAATCCTCTTGAAATTAGAGAGAGAGAGAGAGAGAGAGAGGGAGAGAGAGAGAGAAGGGGAAGGGGAGAGAGGGAGAGAGAGAAAGGTGGGAGAGTGAGAGAGAGAGGAGAGAAAGGTTAGAGAGAGATAGATTTTCCCAAAATTTTGGTGGGAGATATCAGATATCTGATAGTTTCGGATATCCGATACTTTTTATTGGTAAAAAGTAAAAACAAGATTCTCTGAGTCCCTCTAGAGAGTCACATTTTTTTCTTGAATTACGGGATTCGAGTTGCAGGGAGAAGAAAAAAATCCACTTTTTGTGGTGATTTTCTCTATTACCAAAGGTATTTGTATCTTCTTTTTGGTCTAATTATGGGGAGTAGTAGTTGTCAACAACATAAATAGAAGAGGAGACTCACAAATGAAGATGTTGAAGTATATAGAGAAATGGATGGGGTTTCCCATCGAAACAAGAGACAAGGTATGTTAAATATTAATGAAGATATTGGCATAGACCCACCTTTGAATGTGGTTTCAAGTGAAGAACATGAATTTGAAGATGAAAATGTAGGTTTTGAAAATGAGAATTTAGGTTTTGAAGATGAAAATGTAAGTTTTGAAAATGAACATGTAGATGTGGCCAATGGAAGTTTGGACATTGTCAATGACAATCCATCGATTGAATATGAAGGAATTGGCAATGATAATGGTACAGAAAAATTGAATCAATGTTACACATCTCCAAATTATATGAGAAATGAAGTCCCTTCAGAGGAAGAGAGACAAACTTCAAAATTGAGACCTTCAAGAAGAACTAAATTGTTACTTGAAATTAATGAGAACATAATAAGCAATTTCGATGGCAAGAGATTAGAAAGAACTGTTCGGTTGTGGGTTTCAAAACTTTTTGATCATTTTTTTAGGCACAAGACGTTGGTTGAGCAATGTCAAATGTTTGTGCAATTGTTAAAGATGCAGAAGATGAGACGTACTAGTCAAATTGAAGATTAGTGTGAACAATAGAAAGGAGTGGAATGCTATTATTGTGAGAAATATTTTTAGTGCTCTCAATTCCATTGGGAAGACTACCGAGGAAAAAGATAAGAGAGCCACTAGGAGGGTTATTACAACCTCCTTAGTAAGTCATCATTTGAGAAAGGCTTGTTTGATGAGACAAACTTGTGTTGACTTGAGTCTAAGTCGTAAAAATTTGGATAGAGCACTTGCAAGAAGAGAAAGACTTGATGATCCTCTTCAAAATGATACATGGGCTTATGGTGGGAGACTTTCACGTTGTGATAAGAAGCTTACCGATGCTATGAAGGATCAAATTCAACTATTTTTGCAATCTAACTCAAGAGTGTCACCAAATGTGAATGATGTCTTGAAGTTGATAATTGGCATTTGAGACCGCACCCCACATCCCAAACATTATTTGGAGGTGAGTCAAACAATGTTGTTAAAAAAAAAATGTGAGACACATCAAACATTGCAAATATCACAAAGAGCTTTTGAAGCCCTGAAGCCCTTTTTTTGTGTGCCTCTTAAGATTTGAAATACTTGTTGTTGCAAATATCATGTAGAGTTTTCAATGCACCATGAATTGTTATGATCCATTCATTATACTTTGCATAGTAGTGAAATGTTGGAGGAGTGTAGTGCAAGTGCTCTTCCAAAATCATATTTGGAATTTTTTTGAGGCCGGTCATGGAAAAGGGGAGCATGATGGAGTAGGTGCATGCATAAAGAGAGCTCTAGTTAAGGAGCAACTGAGGATTTTAGGTGCAGAACTCATTGATGCCTGTTCTATTGTTGATTGGTGTACTTCAGCATTTTTACAGGGAGGGACTCTTGATTCAGTGGTGCATAGATTCTTTTGGTTGGTTGAGTTGGGTACAATAGGAGATAGGTTGGATTGTCAAACTATGAAAGATTCTTCAAAAATGTATTCATTTTGAAGCTCAGATGCTAGTACATGGACCATTTGGACATGAGAGTGTTGGCATTAAGCAGAATTGCCACTAGTGACAACACTTATTTTCATTCTGAGTGCAAACCGAGCAGACAGTGCAAACCGAGTAGACAGTGCAAACCGAGTAGACAGTGCAAACCGAGCAGACAGTGCAAACCGAGCAGACAGTGCAAACCGAGCAGACAGTGCAAACCGAGCAAGTTAGTACAAACCAAACAGGACAGTGTAAACCAAGTAACATCATGTCTACCGAGTCACCAGTATTTACCGAGTTCAAAACCTACCGAGTGATCAGTATGAACCGTGCCTTCACTTCTACCGAGTGCATGACAATGCCGAGTAATGCAGTGGACGCCGAGTATCAGAAAGTCACCGAGTCAGTTTGCAGGAACCGTGTAACCATACTTGGGCTGACTTAGTAGCACTTATGTTTATTTGTCAAGCCGACTTTGTAATTGTAATTGTAATTAATTGTTTAAAACTTGTATATAAACAATGTTGTAAAAATGTCAAGATAAAAGTAAGAAGAATATATGTGAAAGAGAAAGAAAGGCAGAGATAAGCGAATTGCAGAAGGCTTCAGCAGTATAAGGAATAGAAAAGACAAATTCATCACAGAAGGTGATCAGTACATCAGCGAATCTCAATCAGCAATCCAGTTGCAAAGCAAGAGATCTACTGTTTCATCCTAACAGGTGAATCAGTACTAAATCCTTTAACCGGGTAGACTTAACAGTCTTTTGTAAAATCTCTTTACCGAGTGCATACTTCATTGTATGTTTTGTAAATCCTTTAACAAGGTGGATTTAGCAATCCTTATTGCTCCTAACAGGGTAGATCATCAGAAGTGATCAAATTGTAAGCCTTAACCGGCTAACTTTATTCTGTAGTATTAAAGCTTTGTGGGTTTCATCCCCACCCTAGTTTTACTTTCTTTTGGAAGGTTTCTGGGTAACCAAATCTATGTGTCATTATTGTGAATGCTTTTAAGTTTCATGCTTTCTATATGCAAAAGGTTAAAGTGAATTACATGTTAATACTTCTGTATTTGAAAGAAAATTTGGAGTTACTGATTCACCCCTCCCCTCTCAGTAACTCGGTTAATTCCTGAATATTTCCAACAGAGAGTTGTCTTGTTATTATCTGAGTTGTCTTCAATGTGATTGGGATCAGTGTGAGTCAAGTGAGTGGGTTGATACATGGGTTCCACATTATCTTACTCCTTTATCTCTCATAGTCTCTATAATAAATGATGACATGGATTGTTCACTTGACTATGACCATCTTTTAGATCTTCTACAACCAGGACATGTTTTTGCATTGGTTACAACATAAGGGAATGATGAGAGATCGAATTACTGGTTAGCACATTGTGTACGAGAAAATCACAAACTTGCACAACCGATGATAGATGATGATATGTTCACATATGCAACATGATCACATGTTGTTGTGGGAACATGGTTGCACACATATATGATTAGAAATAATGGCATTCCTGCATTTGAAGACTATGAGAAGAACAAAACCATTCTCATGTATTCACACCTTGTTATAGCAGCCAATGTTAAGTTGTTGAAACATCAAGGAAAACCAAAGACAAAGGAACTTTGGACTATTAGTACTATTGATCATGAAGTAATACTGAATAATCTCACGCATAGAGATGACCCTTCAGGCACACTTCAGTAGGTAAGTTCAACTCAAGTTAGATATAGTTGTGTAATTTGCATATTTAGATGCCAAAAGGACACTTCTTATATTCTCTATTAACTTTTCTTCTGCCTTTCGAATGTAGGGATTGGAGCGAAAAGGACACTTATTTTTTATATATAGTTGTGTAATTTTCATATTTAGATGCCAAATTGTGTATATAAAACCAACAATCGAATGTAATGTACGTAGTTAGATGCCAAATTTTGTATATAAAAACAACAATTGAATGTAATGTGCATATTTAGATGCCAAATTTTGGATATAAAAACAACAATCAAATGTAATGTGCATATTTAGATGCCAAATTTTGTATATAAAAAATTAGATGCAAAATTTGAAATATAAAAGAGCCCATTGGGTTGATTTGCAAATATTAAAAGCCCACATTTGTATCGTTTTAATGCCATGTAAAGTGCAAAAAAAGTGTTTCATTACTATGAATGTTGTATCCTTATGTAATTTTTATTGTCTTAATTTTGTATCCTTACATTTCTATTGTCTTAATTCCATTACATTTGTATCGTCAAATGATGTAATAGTTGGAGTCATTAAGTCAAAATTGGTCAAATGTGTCCAAAGTAAAATGATGATTCCCTAGGGTGAAGGGATAGTGTTCAAGGATTGCATCCTGACACTGAATGGACTATGTTATTAGCTCTGGTTGGGTAGGTAAATGCTTGGAACAACCTCATTTCAACCAATGAGTCAGTAGAACATTCCAGACCACGCCAGACCAAAGTGTCCCCAAGGTGCACTAAGCACGAATGGGCATAAAAATTTCAAGGCTCATAACTTGGAACTCATGAGAGGTATTAGAGATCCATGAGATGTTATAGGATGACATTTTAGAGGCCTACAATAACCTCTCTCTATTCTGGGAGATTCAAATTTGTTTGAATTTGGCACGCCAGTCTCACTCGATGCCAAAATTTGCAGTGAGGGTTAGTTGAAAGTTGCACCAATGGATTACTTCCAAACCATTCATCCCAACACCAAATGGACTGCACCATTAACTCTGGTTGGGTGGGTAAATACTAGGAACAACCCTGTTTCAACCACTAAGTCAGTAGATCATTTCAGACCATGCCAAACCAAAATGTCCCCAAGGTGCACTAAGCACGATTGGGCAGTGAACTTTCAAGGCTCATAACTCAGACCCCATGAGAGGTATCAGAGATCTGTGAGATGCTAGAGGATGGAATTTTTGAGGCCTACAATAACCTCTCTCCATTCTGGGAGATTCAAATTTTTTTGAATTTGGCACGCCAGTCTCGCTCGATGCCAAAACTTGCAGTGAGGGTCAGTTGAAAGTTGCACCAATGGATTACTTCCAAACCATTTGTCCTGGCATCGAATGGACTACACCATTAGCTCTAGTTTGGTGGGTAAATGCTAGGGACAACCCTATTTCAACCACTAAGTTGGTAGACAATTCCAGACCATGCCAAACCAAAGTGTTCCCAAGGTGCACTAAGCACTAGCACCGAATGGACTATCCCATTAGCTCTGGTTGGGTGGGTAAATGCTAGGAATAACTCTATTTTGACCACTGAGTCAGTAGAAGATTCTGGACCACACCAAACCAAAGTGTCCCCAAGGTGCACTATGCATGATTGGGAAGAAAACTTTCGAGGCTCATAACTCGGACCCCGTGAGAGGTATCAGAGATCTGTGAGATGATATAGGATGGCATTTCTAAGGCCTACAATAAAATCTCTCCATTCTGGGAGATTCAAATTTGTTTGAATTTGGCACGCTAGTCTCGCTCGATGCCAAAACTTGCAGTGAGGGTCAGTTGAACGTTGTACCAATGGATTACTTCCAAACCATTCATCTCGACACAAAATGGATTGCACCTTTGGCTTTGGTTGGGTGGGTAAATGGTAGGGACAACCCTATTTCAACCACTGAGTTAGTAGAATGTTTCGGACCACACCAGACCAAAGTGTCCCCAAGGTGCACTAAGCATGATTGGGCAGCAAAATTTTGAGGCTCGTAACTAAAACCCCGTGAGAGGTATCAGAGATCTGTGAGATGCTATAGGATGAAATTTTTGAGGCCTACAATAACCTCTCTCCATTTTTGGAGATTCAAATTTGTTTCAATTTGGCACGCTAGTCTCTCTCAATGCCAAAATTTACAGTGAGGGTTAGTTGAAAGTTGCACCACTAGATTACTTCCAAACCATTTGTCCCAGCACTGAATTGAATGTGCCATTAGCTTGATTTGGGTGGGTAAATGCTAGGGACAACCCCATTTTGACCACTGAGTTAGTATAACATTTCAGACCACGCCAGACCAAAGTGTCCCCAAGGTGCACCAAGCACGATTGGCCAGCGAACTTTTGAGGCTTGTAACTCAGACCTTGTGAGAGGTATCAGAGATCCATGAGATGCTACAAGATGAAATTTTTGAGGTCTACAATAACCTCTCTCCATTCTGGGAGATTCATTTTTTTTTGAATTTGGCACGCCATTCTCACTCGATGCCAAAACTTGCAGTAAGTGTCAGTTGAAAGTTGCACCAATAGATTACTTCCAAACCATTTGGCCTACACCAAATGGACTATGTCATTAGATCTGGTTGGGTAGGTAAACACTTGGGACAACCCCATTTTGACTACTAAGTTAGTAGAATGTTTCGGACCACACCGGACCAAAGTGTCCCCAAGGTGCACTAAGCACGATTGAGCCGCAAACTTTCAAGGCTCATAACTCAGACCCCGTGAGAGGTATCAGAGATCTATGAGATGCTACAAGATAGTGTTTTTGAGGCCTACAATAACCTCTCTCCATTTTGGGAGATTCAAATTTGTTTAAATTTGGCACGCCAGTCTCGCTTGATGCCAAAATTTGCAGTGATGGTCAGTTGAAAGTTGCACCAATGGATTACTTCCAAACCATTCATTCCAACACTGAATGGACTACACCATTAGCTCTGGTTGGGTGAGTAAATGCTAGGGACAACCCCATTTCAACCACTGAGTCAGTAGAACATTCTGAACCACGCCGAACCAAAGTGTCCTCAAGGTGCACGAAGCACGATTGAGCAACAAACTTTTGAAGCTCGTAACTCAAACTTTGTGAGAGGTATTGGTGATCTGTGAGATGCTACAAGACCATTTTTATTAGGTGTTCCTAGTGTATTTACAGGGGTATAGGCAGAGTGCTGATATTTTGTCTAAAATACCAATACCTGAATTTGAGATATGTTTTGATATGGCCAAAAGGGTGTTTTATTATTGCCAAAATGGTGTTTGATTATGTAATTAGGCCAGTTTGAAGTCTTTTAGCCATTGGGAGTAAAGGGTAAGTCTAGAAACCTTGAAACCACTTTAATAGATATCCTTATATACCTCAAATGATGAATTACACGTGTGAACACACGTAGCACATAAAGCATACACAAAATTTTTCTTAAGTCATGAAGCATACATGTAGCACATAGATTATAAAGCATACAACATAAATTCACTTAAGTCATGCATGTAGCCCATACACATGAATTTAGGTTATGAATAATGTACTTGAATATACATGAATATACTTAAGGCATAAATCATACATATGAGTACATATACACAAGCATATTTACATACTAACAATGAATAAATGAAGACACAATTAACAAATTGGATCGAATATCAAGTTTCATATATATCAAAATGAACAATAATTCTTTACATAGTTACATCTCAACATATCTAGATACAATCTGGCATACACCATCTCAAAATGTGTCATATGACATCTCAAAATAAGAAGTTCAACTATAAATGTTTCTAGGACATCCTATTCTACTGGTGGATCATCAAAATGCAGCCTCTTTGAAGTACTCTTCGGCTCTGATGGATCCTGGATTCAAACACAAAAGTGAAACCCCAAGTTAGATTAAAATTAAAAATCATAGTCAAAAATAATAAATAAAATTTAAACTAAAATTGAACTCTCATATACCTCACCTCTTTGTCTCCTCCCGCAGACAGAAGACCTAATATATGTTCTTGGTAGTGCAGGAATAGAGCCACCAATGTTGACTCCCACCTGTATATGTTTGCGAACATGAGATTGATCTACGAGTTATAATATTTAATGTTAAAAACTTGGTGGTAAATATATGTTTAAAAAATAATTGAATTAACATTAAAACTTACTTGTGTTGAACTTTCTTCAGGGATTGTTGGCTGAGTCATCAGTGATACAAACCCTTTGGCATTTTGGCTCCCTCAAACTAGGAGTGACCTACAAAAGTCAAACAGATACTTCATACTATCATAACTTGACCATATTATATATACTTGATAATAAAATACACATAAATAACTTTATAAATGTATGTACCATGGGGCTATCACTCTGAATGGATATGCCTGTGACTCTATCGTGATGATAGGGTCTCATGGTGTCATCACATGACACTCTTTGTCAAATAAACCTTGTAAATTAAAAATTAGTATGCACAACTGACAAGTATACATGTATGCATAAATAAACTAAATTACTTAATTACCTTTCCTTTATCAACAACTGACACCTGCACCCCCTCACATTGCCCCCCGGTGGCAACTGGTGACACCTGCATCAGTATGTAAAAGATGATCATAAAAATTAGAAAATAATGTACATATACTATTATCATAATTTAAAAGGAAACCAATGAGTACATTAAAACATATGTACTATGGAAGAGTCAAGACCAAATGATATGGTCAAAAGCGTGGACCCCTCCACCTATGCCATCTCCTCCTCTATCATCAACTGAACATAAATGTAACACATAAAAAGACATAAGTGGGAAATTATTATAAGGAAATTCTACTAAAAATACAAACAATAAAATTTAAATATAATGTAATAAGTGAACGGTTTGCCCTTGTTGTAACAGTGGAAGTCCATGGCACTATAGGCTCCTGATGCACATATCCATGAGCTACTTCAGTGCCTATAGTGTGTTGTGTAGAATCATCCCCATCGAAGCCGAAATTATATGCATCACTATTAGTCAGGGGACCAAAGCATAGATTCTTGCATATAATGCAAGTGTGGGGCACACAAACATGTGAGCTTGTGGTGGATGTGGAAGCGCCAGAAGCATCAGGATGAGGAGGCAACAATGTTGTCTTCTGCGTAACTAGTAGATTAGTCAAGGTGTGAATGGATCGAATAGTCTGTGAGCCGGCCTCAACAATAATGTCTGGATGCTGCACTATGGGAGGGGGTGAAATCTCAGGAGGGGGGACATATGTGTGGGATTTTACCTATTGTGCCCATGGTTTATCTTGTAAAGCACCTAAACCTACACCCTGGTTCGGTCTCATACTCCAATAATTCACCTTGTGACCAAGCACAAATTTAGCATACAATTTTTTAATAAAATAAAATGGGACATCCAAATTATTGTGAGGTGGTCTATCAAAAACCATCTACCAATGGTCCCAAAAGTTGTCACGTATTGCACTATTTGTGCACCATGTAATTGACAACTTGGTTTTTTTAGGGTCTACTTTTAGACTAGTTTTAGGATCCACAAAAAGATTAGCTATGTCATGTTTTGTTATATTTAGGTTGATGACTTGATTATAATCAAGCTCATCATCAAACTAGGCATGCATGGAATCATGCCAAAGAAGTGCAACACTATGTTGTCGTGTAAGTTTCTCCATGTTTTCAATAATTGAGTTCAATGTCGTAAACATGGGGTGCAATGTTCAGATATTGGCATATGTGGTTTGAAATCCTCTAAACTCATTTAGATTATCTCCTATTAGATCTTCTAAATGGTGAGGGTTTGTGACAAGTACATCTTCTGGAGGTGGGCGATTGTTGGGAGGTGATTCTAGATTGTTTGCAGGATCATTATGAGGGTTTTCTGATTCCATGTCTGATAACAATGAAAAAAAAAAGATAATTACAATGAATTTTAAAAAAAAATATAAAAAATCATTGGTACCCTAATTTTTATATAAAATACTATATATTTCTATTTAAAAATAATAAAAACAATAAAAATTAGAAGCTTTCACTTACTTGGCAATTTAAGAACAATCAAATAGGGGATTTGGGAGCTGATATCCAAAAACTCTAGCTGCGCTCACATTTTTACAATGAAAAAATGTTGAACGCAGCTAGGTATAGAGATACATTTCTACTAGCAAATATCAGATATCTGATATTATCGGATATCTGATATTATCAAATATCTCATATTATCAAATATTTGATATTATTAGATATTCAATAATATCATGTATCTAATTAATCCTTCAGCTTTGGATTTTGTCTTGGCCAGGTGTATTGACACCCAGGCCTACTAAAAAGTCAACAAATCTATTTGTGTGCTTTTGGACGAGTGAAAATAGGTTTTTTTCACATCACCACTTTTTGGCATACCATGATCCTGCACATACCCTCATGTACTTCCTTCATGGTTTGAGAAAAATCTTCAACATGTCCACTCCTATGTTCCATGGCTCCTAGATCTCTGAGCTCACACACCCCTCTTAGATGCACTCCATACACTATTTCAAATGGACTCCTTCATGTGGTCCTATTTATGCTATCATTTTAGGCATATTATGGTTGGTGAATGATCATGTCCCATGTTTTTCCATACTCCTTAGTGAGGCATCTCAATAGGTTGCCTAGTACCCTGTTTATTACCTCTATTTGTCCATCTGTTTGGGGATGGTATGATGACCCAAATGATATATTTGTACCTAGCCTCTTCCATAGAGTCTTCCAAAAGTGACTCATGAACTTCACATCCCTGTTAGACACAATTATTAAAGGAAAACCATGAATCCTAATAATCTCCTTGAAAAACAAATGAGCTATGTAACCTGCATCATGAGTGGTTCTACAAGGGATAAAGTGACTCATTTTACTGAATCTATCCACCACTACATACAAACTATCAAATCCTGATTTTGTTTTAGGGAGACCTACCACAAAGTCCATGCTTATGCATTCCCATGGCCTATTTGGAATGGGCAAGGGTTGATACAAACCTACATTACTAGATCCTCCTTTTGCTTTCATACATACTACAAACTGTTCCACATATCTTCTCACATCCTTTGGCATCTTGGGCCAATAATAGAATCGCTGCACCAATTCTAGTGTCTTATTGATACCAAAATGTCCACTTAAACTCCCATTGTGCTTCTCTTGAATGAGGTTCTCTCTCATTGAACCCTTGGGAACACATAGTTGATTCCCTTTGAACAATAGCCCACTTTTTAAGGTGTATTTAGAAAATGGACTATGAAAATGATTTTAAAATTTAGAGCATACCTTATATGCCTTAGAGAAATCTTTATCCTCACCATAGAGTCCTTTAAAACTTTCAATGCCAATGCTTTGCAACTAAATCTCTTGGACTGTTAGCAATCTCCTGCTTAATGCATCTGCTACGTTTTTTAGATGTCCCTTCTTGTGCTTGATGGTGAAGATGAAGGCTTGTAAGTACTCCATCCATTTCAAGTGTCTATTGCTCAAATTTTCTTGAGTATTTATGTAGCTAAGTGCTTGATTATCAGTGAACACTACAAACTCTTTAGGAAGGAGGTAGTGTCTCCATTTCCTAAGTGATTGAACCAATGCATATAGTTCCAAGTCATAGGCTGAATACTTCTTCTTAGCTTCATTAAGCTTTTCACTGAAAAATGCTATGGGTTTTCCTTCTTGGCTTATCACTCCTCCCACTGCTATGCCACTTGCATCACATTCCAAAGTGAATAGTTTGTCAAAACTAGGTAATAGGAGGATGGGTTGTGTTGCCACTTGCTACTTCAGCTCTTAAAATGCTTTGTTGGCTTCTACTATCCATCTGAACTTAGTGTTCACTCCACCCTTTATAATGTTTAGGAATGGTGCACATATGCCACTAAAGTTCCTTATGAACTTCCTATAAAATTGTGCAAGCCCATGAAAAATCCTTATTATTGTCCCTGAGGTTGGTGTAGGCCAGTTTGTGATTGCTTCTACCTTGTCTAGATCCATTTTCAGTAGACCCTTGGATACCACAAAACCCAAATAAACTAGCTCCTGCTTGAGAAATTCACACTTATCTAGATTGGTTGCTAACTATTCTTCATGCAGCCTCTTGAGTACTATCTCCACATGTGCCAAGTGTTCTCCTTTATTCTTGCTAAAGATGACTATATCACCAAGATATACCACCACAAATCTGCCTATGTGATCCTTGAGCACTACATTCATCAACCTCGTGAATGTGCTAGGGGCATTGGTAAGGCCAAATGACATTACAAGCCACTCATATAGACCCTCAATGGTCTTAAATGTTGTCTTCCACTCATCTCCATCCTTAATCTTGATCTGATGGTAGCCACTCTTAAGGTCCAGCTTGGTGAAGTATTGTGCTCCTCCCAAACAATCCATCAAATCCTCTATTCTAGGTATGGGGAACCTATACCTTATTGTGATTCGGTTAATTTCCCTTGAATAAGTGAAAAGCCTCCATTTTCCACCCTTCTTAGATGCTAACACAACTAGTACAACACATGGGCTGATGCTCTTCTTAATGAGCCCCTGATCCAATAGTTCTTGGACTTGTCTAGCCACCTCTTGATTCTGCTCTGGTGTAAGCTTGTATGCTACCTTGTTTGGCAATGAGGCTCCTGGAATGAAGTCAAATTGATGAATTATGGACCTCTTAAGTGGTAGGGTTTTAGGTTTTTCATCACTCACAATATCCTTATACTTGCCAAGCATCTCCTAAATTTTAGTAGGTAAGGGTGCTTGAATGGGTTTCTCCTCCTTTGGTTTTACCATGATAGCATACCCTACACTATCCTTTTCTTGGAGTGTATTTATCATCTCTTTCCCACTACTCAATAACACATTAGGGGTCTTGGATTTCTCTCCTTCTTCCTCTAGTAAAGATTGAAGTTTGAAGGCCTTCCCATCTCTCTTGAAGGTAATAGCATTGTCCTTACCATTGTAGATGGCCTCTCTGTCAAACTGCCAAAGCCTTCCAAGCAATAAGTGGCATGCATCCATAGGGAGTACATCACACAATAGTTTATCCTTGTAACCACCAATGGATAATTCAATCCATGCTTTCTCATTGACGAATACACTTTGGCCTTTGTTTAGCCATGTCACCTTATAGGGATTGGTGTGAGGTACTTTGGGAAGGTTGAGTTTCTTTACTGCTTCCTCTACTATAATATTATTAGTTGAACCTGAGTCAAAAATCACCTTTCATACCTTACCCATGATATTAAATTTCACTCTAAATAGTTCTCTCCTCTACCTTGGTTCTTCCTTAGCTGGCTATTTGATTAGAACCCTTCTAAACATGAGATTTTCACCCATCTCTGATTCTATTTGGTTAACCTCCAGTGACTTGACACTTGCAGTGTCATCTTGGGTGTATGCTACCCTCTTTTCTGAATTAGAAGAAGATGGCTTGTCTAGGAACCTATATGCTTGATGTCCTAACTGTCCACAATAATAATATTTCATGGTAGAAAAGTATGAGCTACCCGTGCCTGAACTTCTTCCTATGTTTGAGTTGCCTTGGTGTCCTCTTCCTCTACCAAAACTTCCTCTAGAAGATGTTTCACTACCATGCTCTACTGGTTTGGAATCCCCTTAACTCTTATGTTTATTTCCTCTTCCTTGGTAGCCTCCCCTATGTCCCCTTTGATCTCTTCCTCTACCTCTATTCTTGGAGGTTTGATCTTGCTTCCTCTTGCCTTTTTCTTCAATCTTGATAGCCAATTGATAACATTGGTGTACTATTTTGGGACTAAGAAGAACCATTTCTTCTTGAATGCTCCACTTCAAACCATTCAAATATTTGGCCACCTTAACACTCTCATCCTCTGCCACATTGGATCTCATGCAAAGCTTTTGGAATTCCTCAGTGTAGGAACTCACATCTAGATCCTTTTGCCTCAAGCTCTGTCTTTTCTTATGTAATTGAATCTCATAATCCTCAAGCATGTAGGCTTCCTTGATTTTGTTTACCATGCCCTTCCAAGACAAGATTGGGTTCTTGCCCTTCTTTTCCCTCTTTGTTTGTACAAATTTCCACCATGTTAAGGAAGAGCGTCTACGTCTAGATTTGGCTATTTTTACCTTTTGTGCTTCACTGATTCCATCACATTCAAAGTGATTTTCCATGCCCTCTATCCACTCCATGACTAGATCAGGTTCCATCTTACCACTGAACAATGGTATTCCTCTAAAGCTTTTCCATTCATGGATTTCAATGCCTTTAGAAGTGGTTCTTCAAGAAATATAGGGTCTGACTCTGGAGTCTTATCCTCCTTAGGTATTTCCTTCTCCTTTGCTTCTCTCCAATCCAATTTTCACTGACTTCTTTAGCCTTCAATTGTACTTCACTCAATGTTTGTTCCAATTGAGCTATCTTCTCCCTCAACATCCTGTTATCTAACTCTTGGTCTTCAACCTTCTTTGCTAACTCCACATTGGTCACCATGATTGAAGACCCACTAGATTCACAATCTAACATGGACTATGCAATCTCAAAAACTTTTGGAGCTCTGATACCAATCTGATAGGGAGGTTGGGAAGGAGCTTATCACAAGCCCTTGCTCTTAGGTTCACCTAGTGACCCTCAAGTGTATCCACCTACACCACTAACCTATAGGATGCCTTGGATGGCTCAATCCCTTGGTCTTAGGCCCAACCAAAATATCAAAAGTGATTCAACAACTCAAACTCAACTTCATACTATTAGTCTTCTTCATGCTCCTAGTGACCCATGAGCTAGACTAAGGGTATTACACCTCCAAATGAATTAGGGAGCTTGCAGAGGCAAGGAGGTCTGGTAAAATGTCTTGAAATGTGCCAACACACATGTTCCAACCTTTACTTCACCTATTCTTCTTACCAATTTGGTAGTTCCTTTGTTAAATAGGGCTACAAGGAATGGTCCAATTAGGCCTCCTCTCCGAGAAAATAGGGCTTTAGCCTTGATCTGTCCCAAAGGACCCTAAAAATAAATTATGGATCCTTTTTAGATGAGGTAAAATCTCAAGGATTTCAAAGGTTTTAGGTCCCTCCTAAGCCATACAACTCCCTTACTAAAAATAGGTCTTTTTAGTGGAGTTTAGGCTTATCCCTGATTTAGTGAAGTAAAAGATGGCTTTACTTGATCAAATAGATTGATCAACTAATTTAATTGCATCTAGGTCTTGGTGATGACCATACAAAAGACCTCCAACTCCTAACCTGAAGCTTCCATTACTCCTCAACAAGATATTTCCTTGCTTCAATCAATCCCTCTTAGTTGGGCTCAACATGGCTAGCCTAGGGCTGGATTGCAAAAATACTTAGCATGCACACCAGGGCCCCTCCTTCCATGTATGATACATAAATGGGGTCTACTCACTATCCCCAAAAGGTCATACATATTGGACAATGGGATAGTGAGTTAGACCCTCATTTCTTCAAGCTCCTCGGTAGGAACCAGTGAACTAGGAGTTTAGAAAGAATTAAACTAAACAAAGAAAAGATGAATAAAACCATAAAATAATTGCAAAAATGTAAAGTAGATCCACAAAAAAATACTACACATTCACCAAGAGATTTGATTCAGACCAACATTATCTTCATTAACTCACTATTCCATCAAAATCAATACAAAACTAGACTGTGCACACACTCAGAATAGAAACTTCATACAGTATGACTTCCAACCTCGGGATATGAGCCCAAAAATCCATAAATAGTCTTAGGTTAGGCTTAGGAGAGGTTTTGAGCCCTTAAACACCGATTAAGGTCTTAAGATTAATTTGGTCGAGCAACTTTCAAAAGTTGCAAAAGTTGCTAAGCAACTTTTACAACTAATATGACAACTTCTCAAACTTGCTTCCCCATAGAGCTTAGGAAGCTAACAAGGGGTCCTAGGGTCTATCTAGCCCCTAAAATTCATATCAAAACTCAAAACCTCAAAAATAAGACCTTGCATGGTATCATACCTTATTATCCCATAGTAGGCATGTGAGACTTATCACTCTACCTAAGACCTTCTAGGACTTCATATCCCACATGGATCCCACAAATATGGTCAACATGACCTTAGGGAAATTGAACACACAAAAGACTTACAAAAATTAGTTAAAAGAAGGTGCTCCTGCACCATTCATTTTTGTAAAAAAAAAATTTGTGTTAAATACATTTAAATGGAACATTAAGCATAGTAATAATATGCTTAATTTATTAGTAATTGGTAGATTAAATGCAAATAACACCTTTATCAGTTTAGCATGTTTAATGCATAGGTGTTATCTGCATTTAATCTGCCAATTACTAATAAAAAGATGAATAAAACACTCACAACCTCTATGAAATAGATGCCCTCTTCGCAGCTCGCAAGAGAAAGTCCAGTGCCCTCTTCCCTCTTTGCGCATGGTGCCCTCTTCCCAGCTCATGAAAATTACAAATGAGTGTTTCTTTTTTTTTTGTTTTGTAAAAAATTTACAAATATGAACCAATGGTATGTATTTGTTAGACAAATCTTCATTGTCCCCCAGAAAAAACTAAGTAATAACTACTCCACCCTTAGCTTTGTAAAAACTAAGTAATAGCTTTGTTAATTAGACAAAGCTACAGATAGAGGTCTAATTCTATAGACTGCTAGGTCAAATCTTCCTTCGTGCTAGCAGTCTACAGAATTAGACCTTTATTTTAAATGCATTTAACACAAAAAGAATTTAGAAAACTGAACCAATGGCATGTTTACCACAAAGAAATAGAATGATAATAATATGCTGAAAATTCTATTCTATTTAATACATGCCAAAGGAGCGGTCCCAACAATTCTTAAACATACTTTATCTGATATGATGAATTCTTAAACAATTAAGGTTGGAGTAGACATAGTTATCACACAGTTTTTTGTGTGGTACAAGAAAGATTTGGTTGATTAAGAGTGAGGCCTTCTTTAGAATCTCATGAGTTTTGTACTACACATGCAACATATTGTGAGTTTGAAGAGAGTCTGTGCCATGTGTGATAGAACCCACTTTATCTAATATGGTGCATTGTTAAACAAATTAAGGGTGGAGTAGTTATTACTTAGTTTTTTGTGGGGGACAGTGAAGATTTGTCTAACAAATAGCAGGTCTTCTTTAGTATCTCATGAATTTTTACCACAAATGCATGAAATGAATTGCAGAGAAGGACAATAACCTTATAACTCAAAATTTTAGGAGTCCAAGGCATTTTGAAACAAAATTGATTATTGTTGTAATTGTTTATAATATATATAACTGAACAGAATAGTGACCAAATTTACATCATGTATATGCCCATATCAAAACTTGCGGGCCCCAAGAAGTGAGTAAACAAGTAATAAATGGATGCCCTCGCTTCAAACAAATGAAATACAATGCAATAAAACCAAGTCACAAAAAAGACATGGCCAAGTTCGTGCATGCAAGAAAAAGTATTTTAGTCAATTCTTGTAATATTTTTATACATTTTAAAAAAAATAAAAAATGAATAAAACACTCACAACCTCTATGAAATGGATGCCCTAGCTTTAAACCAGTGAAATACAATGATAAAACCAAATAACAACCTCTATGAAATGGATGCCCTAGCTTTAAACTAGTGAAATACAATGATAAAACCAAATAACAACCTCTATGAAATGGAAACCCTAGGTTTAAACTAGTGAAATACAATGATAAAACCAAATAACAAAAAAGACATGGTCAAGTTCGGGCACACAAGAAAAAGTCCAGTTTGGGCCTACCTTGAATCCATATAGAGTTAGGGCCAAGTTCGTGCACACAAGCAAAAGTCCAGTGCCCTATTCCCTCTTCGCGCATGGTGCCCTCTTCACAACTTGCAAGTAAAAGTCTAGTGCCCTCTTCCCTCTTCGCGCACGGTTCCCTCTTCATAGCTCACAAGAAAAATTCCAGTGCCCTCTTCCCTCTTCAAGCATTAAGCCCTCTTTCTTTGCAGCTCATGAAAATTACAAATGAGCATTTCATTTTTTTTTGTTTATAATCACGTAGATGTCAAAATTACGACGGGATTGTTGCTATTACGACACCATCGGGGGCACTTGCAAAAAAAAAAATACAAAAAATAGATGCAAATGGTACTGCCATCGAAATTGGCATCGAAATTTGACCCCAAATGTTGTAGTGCCACATATGCTGATAAAAAAATGAGCTATCTGATGATTGTTTACTGTTCATGTTTGTAAACAATCAATATTTCTGATGGTACTCCTTGGTGTATTCCATTTAAAAATAAATAAGTTTCAATTTTTCTATCATGTTTAGTTTGTAGATGCAGGATTGACTGGATCTAACAATATGAATAGTAATGGGAAGAATGAGTGGGATATGAGATGGTTGCTCACCGAATGTGGGGCATAAGGGCATAGAGCATGGATTTCCTTGTGTTTTCTTATTTAACAGTGTGTTTTCACACCACCATTCAGTTCATGGATATTGTTCTTCCCCATCTTCTATCTGATTCTATAGATGTTTCATTGTATTTTTTTATAAATTCATAATATCAACATAAATGAAACCTTTTCATTTTGTACTGATAGAAAATAGTCATGTTGTTATATGAATGTTGTTATTTGTCTCCAATACTATGTTTGGTTGCTTCAATAGTATTGATGAACAAAAATTTGTTTGATACAGTGGTGATGGCTATGATAAATGTCCATATGTGTGATTGTGGTGATGGAGTGCGCTACGTGTTGAGGACGTCACACATAGACACTAATCTAGAGCATAAATTTTGGACTTGCATAAATAAGAAGGTTGTTAATTGCACAATATTTAAATGTTTACAAAGAATAAATATTAGTCATTATAGCAATACTAACTTAGATTTATATTGTAGGATGGTAGTGGATGTGACTACTTTTGGTGGATCGATGTCACCCCATCTCTGTCTACATCATCTGCACCTTCTACACATATACCTGTTGTGGATGATGAGTGCAAGTCTTGCAAGGCGCTCGAGACAACTATTGCAAAAGTGGAGGCTACCTATAAAGTTGATGTCATGTTTCTACAATGATTTCTTTGTGCAACAATCACACTACTTTGTTGGGTCATTATGTAGAAATAGTTATATATGTGGACTATAAGACTTATTTATATTTTGATGTGATATCGAGTAATGCAATGGTTATTTTCTTGTTATAATATTATTGATGATAATCTATAAAATTATTTAAAAAGTTAAGTTTACCATTCACAATATAAGTGAAAAAAAAAATTAAAATTTGTTTATGATTTACTAGATAAAAATATAAAATAATAAAATAAAATATAAATACAAAAATGGACAAAATAAATAAAATATTAAATTAAACATCATATACTAATTACAAAAACTTAATTTGTTTCTGGTCAAATTCCAATTCCAATTCAAAATGTAGAACCAAACACAAAAATTGATAATGTAATTCCAATTCCAATTTGAAATTGTAGAACCAAACACAGAAATAGAAATTTCTCAGTTCTAATTCTAATTTCAAAAATGACAACCAAACAGAAGATGGATTGTCTCAATCATCTTCTGGGTCAACCAAACAATCCAAATTATCTTCCAAATACACATAACCAGAGTTTCAAAACCTTATTTTGAGATAATCAAATTTTGAATCAAATTCTAATTCCCCAACCAAATGGAGCCTTATTGATATTATTCAGATCAAGAGATATATCGCTTGCTTATATTTATTGTCTTGTCATATTACTTGGTTGTGCCTTTTTACTCTATCTCTTGTTTTTCTTCCATACACAAACTACGGTGTTACAAATCTTTGTAGACCTGAGATTATAGCACGGGCAGACCTCAACAACTCTCGCAAACAACGCCATGCAACGAACCTCCATGTATCATCCCCAACAACTCTGGAAAGAAAGGAACAACGAGGCCATTCGAGTCTCTCATAGCCCTATACTCACTCCACCCCCAATCGGAATCCCAATATCCTTCTGACCATATAGGAACAAGAATATCACTGCTCTCAATCTCCCTGCATATACGGAGTGACTCGGCGCATGGGCCTTGCTCGTCCTCCCTACCACTGCATATTCAAACACATTTCTGAAGATTGCCCATCAATGTTTCTGCTTCCTCCGCTGCATCCACTACGGAAGTAAGGTAGACATTAAACTTCTTCTGCACCAAGCTTCTGCAAAATTTAAGATCCTTATACTCATTACTTCACCTTGAGACACAATTTCAAACTATTTACTAGGAAGATATCTTCTTTCAAAGTTGTTATATAGAATCTCTGTACACCAAATTAGATGCACCTACAAATTATCTTTTACCTGTTTGACTCCCTCAGCTGGGCTAGCTTGACCACGGTATGATGAAAGCTTCCTAGGCCTGAGCACCCCTCGAGGTTTAACCATTTAAGCTTTCGTAACATTGCCACCGTGTTAGGAAGTCTTTGTAAGCCTGAACAATCACGCAAGTTCAGCTGCTTGAGCTCTGCTAGGTTGCCAATTGTGTTCGGTAGAGTTCTTAGACCTCTACATCTCTTTAACTCTAGCTCTTGTAGTTTAGCCAAATTACCTAAAGTGCTGGGAAGGCTTTTTAGATCTGCACAGCCACCCAAACACAAGTCTTGTAGTTGCACCAAGTTTCCCAAAGTAACAGGAAGGCTTGTTAAACTTCTACAGCCGCACAATTTGAGCTTCTTGAGTTGTGACATGTTTTCGACAATGCTTGGAAGTGTTGTGAGAGCTCTACAATGTTTTATATACAAGCACTGAAGGTTCACCAAGCTTTTGAGGAGCGTGTTTGGGATTTTGGTGGGAAATGCACAGCTCTCCAGACTTAAGATCCTGACTTGAGACCAACTGCCATCCAACTGGTGTTTGTTTCTTGACATCATCCATCTATGCCTCTCACTTACAATCTCACAATTGCTAATTTTTATCCATATCAAATTTGGAGTTAGTTTTCCAATGTTGACCGCTACTTTTGTATTTTGCAAAAATAGGTAGCGCAGAGATGACATGTTATGCATGACAACAGGCTCACTTTCATTCTATCCTGTGTAAACAAGCATTTTCATTCTCTCTGCTCTTTCTCTGTTCAAAGCTTTGTGTCCGCCCACAGGCAGGAACAGTTTGTTATTATTGTCAGACTCCTCTTGAATTCCTCTTCCTATTTCCCGCAGAAGGTCATGCATATGCAGGAGTTTTTCATGGCCATTGATGGTTATAAGCATTTTCAGGGAAAGATTCTTGATGGCCGTTTGAACTTTATTTGGGAATAAAACATCCCAGATCAGCATCACTTTTTCTTTCACCAACAAAGAAGCAATCTATATCTAGAAAAATTTCCTTCTCGACATGGCTCAGTCCATCATAACTCGTTTTAAGGATTCTATATACACCTGGATTTTCCCCAATATTATGGACAGTTTCTTCCCAACATCGGATGTCATTTGGCTCCTTCTTATCAGACAAATACGATCCAATGACTTCTAAAGCAAGAGGATGCCCTCGGCAAGCATTCACAACTTTTGGTAGAAAGCTCTTCATAAGGGGTCTCCGGCAGTGCTCCACGGAAAGCATGTCAGCTGAACAATTCCACAGCTTCATCCTCCCCTAATCCAGTCATTTCAAAAACTGAATCGACCTTAGCAAGGTTAAGGATGTGTTGGTCTCAAGAAGTAATGATGACTCTGCTACCATGGGCAAACCAATCTCCATCGCCATACACTGCATGTAACTGCATTCTATCATCCAAATCATCCAAAACCACAAGAGCCCGAACTCCTTGCAATTGATCTCTCATCAGAGATCTTCCTTCATCAACACTTGATACTTCGCCCTCGTAATTTACCAAACTCCTTAAAATTCTTCTCTGCAAGTCCATGAGTGTACTGTTTCCGTGCAGTTGCAGTAGCTCCAATGTTGAAGAGAAAGCAAGAGGCATCAAATCTGCGATGAATATCATTGTAAACGGCCTTGGCCAAGGTGGTTTTCCTGACACCGCCTATGCCGCTGATTCCCACTCTCACCAAACTCATGTCTGTCGAATTCAGATGCAAACTGTTTATTAGTTCACGAATACCCCAGTCGAGAACCACAAGATGCGTAGGAACATGCAGGGGAACCCTCTTCTTCAACTTATCCAACACGTCTTTCACAACTGCTTTGACTAGTCTCCCTTCATGCTTGAAAATTACCTTTTATGTATCAGACTCTACGATGCAAATTTAAAGCTCTAAATAGTAATTAAAAAACAATTAAGATCGTAGAAAGAAAGATTATAAAGTATATTCAATTCCACAAATTGAGCTAACTTATAGCATTCCGAACAGCTACAAGAAGTAGCTAATGAATTGGGAAAAATGAGAATATCCAAATCCCTTATGTAGGTGGTGGTTGATGACTAATAAAATTCTGGTTGTTGTTCTTCTAAGCGATAACTTATGCATTAAATACCCCTGCTATCCTAATCAGTAGAGAAAAGTAACAGGTAAGCTGCTTCTGAATAATTTACCCACTCAATCTACAATGGCTAATTCATGGATCACATATTTTCACATTATTTAAAAAAGAAATCTCACATGATCAGATTGGTTGAAAAACCAATAACAAAATAGTTTTCTCACTTAGCAAATGACTAATTTAATTTGTCACAGATGTTTCAGTAAAATAGAATTTTGCTTAGTGGAAACAATCTATTTAAATTTTACTATTGATGTACACATTTATTCAAATTAATAGGTATAGAACACTAGATAGATATTTAGTAAACAAATGGTTAAATATCATGCCAGGGATTTTTAAGCTTCTTAGTTTATACAAAGTGAATATATGGAAAATTACTATGCCAAATTTCTACAATTTAACATAATTTGTCCTTTGATTTTCTTTTGACTTAATTAAATTTAATATTTGAAAAGGTTAACTAGATAATTTATTGATTTTATAGCAGTTGCGTCTTTCAAAGAGTTTGGTAGCTATACTTTTTCAACTACTATTCACGGACCTCGTAAGTGCTTTGCCACCTTTTTCTTTTAAGGTCATACATTTTTGTGTTCTCTTTGTAATATAGGAAGATTGTATGTGTTTTAATAATCTGGAAGAAAATAAGGGGAAATGAGGTGAAATTTGATGGGATTGTGGAGTTGTGAGACCTGGAAATAGTAATTCATTTTCTATTAAATGATTGAAGATGAGATTAGCTGAGGATGAATTAATTTCAACTGAAAGTTTTAGATATATCTAATTTTTTAAAATTTATCATACAAAATTTATATTATTAAAGAGAAAATCTAAAATCTAAAAATCTAAAACAAAAAACTGCACATTGGAGTTCCAATTTTTTTAGCTTATTCTACTATTTCTACTAAATCATAATTTATACAATATATGTAAAACTGCAATCCTAAATAATAGAGAAAGGTAACAGTTGAGCTGCTTCCATATAATTTACTCTCTGCAAATGTCTAATTTCTTTAAAAAACATTTTATAGATGAAGAGAAACTTTGCTTACATAGCCAAGCCAGAGTCTTTCTATAATGATCATCCTTATTTTTCGAAATAGTTAAACAAATGAAGAATTTAATGTGTCATAGATGTTCCCACAAAATAAATTTTCCCTAGTGAAATTAATTTGCTTACATAGCCCAGCATCTAAAGCTCTCATGATTTGAATATATATAAAGAATTAATCTGCCAATTTCTATAATTTAAACTAATTTTCCTTTCGGTTTTCTCTCGACTTAAATTAATTACGCCGAAGGCATTTCTTATATGAAACCCATCCCCCTGGGTTAAACTGATCTACGGCCGTCGAACAATCCGTACACATTCAAGACGATTGAAATGATCAGGATCGTCTGCGATTTTTGAAAAGACCATAGAATGTAACATTTGTACTGTGTGAACAGATTGCAAGGTTATGATTTAACTCATCAGGAACCGGAGTTAGGTTCATGGTTTACAAGACACTCGTTTCTTATTTGTTCATTCCTAACTATTTTACCTTTTTGCAGCCTTGACATATTCGTCAGAGGTGGTACTTCATTCCTCCTGTACGGTAGTTTAACACGGTGGCAAAGGATACATTTAGAGATGTGGCGTAGAGTTTATTCAGTTTATGTCGAAATAGTCTGCCGATTAGAGAACACATATGGGGAAGTGGAGATAAGCTTGGTGTTGAAATCTCCCAATTAAATTGGCTAAATCGCAAACATATCGCGAATGGGAGGAGAATGGTTGAATGACAGGTAGCCGCTTCCGTCAAAAGATGATGTGCCAGTTGTCACAGTTTCCAGCAACTTATGGGATCATTAGCCAATGATAGATCTAATGATTGTCGTGTCTTTGCTAATAATATTAGCAACCCTTGCGATCATACGATGATCGTTGATCTATTATCAAGGCCATGATGTCTTTCTTTATGTCGACTGTGGAAAAGGAAATAATATTGATTGTTAGATGGAGCATCTAATGGTTGTATTCCATCGAAGCTGTTAACTAGGTCATCGGTACTGTGATGCAAGTTTCATCATCGATGCATCTTGAATGAACAACTATCGTATGCTCACAAAGATTCTGATTGTCCCTTGCGAACATGTGCCACCCGTTAGATTATTTTCTACAAAAGATCGATGGGCCATTTACAAACTTTAGCAATAACTGGTGCAAAACAAAATTTCCCCATTAACTATGTCGCATTCTGTAATGAAATAGCATCAGATTTATTATTTAAAACTTTTGAAACCTGCTTTCTCTATCAGCTAGAGAACTCATATGGAGATGTGGAGGTAATCTTGGTGTCAAAATCTCCCAATGAAATTGGCTAAATCACAAATATATCGTGAATCGGAGGAGAATGGGTGAATGACAGGCAGGTGCTTGCGTCAAATGATGATGTGCCAGGTGTCACAGTTTCTAGTAACTTATGGGATCAACAACGGATGACCGATCTAACGATTTTCATGTCTCCGCTAAGAATCTAAGCAAGCCTTGTGATAATGCGGTGACCGTTGATCTATTATCGAGGTGATGATGTCTTCCTTTATGTCAACTGTGGAAAAGGAAATAATATTGACTATTAGATGGAGCATCTAATGGCTGTATTCCATCGAAGCTGTTAACTGGGTCATTGGTACTGCGATGCAAGGTTGATCGTCGATGCATCTTGAACGAACGACTGTTGTATGCTCACAAAGATTTTGATCGTCCCTTGCGAACATGTGCCATCCCTTCAATTAAAAGATTGCAATTACCAATGAATATCATATAAATCGAATGAGTAATGTCCATGATTTTACAAATTATTACTCTTCCAACTTGTAGACAGTAAAATATTTGTTTTGAATGCAATATTTTCCATCATCGGCTATATATGTAGATCAATACTATATCCGACGTTGAAAATTTATATACAAAAAACAAAAGGGCCAACATGTAAATTATTCATTGTAGTCATTGGCTATTATTAAAATTATAAGAAGAAAGCAAATACCATACGCATTCCTTTTCAAATTTATTACCATTTAATATCTATCAACAACTATAGGTAAAATTTTACGATAGATATAATTGTATACATTATAAAAAAAAACTTCTGGATTGATCTGAAGACACGTTGTACTTCATAATATATGTGGGCGTACTTTGTCATAATGGTTTACGCTACAAACAATTAAAATGATCCTTTTTATAATCTATGAATAATTTTTTTTTTCAATATGTATTGCGGTATTTGTTATGTATAAATATCTATGACTTTTCAATATTGACGTAAATAGCCATTTCATGATTCTAAACGACTATTTATTGCTACTCAATTACTTCATCTCCTTGTTGTATTTGCAATTTTTCCTTGTATGAAACCCATCCCCTTGGGTTAAACCGATCTAGGGCCGTTGAACGATCCGTATGCATGCAAGACGATTGAAATGATCGGGATCATCTGCAGTTTTTGAAAAGAACATAAAATGTAACATTTGTGTTGTGTGAATAGACTGCAAGGTTATGATTTAACTCATCAGGAACCAGAGTTAGGTTCACAGTTTACAAGACACTCGTTGCTTATTTGTTCGTTCCTGTCTATTTTACCTTTTTGCAACCTTGACATATTCGTCAGAGGTGGTACTTCATTCCTCTTGTACAGTAGTTTAACACGGTGGTGAAGGATACATTTAGAGATGTGGCATAGAGTTTATTCAGTTTATGTCAAAATAGTCTGCCGGTTAGAGAACACATATAGAGAAGTGGAGATAAGCTTGGTGTCAAAATCTCCCAATTAAATTGGCTAAATCACAAACATATCGTGAATGGGAGGAGAATGGCTGAATGACAGGTAGCCGCTTCCGTCAAAAGATGATGTGCCAGCGGTCACAGTTTCCAGCAACTTATGGGATCATCAGCCAATGACAGATCTAATGATTTTTGTGTCTTCGCTAATAATATTAGCAACCCTTACGATCATGCGATGACTGTTGATCTATTATCGAGGTGATGATGTCTTCCTTTATGTCGATTGTGGAAAAGGAAATAATATTGATTGTTAGATGGAGCATTTAAGGGTTGTATTCCATCGAAGTTGTTAACTGGGTCATCGGTACTGCGATGCAAGGTTGATCGTCGATGCATCTTGAACAAATGACTGTTGTATGTTCACAAAGATTTTGATTGTCTCTTGCAAACATGTGCCATCCCTTCAATTAAAAGATTGTGATTACCAATGAATATCATATAAATTGAATGAGTAATGTCCATGTTTTTACAAATTATTACTCTTCCAACTTGTAGACAGTAAAATATTTGTTTTGAATGCAATGTTTTCCACCAACGGCTATATATGTAGATCAATACTATATCCGATGTTGAAAATTTATATACAAAAAACAAAAGGGCCAACATGAAAATTATTCATTGTAGTTGTTGGCTATTATTAAAATTATAAGAAGAAAGCAAATACCATATGTATTCTTTTTCAAATTTATTACCATTTAATATCTATCAACAACTATAGGTAAAATTTTACGATAGATATAATTGTATACATTATTAAAAAAAAACTTCTGGATTGATCTGAAGACACATTGTACTTCATAATATATGCAGGCGTACTTTGTCATAATGGTTTATACTACAAACAATTAAAATGATCTTTTTAATAATTTGTGAATAATTTTTTTTTTCAATATGTATTGCGGTATTTGTTATGTATATACATCTATGACTTTTCGATATCAACGTAAATAGCCATTTCATGATTCTGAACGACTATTTATTGCTACTCAATTACTTCATCTCCTTGCTGTATTTGCAATTTTTCCTTGTATACCTGACAGTTGTTGCAAATGCATTAAATTGCATTCAATGTTAAATGGTTTGGTTGGTAACAGTTTTTTTCTTTTGGTGTTCAAGATGACCACCTTCATTGACCATCATCATAGCCTATATAAGAACTATTTTGCTAATACTTTTCTGAACTAGTAACATATTTTACAGAAACTTTTATACAGATTTCAATATATATTGACCTGACCATCAAGACATTTCAAGTTCATCATTATGGAGGCATTGTTATCACAGGTTGTTTTAAGTTATTTTTTAGGATTGTGTATTTTGTTCATTTCTTAGATTTAAACATTGAACAAATTGTTTGTATCACAAAATGATATTTACATTTTTTTTTCAACAATGCATCACTGAGAAATATAGTGTATATGTTTATGATATACTTTTGATTACTGACATCATACTATCTGCCATTAAATAGGTAACAAAAATGGCCTTATTAACACAAGGAGCAATTAGTAAAATAATGGATGGTATTTCCATCAAAGAACCATGTTTTCAAATTGTATTGTTACATTCTATTGAACAACAACATACTATGAGTACAAAATATCGTTTGGAACTTTCTGATGGTGTGCATACACACTTTGCCCTTTTGTCGGAACAATTTAACACCCTTGTAGTGGAGGAGGATTTAGTTAAAGGTTCCATTGTTTACATCAAAGAATACTCTTGCAAGCAACTCCATAATTACATGTATGCCAATTATTTATTTATTTATTATTGTACTTATGAACATTCGATTATAAAAGTTTATTAAATGTCTATTTTGTTTCTATTTACAGGACTATTCTAATTGATAATTTAGATATAGTGTCAAATCATGGAGAAATTATTGGGTTTCCAGTACCTATAGTACAAGGTACTAAACAAATAACATCGTCTAGCAGTTATGGAGTTTTAGATGCTTCTTCATGTAACACAATTGGCAAAAAATGTCTCACTCCATACCATAAGTTATGGACTATTGAGGGTCGTGCTTTACAAAAATCACCTATCCATTGTTTTACAAAAATGTCTAAAGAGGGTAAAGTATTCAGATTTGACTTCATAGACAAAGAAGGAACTAGTATACATATAACTTGTTTCAATGAATTGGTTGATAATTTTTTTGAAAATATTCAATCAAATAATCTTTATTTGATTTCTAACAGTTCTATAAAAGTTGCAAATTCAAAATCCAATAGTTCAACCAATCCCTATGAAATAGTCCTTCAGAGTTCTTCAAGAATCATACCTTCCACATATGTTCAGTCTATAGTTCTCGAACATGATTTCCATATGAAGAGTATTGAATCTCTTGAAACTTTTCCTGTTAATTCACTAGTGGATGTGATTGAAATTGTTGTTTCTATCAATACATCGAGTACCATTAGAAAAAAAAATGGTACAAAAATAAAAAAATTTAATGTGTATATCAAAGATATCTCTGGCTACTCTATTGAAGTGACTTTATGGGGACATCATTGTGAGAATGAAGGATAAAAAATTCTGAATTTGTTCAAGGAGCGTAAGAGAATTGTTGTTTTAATTAAATCTACTCATTTGCTTTCATGGTTTGGTAAGTCATTGGATACTATTTTTTCAACCAATGTTCTTATCAATCCAATTTTAACTAAGGCTGCTTGTCTTTTGACATGGTCTGCAGGAATAGGAGAAGATCAGTCTTCTATTTCTCTGACTAAAGAGCCAACAATACTTGCTAGATTTAAAAATCAATAGCCAATGTCTACCATCTATACAAAAGACTTCCATTCCATGATTCATGTTTGCATAATAGCACAAATTTCTAGACTTGATGTGGATAATGTTTATTAGATCTTTCATGTCCTCGAATCATTGATGGCAAAAAATGTTTAAAAAAAGTTGTTCAGAATCATATTGGGAAATATGAATGTCCTAAATGTTGCGTTCATATTCAAATATGTCATTTCAGCTACATGCTTAATATGGATTTGCAGAATCCATTAGGCGAGCTTCACAATGTTACTACCTTTGAAGGCCCTGCAAATGCTTTATTGGGTATGGATGCAGAAGATTTTCAACTGCTGCTTGCTGAACCTGGTGTAGACAAACAACTTTTGGATAATCTTTATGGTTCTGAGTTTGTGTTTGATCTAAGTATCAAAACATCTACTTTTGGGGGCCAAGAAACTCAAAGCATAATCGTTCTCACTTTGAAGATTGCTTAAGATAGTAGTTTAGTTATAATATTCAACATATGTAATCATATGTTTTTATATATATGTATTTTTGACAATAAACTGTGTCATGTCAATGTTATGTTGTTCAATTTTTGTGTAATATATTTTCTAAAGAATCAATATTTCCATATTTACGATGATTCTTTTTAGATAACATTTCCATATCTCAGTAATATTTCACTGACTTGGTTCATCAGATAAATTTTGGATGATCTTTATGGTTCTGACTTTGTATTAGATCTAATTATCTAAGAAATGAACAAAATGCACAACCTCGAAAACACAACTTAAAACAACTTGTGATAACAATGCCTCCATAATGATGAACTTAAAATGTCTTGATGGTCAGGTGAATGTATATATTGAAATCTGTATAAACATTTCTGTAAAATATGTTACTGGTTTAGAAAAGTATTAGCATAATAGTTCTTATATAGGCTATGCTGACAGTCAATGAAGGCGGTAATGTTTAACACCATAAGAAAAAAACTGTTACCAACCAAACCCTTTAACAATTAATGCAATTTAATGCATTTGCAATAACTCTCATGTATACAACGAAAAACTACAAATATAGCGAGGACATGTAGTAATTTAGTGGCAATAAATAGTCGTTCTGAATCATGAAATGGCTATTTACATTGATATCGAAAAATCATAGATATTTAAACATAACAAATACCACAATACATATTGCAAAAAAAAACATATTCAAAGATTATAAAAAAGATCGTTTACATTTTTTGCACTGTAAGCCATTACAACAAAGTACACCTGCATATATTACAAAGTAGAACGTGTCTTCAGATCAATCCAGAAGTTTTTTAAAAATGTAAACCTCTTCTTTTGCTGAGAAAGAAATTGAAAGCATAGTTGTTCTTACTTTGAAGCTTGCTTAAGACAGTAGTTTCCTTCTAATAATGAACATATCTAATCAATGTTTATTTATATTTGTATATTCGATAATAAACTGTGTCATGTTAATGTTATGTTGTTCAATTTTTGTGAAATATATCCATATCTGAATATTCTTTTTAACTTACTGCTTTTCAATTATTACAGGTATAAACAACAATTCTATATGCAATCATGGATAATGCAAATAATGAAAGAGAGGCTAAGCACAATCACATAAATCAGATGTAGAGAGCTAGATATGATGTCAAAAAAATTGTTATTAACAAAAGAAGATGAGAAACCTCTCAGAATATTGAACTTGCAATTTCTACATCAAATTTACATAGTTTGAACACCTCATATCATTTAGAACCAGTTGAACTTTGAGATTCATATCCTCTACCGAATTCAATTATTGAATATCCTTGCTTGCCAGAACTTCAAATACCTAATTGTATTGAAGATCATACAATATCCATGAATACAGCTGACCATATCCATCCTTTACCTTTCTCTGAAAATTATTACTATGCTAGAAAAGAATTTCGTACAAAGATAGATGATATTTCAAACTATAGAAGGTGTTCTATATGTATGGAAAGATATCCTGGAATTAAAATGCGCATAGTAGATGAAAATTTAATATTCTGCAGATGCAGTTCAAAAAATGATGGGCATCAGTTCTCAAAGTTGAACAATATGGATCTAGGTGAACAACCATTGTGTTTGAAAATCTTAACAGAAATTGAACAAATGCTGATAGCCAAAATAAGTCCTATTTTGCAAGTTACTTATGCAAAAGGTGGTCAACACAGATATAGTGGTCATACTATTTGTTTTCCTCAAAATATTTCTAGTATCATAGCATTGTTGCCTAGACGAATAGATGCATTAGATATAATCATTGTTAATAGAGAGAACATAGGAAATAAAAAATATAGTTTTTATGTTAGCAGATCTCATGTTTATGAAGCACTGAAATATAAAACATTGAATGACCCATACTATAGGGATGTACGAATAGATGAAAATGCATTAGCATCATTGCCTTTACAATGTACTGATGTTTTAGACCTAATTTTTAATGCAGTGGAAAATAGTCATCCCATCGAAGATAACTCATCTATGTTAGATGAGATAGAAGAAAATGAGTTTTATCAGAGTCTAGAATTTAACAGCTCATTTGTTTGTAATCTACCTGCTCCATGTAGAGAAATAGAAGAAATACGATCTTTGTTGCATTTAGGTGAAGGTTAGACAACAAAATCTATTGCATGGCCTCCTATCTCGCCTTCTCCTATTAATGAATACACAACCGAAGGTTTATTTGTGATGGCATTTCCAACTTTGTTCCACATATTCATGGATTTGTCTGGTTGCCAAATGCACTAGATCTTAAAAATTTATAATAGAATAATGATTTATCGGTACAGAGAGCTTTAGATTACATAGATCAGTATGTATCAACATGGAATCCACAAAGCATTCAACAAAGAAATCAAGGGATTTTTTCCAGATCTCTTCATGATCCTTGTCTCATGACTACAAAGATGATATATGCAATAGACGTGGCTTCTGATTACAGTGATTTGATTAATCATGTATAGCGTCACACAAAATTCTCTCTGCAGACATGTTTAAGAAGAAAAGGTGATGCTATTTCATGCTGTTATAAAGCTCCATGGACAACAGAAGAAAAATCTGAATTAATACTTACAGATAAAGCCGAACCTAAACATACAGTAGCACGCAATGATGATTGGCTAAAATTACATAACATACAGATGCTTTCGATATGGAGAGGTAATATAGATTGTCAACCTATTCTTTCAATTGATGCAGTTATCAAGTATATAGCAAAGTATGCAGCAAAAGCAGAACAAAAATGTGAAACATATCGTGCAATGTTAAGTAGAATATCTTCAAGTTTGAATGGTACAATGCCTGCTCCAGTTGTAATTCATAAAATGCTTCCCAAAAATCTTGTTGACCGTGATATAGATGCCCAAGAAACTTGTCATCTTTTACAAAAGCTTCCCTTATCCCTCTACAGTAGACAGTTGGTATCTTTGAATGTGAACCAAAAAATCTTCAATGTCTACCTATATTGGACATGCCAATAAGCTTATGCCATAAACAAATTGACAATTATATAGCACGCCCACCAAGTTTAGAAATGTTTTGTCTTATTGACATAACCCAAAGATGGACATTTAGAGCTACTCGAAAGCAAGACAAATGGAAACAAAGAAAATCACCTTGTATAGTTAGAGTCTCGCCTAGATTTATCAGTATTCCTTCAAGAGAAGACATTTCTTATCCAAATTTTTGCTGGAGTGAACTTTTGTTATACAAACCATTCCACAATATTAAAATAGAATTTGTAGATTCAGATGAAGGAATAATAGAACAATGGAAAACTTTTTCATCAACATATGAAGCATGGCATGTACGTAGAACACATTCGGATGCAGAAGAAGTAGATGATCCTACAAGTTCTACAGTAGATCTAGATGCAATGCAAGATAGTCTACCAGATGAATGACAAGTTTTAGCTCGTTTATATCCAGGCATGCCTATATATTTAAATGATTTAGATATGCTTGGATATCAAGAATTTGACTCAATAAACAATTAGTTTCAAAATAATATTAGTCCTTTACAAAAAGCTACAGCTACAAATTTCATTCAATCAAATCAAGAAATATTTCAAGAGAATCCAGTTATGCATCAGGGTATGTGCACAAAGATGGGGTACCAAAAAGATGCCAAACTTTTTTTTGGCCCCATTGCACGCAAAGGGCGCATACCCTATGGCTTGGATTGCCCAAGCCTTAGCTTGGGCAATCCAAGCCATAGGGCGTGCACCCTTTTTGGCGTGGGCCCTTTGTGGTTTTATTATAAAACCACTCACTACTCATTTGAAGCTCACAATTTCGAGCTTCAAAATGCCATTAGCAACAACAAGGTCACCCTTTAGCGTGCACATGGTCTAGAAGAGGCATTTTTTTGCCCACGAATTTGTATGCAATGCCTCCTCGTCAGCATAGATCAAGAAGAAGAAGAAGAGGTAGGTTTTTTTTAATGATTCTTGAGTTGTTTATGTGTAAATGTTCATTTTTTATTTGTTTTTCAATTTACATTTTGTTTTATTGTTCTTTGTAATTTTATTTGCAAATAGAATTAAAAAAAAACAATTTTGTTTAAACTACAGGAAATAATGATGCACCCGAAGAAAACCCTCATTCAAACCCTCCAATTAACGAAGAAAACCAATTGCCTCCTCATGTAGAAGAAGAAAATATTGAAAACCCACTACCACAACCTCCACCAATCGAAAAACCTCTTCCTGGAGCATCACAAACTTTGTTTGAAAAAATAGAAAATGGGAAAAGGGAATTAGAAAATTTAATCAATAGATTAAAAGTATCCGTAAATAGAAATTCTGGAAGAGCAACACTTGCTTCCTCCTTAGAATTGATTCTTACCCACATAGGATCAGTTAGTGGGCAATTGAATATCTGGCATAATAAAAGAGAAGAACAGAAACAATATTATGCTGATAAGTTGTCATATGAGGGTATTAAAAAGAAAAAAATTACAAAAGATGACATTTGTAAACTCTTCAAAAAGCTTGGGCAAAATGAAACTGTCAAAACTACATTGAGGAGGTTCCCAATTCACTGGTGCATTAATGAAGATATTAAAAATAACTTTTGGGATAGATGGTGGATGGTCTTTGATAACCCTCCTTGCAACAATCACGAGGTTTCCATATATTTTTTGAGGAAACTCTATTGCGAGTTCATCCTTGGTGAGGTGCCCAATTATTTTGACTTTTTAGATTCTCAAGGTAGAGGTGGGGGATCGTCATTTAATAGACCGGGGGCACATGTTGACCCCAATGCACCCAGGGCCCCCCTTGGCAAGCCCCATATTGAGCATGTTAGTGTTCCTTCTGTAGTGAAGGAACATGTGGAGGTGGACACACTAGGCACCATTAATGCCCTCACCCAAACTCTCATTGATGTTGTTAGCCCATTAGTCCAGAGGGAGGATGAGAAATCTTCGAGGGGCCACTTATGCCAATCATGTGGGTCCTTATGCACATATGGTACTCCTCATGGTAGGGTTGGTGATGATGATGGTATGATGACTAGTGACTTCCTGAACACAACATTTGGCATCGACACAGGTAAATATTTGCAATTCCAGTTATATTTATTTTGGTCATATATTCCATTTATAACCAAATGAATAACTAAACTAGTATATGATGTATTTGTAGGGTCAAAGTGTTAGTGGAACCGAGCATGTCCCCCCTGCCACTTTCTACACTAATAAATCTCCATAGGTATTTATCAAAAAAAATAATTGAATTAATACATTAAGTTATTATACATGATTTTATCTGATAACTTATTGTACTGTGTATTAGTTCACTGCTGGACCTTCTACATTCGTAGTAGATAGTGAGGGGCGACACTGTGCATTTGGAGAGGTATCTATATTTATTGTTAATTACATTTAATTTGATCAAATTATATTAAAAAAATGAATGAGCAAATAATTTATGAAAAAAACTATTATCAAAATCTAGACTCAAAGCACTGTTGGAAGTGAGCACATTCCTTCTCCTGGCTTTCATACGACATCGTGGAGTCCACAGGTATATATGTAATAAAATACTATAACCAACACATTACCAGTATATTCTTATATGAATAATTGTCTTCTAAATTATCTTGCATGTTCTCTAGGCCACTGTTGCGACAACTTCCACATCTACACCGTATCCAGTTGCACGTGGTGGCACTTTCACGGAGGTACCATTAATGCATGTCATTTTGCAAATAATTATAAATATTCTTAATAGATGCATAATAATATGCTTGATTCATTTTCAGATGATGACATCGAAAACTCCTCCTGGTGTTCTAGAGTCTTTGGATCACGGAGTTGCTGCTACTGTTGCTAGTTCTGAGGCACTTACTGTAGTATGAAACTAAATTTAATTATCATTGTCATCTTAATAGTTCAAATTTAATTTGTAACAATGTTCACAAATGGAAATTGAATTACTATTTTGATTGTATATCCAGGGACTTTTCACTCCTGATTGCCAGCCTAGCTCTGTAGTGGATGAACATAGTGACTACATATTTGCGGTAAGAGAAAATTCTAGCATATGTCATTATACATTTTAATTTTGATTTACATATTACTCATTAATGCTTATACTTTTTATTTTTTCATCTCTCTTTATAGAATAGTCTAGATAGGAGGACAAGTGAACGCGTTCGAAAGACTCTAGCATCCACTGCATCCCCATCCACTCGGAAATCAAAAATAGCTCGAGACTTATTTTCTTCCCCTAGCAGGAAATGAGTAGAATAGGGATACTTTTATTGTATGCCTACTTGGCATTATTGGACACACATTTTGTACACCTATATGGCATTGCTGGACATATATTTTGTACACCTATATGATATTATCAGACATATCTTTTGTACACTTATATTGCATTATTCGACCAAACTTTAATTGGCCTATATGATATCATCAGGCATGTTGTTATTACGTACGCATGTACATTGTATCCTTGATTGGCAATGTCTTATGTGTTTACATTGCTATCCATGCTTTCATAGTAAATTGGTTATTCATTTCAAATTTCAAAATTGACTACAAAATGTTTATGTTTTCATATGCATGTGATTGTATCTCTACTTTATGTTTTCGTAGTAGCACTATTGAAATATGGCTTTATCTTTGTACTACATGCATTCTGTACCTTGGTCATGTGGGTCATTATAGTATAGTTGTGTATATCAGTGATGTAATTTGTTAGGAAGAAACCTAAATTTGAGTTGTCAAGACTCGAGTCTACTGGTGTACACTGCACATTTTTAGGCAAACCGAGATTGTGGTATCAAACTCAAACCAAGATGAATTTTTAGAAACCACCTTAGGTTTTTCTAGGCATTCGTAACACAATCCTGTAGCACCTAATGGTCTGTAGATACCTCACACGGGCTCCGAGATATGCCTCAATGAAGTTCACCGATTTCGGTGCTTTGGGCACCTTGAGGGTCACACTGGTCCACAGTGGTCGGTAGTGTTCTGTCGATTCTGCTTGCAAGAGGAGACCTCCACTAGAATTTACCAGGCCATATAGAGCTAACAGAACTGATGGTTCGAGTGCACGACACATAGTTCAAATGATATGCAAGATTAGCACTTTCAACTAACCCTCACTACCTCTATTTGCATTGCTCGAGACCAAGCTGCCATTTTCAAAGGGAGAGGGATCTAAAGAAATCAAGAGAGGTTGTTGTAGAACTCGGTAATCCCTTCTTGTAGCACTTGACAGTCCGTAGATACCTCACACGGGCTTTGAGATATGCCCCAATGAAGTTCACCAATTTTGGTGCTTTGGGCACCTTAAGGGTCACACTAGTCCACAGTGGTTGGTAGCGTTCTGTCAATTTTTGGGAGAGATGGTGGATGGTCTTTGATTTTCCTCTTTTCAACAATCATGAGGTTCCTATATATTCTTGAGAAAACTCTATTGCGAGTTTGTACTCAAAGAGGTACCAAATTATTTTGACATGCTGGATTCTCAGGGTAGAGGAGGGGGTTCATCATTTGATTAAGAAGGGGGACATCATGACCCTAACGCACCTAGGGTTGATAGTGGAAAGCCACCGTTGGATCATGTTAGTATTCCTTCTATTGTGAAGGAACATGTAGAGGTAGACACACTAGGCACGATTAGTGCTCTTACACAGACTCTCATTCAGTGTGCCACTCTTTTAGTTGAGGTTGACTATGGTCAATCCTCGAGGGGGCATATTTATCGGTCATGTGGATGCTTGTGCACATTTGGTACTAGCGAGAGAGAGCAAGAGGATTCTGGATTGATGACTGATAACTTTCTAAATACGACATTTGGCATTGACACACAGGTAAATATTTCCAAGTTCATTAAATTGCTTTGATCATATTTCATTTATAAAAGAATAACTATTTAATTTAGTATCTATTGTTTATGATGAAAATTCAAGGCAAGAGTGTCAGTGGTGGCGGTGGCAGTGGAAGTGGTGATGATCCTAATGTCCCCTTTTACACATCATCGTCAATTGTAGAAGTATGTATCGAATAAAAAATTAATTAACATGTTTGATTACTATGTAATTATATAAATAATTATATCCTAACTTATTGTGCATGTGCATTAGATGTGCATTGGTGAACCATCGACGTTCACAACAAATAGGGAAGGGTGTCGTGCAACTTTCCTTGAGGTATCTTTATTTGCATATTAATTGGATTTACTTGATCATATTTAATTAATGAATGAATGACTAAATTACTAGACAAATTATGATCAAAATCTAGAGGCATGATGATTACACTCTTTCACCTAGGTTTGTGAGGTCGCCATTGAGTCCACAGGTATACATGTAATAATGCATTATAATTAACATGTCAGTAGTACATTCTTATATGAATGGTTATCTTATAATTTTCCATGTACATGTGCACTAGTTGAATGTCAAAGCTTCAACTTCGACACCACACACCAGAGGACGTGGTGGAACCTTCACGGAGGTATCATTTACTCATTAGTAGGGTTGTAAAAAATATATGTAATCTTGATAACTGCATAATTTACTTTTTTTGTTTCATTTTCAGCTTTTGACATTAGAGACTCCTCCTTCTATCCATGATACTTTGGATCGTGAAGTAGCTACAGCAGTAGCTAGTTCTAAAGCACCGACTGAGGTATGAAAGAGATCACTTAACTTTAATTGTTATTTTAATAGTTTGTATTGAATTTTATAATGATCTCCATGTATGTATTTTAATTATTATTTTGATCATTGTTGTAGGGACTTATGACTCCAGATCACCAGCATGCACCTTCGGTGGATGAACATAGTGACTATTTGCTAGCGGTAAGCCAATATTCAATTTTATGTCATTGTATAATTCAATTTTGATGTATATTAGTTATCTCTATCTAATTTTTTTTTTATTAGGTCGAGCTACAGAAGAGGCTAGACAGGAGGACAAGTGAGTGCACTCAGAAGACTATGGCATCCACTACATGTCCATCGACATGATGATCAAAGACAGCTCGGGATTTGTTTTCTTCCCCTAGCGGGAAAGGACTAGATTAGGGATATGGATTGTATGCCTATATGGCATTAGTGGACATTTTTTGTATATTGTATTAGTGAAACATTGTACATCCATTTGACTTTGAGGAAGTCAGTTTTACTATATTGAATATATTCAATGTATGACATTATTGGACATATATTTGACTTCATGCCCTACGAATGTATATTTTTTATGTTTTAGGTATGCAATTCATGTGTTTGGTGTATTGATGTATACTAAATTATGTTTATGTTCATGTCTTTGCTTTGTAAATTTCCCATGCCTTATAGTTATGCTTGTATGTTTAACTTGCTGAATGTGCTACAAATGCCAGTCACTGTCCTCAATAACAGTCAATTCCTTAACTGTAATAATAACAAAAGTAATGAAATGAATGCATAAATGTATAAATATAATATGTAAGAAGCCTAAGTGGCTCTTGTTCTTGCAATGATAATTTTTTAAAGAAATTATGACAAATTCGGATACTAATGCTTCAACAATTTATTTATAGCTTGGTTGAAAATTTGATGCAAATAGGTAGGTTAGATTGGGGTTATTTTATAAATAAAGTGTTCTTGGTTTCCTCAAAAGTGTTCCTTACCCAAGTGGCCCCAAGTGCCAATATGCCACTAACCTATCAATCTAACTTCTCCCAAATCCCTTACTATTATAGGGATTCAATATGGCTTAAAATATGACTCCAGAAATGTTCAAGTGGTTCTTGAAGTCCTACTCCAAGATCTTACCCTCAATCCACACTCTAGGTTCTCTATCCTTGTAGCCTTAACCAGCGAGTTTTTCCCAAATAACTCTTAGTTTTACCAAAAAACTTCCAAAATAAATTACATATTCAGATACCTTTTATGGTTTTACAAAACATATCTTATAATTAGGTAGGGTTAATTTGGAACACAACCCCCAAAAACTGCTGCCCCACTTTCCTTCCTAGACCTAATAGGTCACTTTTACAAAGGAACCATATTACAGACTTAACACCCAACCTTGCCACTTTTCATAGAGTGTTAATATGGTCCCAGTTAGAGAAATTTGAAGTCAATTGGATCCTATAGGATTTCTATACCCAAAAGCCCCAAATTGCTCCCTCTAGGCCTTCAAAACTAGGGCCTTCTTAAAAACAACTCAAAACTCATTTTCAGAACTCCTCCTTGTGGATTCACCTTTCATTTGACATATAATTTGGCTATTTCAAATAAAATTATACCCTTATTAAGGTGAATCCTTTGTTGCTACACTTGTGGCATTAATTTTATGTCCTTTTTCCACTCTTCCTCATGGTGTACACCCACTAAAACAACTTCTCTTGCATTAAAATGGTTAGTAACATCATACATATGTTACATAGGGTCCATTCAATGAGAAACATAAATTACATTCATTGAATGGCCCATTATATCATCAAAAAGACCAAAATGAAGTTATTTCAATGCACCAATATGACCACCTACAACAAATTTCCAAATCTGAAGCAAAATAGATTATATAATCATTCAATACAGATGAAAAATGATGTTATGATATTATTATATCACCCACAATTCTGTTCCAAACCCAAAACAATCAACCAAACATAAAAAAAAAAGATTTTGCAAGGAAAAACTAAGTCCTTCGCCAGGACTTCTAGGACTTATAATATTTAAATTAAATTGTTTATTAGATATTGCCATTATTGGCCTTAATATATCCCAATTCACTTTTAGGAATTCTTTAGATCCACTACCTCCATTTGGTTCCAAGGTGGACTTAGGTGTTTGGAGAGGTGCTCCTGCACCAAAATTCTTCATTTAAATTTCAAGACATTCGATAAATTCTTTGCCTGCTAACAAACCAATTTGGGAAATTAATGGGTCTATTTGTGGACCTCGAAGGAGTTGGTCACCTAAACGAGAACTAATGCAGAGGTTACAACAAGAAAGTGGAGTTCCCTTCTTTTAGCTCCCACAACTCACCAACCAACTACAAAGGCTTAAAGGTGTTCCCAAGCTCTTACAATGGTGTAACACAACCAATAAAATGGATTTCTATCCCAAAAAAATCCCTTTCCAAGTTTATACACTCAATCAAACTTCAATGCCCTTTTGGCTTTAGGGACACTAGGCCTAAACCTAGCCTTTAGTTAGAACTCTTCACCAGTGGACTTCCTGACCACTCCCAAGCATGTAGATGGTCCTCATATGACCTAAGGACTCTGAAAAAACTCTTGGTTTGATCCTTTTACAACCATACCATAGCAAACTAGACCTGCATGCCAATTTCCTTATAGCCTTCTCAACCTCAATTTTCCACTCTAACTTCTTCACAACTTGGTATCTTGACACAATCAGGATATTTTTAGACACCCATTTGGAAGTTATTTAAGATCCCAAAGCCTTGTTTTCCAACTCCACTCCAGCACCACCTAACACTCACCTTGGACACAGACTTAATTTAATGCAGAGGTGACAACCGGAAAGTAGTGGGCCCTTCACTTGACTCCCACAATTCACCAATCACCTGTAATGACTTAAGGGTATTCACAATCTCTTAGGATGGTGTAACACAATCAATTCAGTAAGTTTCTATCCCAATAAACTCCCTTTGCAAAGTTAGACACTTAATCAAAGTTCAATGTCTTTTTGGCTTTAGGGAAACTAGGCCTAAAAGTGACTTATTGCTGAAACTCTTCACCAGTGGAATTCTTGACCACTCCCAAGCATGTAAATGGTCCTCATTTGACCTAAGGCCTCTGAAATAACAACTGGTTCATTCCCATCAAGACCGTACCATAGTGAACTAGACCTGCACCCACTTTTCCTTGTAGCCTTCCTAATAGAGGTTTTCTACTCTAAATTTTGAACCACTAAGTATCTTGATAAAATCAGGGCATTTTCAGACACGGTCCTGTAGCACCTAATGAATCAATTCTACGTCACACGAGCTCCGAGATATGACCCTGCAAAGATCGCCAATCTCATGCTTAAGGGACCTTGAGGGACACTTCAGCACGGAGTCGTCGGCGGGGTTCAAACAACTGTGTGTGGTGAATGAGGTTTCCACTAGCGTTTACCCAGCCATTCAGAGTTCTTGGAACTGACGATTCGATGCTACGACCAACGGTTCGAAAGATACGCAACATTGACCGTTTCAGCTGAGGAACACTTTGAGTTCTAACACCGACCGAGAATGTGTTGCTGAATTTAAAATAAGTTGAATCTCTGAAAACTGAGAGAGGATTTTGTAGGCCTTAGCAACATGGTCTTGTAGCACCTGATGAATTGATTCTACGTTGCATGAGCTCCGAGATATGACCCCGCAAAGATTGTTGATTTCATGCTTAATGGACCTTGAGGGACACTTCAGTACGGAGTCGTCGGCTGGGTTTGAATGACTGTACATGGTGAACAAGGTTGCCACTAGTGTTTACCCAGCCATTCGGAGCTTTTGGAACTGACGGTTTGATGCTACGACCGATGGTTGGAAAGATACGCAACGTTGACCATTTCAGCTGAGGAACACTTTGAGTTCTAACACCGACCGAGAATGTGTCGCCGAATTTAAAATAAGTTGAATCTCTAAAAATTGAGATAGGCTCTTGTAGGCCCCGACAACACGGTCCTGTAGCACCTGATGAATCAATTCTACATTGCACGAGCTCTGAGATATGACCCCGCAAATATCACTGATTTCATGCTTAAGGGACCTTGAGGGACACTTCAAAACGGAGTCGTCGGTGGGGTTCGAACGACTGTGCATGGTGAATGAGGTTTCCAATAGCATTTACTCAGCCATTCAGAGCTGTTGGAACTGACAGTTCGATGCTACGACCGACGGTTGGAAAGATACGCAACGTTGACCATTTCAGCTGAGGAACACTTTGAGTTTTGACACCGACCGAGAATGTGTTGCCAAATTTAAAATAAGTTGAATCTCTAAAAACTAAGAGAGGATTTTGTAGGCCCCAGCAACATGGTCTCGTAGCACCTAAAAAATCAATTCTACGTTGCACGAGCTCCGAGATATGACCCCGCAAATATCACTGATTTCATGCTTAAGGGACCTTGAGGGACACTTCAGCACGAAGTCGTCGGCGGGGTTTGAACAACTGTGCGTGGTGAATGAGGTTACCACTAGAATTTACTCAGCCATTTGGAGCTGTTGGAATTGACGGTTGGATACTACGACCGACGGTTGGAAAGATACGCAACGTTGACCGTTTCAGCTGAGGAACACTTTGAGTTCTGACACCGACCGAGAATGTGTCGCCAAATTTAAAATAAGTTGAATCTCTGAAAACTGAGAGAGAATTTTGTAGGCCCCAACAACATGGTCTTGTAGCACCTGATGAATCGATTCTATGTTGTACGAGCTCCGAGATATGACCCCGCAAATATCACTGATTTCATGCTTAAGGGACCTTAAGGGACACTTCAGCATGGAGTCGTCGATGGGGTTCGAATGACTATGCATGGTGAACAAGGTTTCCACTAGCATTTACTCGGCCATTCGGAGCTATTGGAATTGATGGTTCGATGCTATGAGTGATGGTTCAAAAGATACGCAACGTTGACCGTTTCAGTTGAGGAACACTTTGAGTTCTGACACCGACCGAGAATGTGTTGCTGAATTTAAAATAAGTTGAATCTCTAAAAAATGAGAGAGGATTTTGTAGGCCCCGACAACATGGTCTCGTAGCACCTGATGAATTGATTCTACGTTGCATGAGCTCTGAGATATGACCCCGCAAATATCACTAATTTCATGCTTAAGGGACCTTGAGGGACACTTCAGGATAGAGTCGTCGGTGGGGTTCGAATGATTGTGCATGGTGAACGAGGTTTCCACTAGCGTTTACCCAGCAATTTTGAGTTGTTGGAACTGATTGTTTGATGCTACGATCGACGGCTGGAAAGATATGCAACGTTGACCGTTTCAGTTGAGGAACACTTTGAGTTCTGACACCGACCGAGAATGTGTCACCAAATTTAAAATAAGTTGAATCTCTGAAAACTGAGATAGGCTTTTGTAGGCCCCGACAACACAGTCCCATAGCATCTAGCGAATTGATTCTACATTGCATGAGCTCTTAGATATGACCCTGTAAATATCACCGATTTCATGCTTAAGGGACCTTGAGGGACACTTCAGCACAGAGTCGTCGGCGGGGTTCAAATGACTGTGCGTGGTGAATGAGGTTGTCACTAGAATTTACCTGACCATTCGGAGCTGTTGGAACTGATGGTTCGATGCTACGACTGACGGTTTGAAATATACGCAATGTTGATCGTTTTAGCTGAGGAACACTTTGAGTTCTGACACCGACCGAGAATGTGTTGCCGAATTTAAAATAAGTTGAATCTCTAAAAATTGAGAGAGGATTTTGTAGGCTCCAGCAACATGATCTTGTAGCACCTGACGAATCGATTCTACATTGCACGAGCTCTAAGATATAACCTCGCAAATATCATGGATTTCATGCTTAAGGGACCTTGAGGGACACTTCAGCACAGAGTCGTCGGTAGGGTTGGAATGACTATGCATGACATGTACTTGCATGAGGACATTATATATTACAAAAATCCTGCACAGAAGTTGCTGGCAAGCTACTCAAAAAGTAGTAATTGATAGCAAGTGGGATAATGCAGATGCTTTAATAAATCACTATCTTCTTTACTCAAGCAACATCTGGTTCATCTGCTCAACTGGGGCATGTTTGGGAACAGACAATCTCCATTTAAACTCAAGTCTCTGGAAGTGATTATATTTGTCAGTGGAGGAGATACACCCATTGTATCTACAATAACTTCATGCTCATTCAAATTTCCATTACTCTTCAATTGGGATACTCTTTCCAAAATTGCATCTACCCTTTTACCAATTAATGGGTCTATTTGTGGACCTCAAAGGAGTTGGTCACCTAAACAAGAACCTTGAGATGAAGCAAGAACTTCTCTATGAAAGAGATCAGTACCTTGAGAAGCTCTCCACTTGTCAGCTGAATTAAAACCTTGGACCATAGATGGCTACCCTTTATTGTAAAATGAGGAGTGAGACTGCCTTGCCAAAGGTGGCAACGAACTTACCTTTCAATGATAATGCCCAAGTCCCGTAAATGCAAGGCCATTGATAGAGAGTCATTTCTAATAGAAATATTTGTGGTGCTAGAATGAAGTGCATGACCAAATTCTTTGCCTGCTAATGAACCAATTTGAGGCTTCATTTCACATTTCTCTATGGATAATTCCACAACACTTGTTACTTCTTTATCTGAATTTTTGCTGTTAGTGTACATGTGCACTGAAGAGATTTTGTCACTACTTGAGCTACCAGTTCCAAGAACCCTATACCTCACACTTCCTTTGTAAACCAAGCCTAATTAGGCCAATTAGGTCTGTGTACAAGGTGAGAGTTAGGTGGTGCTAGATTGGAGTTAGAAGACAAGGCTTTGGGATCTTACATAACTTCCAAATGGGTGTCTGAAAATGCCTTGTTTGTGTCAAGATACTCAATTGTGAAAAAGTTAGAATAGAAAATCTATGTTGGGAGGGCTACAAGGAAAAGTGGGTGCAGGTCTAGTTTTCTATGGGACAGTTGTAAAGGGACCAAACAAGAGTTTTTTTAGCATCCTTAGGTCATATGAGGACCATCTAAATGCTTGGGAGTGGTCAAGAAGTCCACTGGTGAAGAATTCTAGTTAAAGGCTAGATTTAGGCCTAGTGTCCCTAAAGCCCAAAAGGCACCAAAGTTTGATTGAGTTTGTAAAATTTCTATAGGAGTTTGTTGGAGTAGGAAACCCTTGTTTTGGTTGTGTTACACCATTTAAGGAGTTTGTGAACATCCTTAGGTCATTTTCTTCTTAAGCCAAATCCCTGTCTGTGTCATGGTTCGCACCTTCCAAGTGCACCCAAAGCATGCATAGGGAAGCTCTCCTCCACTTTCTTGTAACAAAACTCATTGTACCTTCCTTATTTCATGTTATGTTGTCAATATACATTTTATTGGATCCATCCCTAGGGTTAGAAGGTCATACTATGCATGGATCTCATAAATCCATAGTGGAAACAAGAGGAAATATGATCTAACATGTTTTGAGGAGATTTGACCAAGTTTTATATCTGATCTAACATGTTTTGAGGAGATTTGACCAAGTTTTATATTTGATCTAACATGTTTTGAGGAGATTTGATCTAAGAACAGATCTTATTTATGTCCCATCATTAGTCACATAAAAATTACATAGTTTTGCATTGGATAAAACACCATAAAAATGCTAAGAAATTATTATAAACATGTTTCTTTTTTTATTAATATTATGAAACATGTTTACAATTACAAACTTCCCTCTATACACATGAGGTATGTACCATAGAAGCTAACTTTGTTAGAGAAACAAATAGTACAGTTGAACACATATTACAACATTTTAGTACAGCCCGATTTAGTCCATTGAACCAGCTGGATCTGCCTTAACCTTTAGTGTGTTAAGTATTGCCTCATGCTCTGACTCGGGAACCTTCCAAAGAGTTCTTTTCATTGGCCTACCCCCATATCTGATCAAAGTAACATTCAAAGCAACAACAAGGTTTGAATAATGTAGAATCTTCCTGTGTGTCTCCCAGTCCTCGAACAACCACAACTTAGAGTTCTTCATACCATATCATCTAAGCCATGTTCCTGTTACAACAACCGCTCCTATAGGGTATTGTAATCCTTCATCGTCTACAACTGCAACATCCAATTTATTTTTGGCCTCAACACAAATAATAATATGTCCCTTTGTCATTGTATTTAGGTGCAATAACTGCAAAAACATGACCTGCAACAATGTAGACATATTCAGTACATTAATATCCAAAATAGTTTAGACAAACTATATAAATAGACAATTTACCTAGTTGTACTATATCCAACAAATGGTCAAAGTCAATAGATGTTTCCATGTCCCCTAGTTGCAATGCTATTGGCGGACGATAGGAGTCAAGTGGGCTCAAAGGTCTTATAGATCATTCATCAACCCATTCCTTTGAGTCGCACTCATCCCAATTCTCCTCTTCACAAGATGAACAAAAGCATGCCATATGTCGTGTGTATACCATCCATGAACCTGCATTACAACTTCTAAAAGAGTGTAGCTCACTTGATCCTGCTACTGTACAATAATCCTCATATGGTGCAATATTAGTTTCATCAATCAACCAAAAAAATCTATGAACTGTTGACTCACCTTCCTTACCTGGGCCCATTGTGGCATTACACCAGTTGAAAATACATCTTGCATTTGATAAGTTTTCTCTCCCCTCATACTTTAATTCTTCACGTGCTAAAGCTCTTTTTATACATGCTCCCGCACCATCATGCTCTCCCTTTCCATGGCCCACCTCAGTGAAATTCCACATATATTGAATATCAATGTTCTTGTGCATCCTACTCAACCAATAAAACATATGAGAATTCTTGAATTGGGATGTACAATTATCTGACCATATGATGTGTCGACGATATGGTATGCTCCTTTTTTCCAAATCACTGTAAAACAAACTAAAGCAACCATGTACAAACTCTGTAGAATGTGAGCGATCATCGCTCATATAAAAATGGTACTCCCTCAATATCTTCCTATTTTCCTCTATACTATCAGGTGCATGCAAGTATGCTATATGAACAAATATAGCAACCTGTTGAGAGTTGTAATACTATGATTGTACCTCATTTTGTGGTTGCAAAGTGTAGTTTTCAGCAAAGTCCACAATTGAAACAATTGTATCAATTGGAAAAGTGTCCTTGCATAACTTGAATTGTGTATCCAACCATCGTGCTCTATGTGTATGCATTGCATATTCATACACAATTTTCCCACAAAATATATCCATGAACTGATACACCGGAATCCTGTCAATTACTAAATCACATCTTTTTGCCTCTTTTCCATATTTTAGAGCATATGCAATGGTCTTATATTTTCCAAATTCTACTATTTCATTCCCAATTGCATGACTAATTTCCATATGCTGACAAACAGGTAAATCTTGCAAACCACCACAATGTACACATGTACCATTCAAACATGATAGTTTGTGAAATTGTTGTCCATCTGGTCTATGACATAAAATGGTAGCCTATCAATTCCCTTGAAGATCTAGGTGGGTCCTTTATGTTACACTCCTGCAAGACATTGTTAGCATGCAAACGTACACATATATGCCGATAGACAGTATAATGGTTAGAAAATTCAATATGTACTCTACAACAACAAGTTGTGTGTGTGTGATTTATCTTGACATGAAAAGGTTTAGCCATTTCAAAAAATCTTTGACTAATTTTAATTTGAGGATATGCATCTATAAATTTTGCAAAAAATTGTGTCTGGGTTGAATCCAAAAAATGCTTTGGATGTGGATCACGCAATTGACTACCAATCCTCCTCCTTACAACATCTCTTTGATTAGGAGATACTCGTGTATTATTCTTCCAAAAATTTTCAATGAAGGATTTCAAAGCATCAACAATGTCTTTGTCTTTCCATGGCAATCTACCGAAAAAAGCCCATAGTTCATTGCTATTTGAATCTTCCACTCTTTGACGCCTTTCCACGGCTCTCATTAGAGACCTTCTACTTATTTTCAATGATTTACTTGTCTTTCTAATGAGTCGAGATTTCTTCATTTGATTTCTTACCATTGTTGATGTTATCACATGTCATGTGACATTACTATCTTTCGTGCGTGATGTAGAACCCACAGTCTAATATGCATCCATTAGATTCTTTACAATAGCTTTTTCAGTGGAGGTGTCCCCTGTTCTTAACCCAAGAATCTTCATGATAGGCCTAAATTTCAGATTTCTCATCATTTCAACAAACAATTGACATCTTCCTGTGACATTCAAATTCTCAAAAAATATCCTCCAAATTCGGTTAGTATATCTTTGACAAGTGGGCTTGGGAATCTTGTCAGGCATTGGTTTCAAAATATTAGTGTCAATATCAATCAAATATTTAGGCTTTCTATGCAAAACTCTAGGAGGTGTTCTCAATTGTTGTGTAGGCTCAACATTGGGAACGTCAACAATGCTAGGGATGAATTGCATACCTTCGACCGAAGATGATGTGCCTTCAAATTGAGATGTGGAAGATGGACCTTCACCGACTTGAGATGAATATGGTGTTTCTTCAACATGATGCAATGGTGTGATTCCTACACCTTCGTAAGTTGGAAATGAGGTGCCTTCACAATGATGCAATGATGTGTCTATTCCTTCGGATGTAGCTAATGGTGTGCCTTCAACATAATACGAGGGTGTGGCTACACTTTGAGGTGTAGAGTGTGTGATGTTTTCAACATTAGATAATTCATGTGCACCTCCAACATTGGATGATGGCATCCCTTCAACTTGCGATCCAATAGATGATATACTCACCCCTTCATAATTCAATTATCTTATTGCACGCAACTTTCTCATTCGGTTCCTTTGTGTTTCCAATTCCAATTCTCTCCTATTAGGTAATTCTTCTTGTATGGGCTCCAATTGTCGTTGTTCGTGAAGTTGTCTCATTCTTTCTCTTTTCTTCTCTTTCTCTATTTCATGCTCTTCGGGTGTTTGAATCTTAGGTCATTTTCTCGGCATGATGAATAAGATCTATATATACATTGAAATTAATTAAAATTTACACATTATAAAATATCAATCTAATACAACAATTATGGCTTTTTTAATCAATCTATTATAATAAGTCATAACATAATATAAAAGTATTACAATTTATATATATCAAATTATAATACAACTATAGTCCAATACATGTCTATTTATGATTTCCACAAGTCCATATAATATAAAATAAAATAAGAAGGATTTATTCACATTTTGGCATGCAAGAACAAACAAAACTTACCTTGAAATATGTCAAATTTGCTAAATAAAGGTTGTTTTTTGCACCACAATGTTGACCTTGCAACAAAAGGTGGTCCAAGTTGATAAAATAGTCTTCTTTTTGACCTCCAACACCATGAAAGTGAATATTTGTTGTGCAAACTGCGTGTTCCAGATAGAATATAGTAAAAGTGGGCCTCCTTCATGGGATTCTTGGGTTTTTTGCCATTTTTGGGCTTTCTACAAAGGGCGTGCGCCAAATAGGGCACATGCCCTATTTGGAGCACACCCTTTCTAGAAATGCATAAAAGAGAGATAGATGGGGGAGAGAGAGAGAGAGAGAGAGAGGAGAGTGCGAGAAAGTTAATGAATAAGGGGTTTTAAGTGGTCCTTAGGGGTCCTAATTGGTCGTAGAGGGTCATAAGGAGTCGTAAGGGGTGTAAAGCGGTTCTTAGGACCCCATGTGACCCTTAGGTGTCCATAAAGGGTCCTAATTGGTCGTAGAGGGTCATAAGGAGTTGTAAGGGGTGTAAAGTGGTTCTTAGGACCCCATGTGACCCTTAGGTGTCTTTAAAGGGTCCTAATTGGTCGTAGAGGGTCATAAGGAGTTGTAAGGGGTGTAAAGTGGTTCTTAGGACCCCATGTGACCCTTAGGTGTTCATAAAGGGTCCTAATTGGTCGTAGAGGGTCATAAGGAGTTGTAAGGGGTGTAAAGTGGTTCTTAGGACCCCATGTGACCCTTAGGTGTCCGTAAAGGGTCCTAATTGGTCATAGAGGGTCATAAGGAGTCGTAAGGGGTGTAAAGTGGTTCTTAGGACCCCATGTGACCCTTAGGTGTCTGTAAAGGGTCCTAATTGGTCGTAGAGGGTCATAAGGAGTCGTAAGGGGTGTAAAGTGGTTCTTAGGACCTCATGTGACCCTTAGGTGTCTGTAAAGGGTCCTAATTGGTCGTAGAGGGTCATAAGGAGTTGTAAGGGGTGTAAAGTGGTTCTTAGGACCCCAGGTGACCATTAAGGGTCCGTAAAGGGTCCTAATTGGTCATAGAGGGTCATAAGGAGTCGTAAGGGGTGTAAAGTGGTTCTTAGGACCCCATGTGACCCTTAGGGGTTCTAAGGGTCATATGGGGTCTTGGGACTCATTGATATGTCCTAGGATATCAAAGAGGTGTTAAGAGATCATAATCAATCCTACGACCCCTTATAACCCCATAGCATTGATAGGAATACATCTTGTTGTTCTCAAGAGGTCCTAAGGGGTATAAGGAGTCATGAGGGGTGTAAAGTGGTTCTTAGGACCCCATGTGACCCTTAGGGGTTCTAAGGGTCATATGGGGTCTTGGGACTCATTGATATGTCCCTAGGATATCAAAGAGGTGTTAAGAGATCATAATCAATCCTACGACCCCTTATAACCCCATAGAGAGAGAGAGAGAGAGAGAGAGAGAGAGAGAGAGAGAGAGAGAGAGAGAGAGAGAGAGAGAGAGAGAGAGATAGAAGGAGCGAGCGAGAGAGAGAGGTAGGGGAGAAGGTTGAGAGAGAAGGTAAGAAAGAGATATAGGGTAAGATAAGTAGATAGATAGAGAGATAGGGTTAAGAGAGAAGGTAAGAAATATATCTAGGGTAAGAGAAGTAGATAGAGAGAGAGAGAGAGAGATGAAAAGAAGGAGACGTAAGAGAGAAGGAAATATATATATATATATATATATATATATATATATATATATATATATATATATATATATATATATATATATATATATATATATATATATATATATATATATATATATATATATATATATATATATATATATATATATATATATATATATATATATATATATATATATATATATATATATATATATATATATATATATATATATATATATATATATATATAGGGACGTAAAGAGAGAGAGCTCAAGAAATGCAATGGGGGAGAGGTGAGAGAGAAGGGGAGAGAGAGAGATATAGGGTTAGAGAGAGATATATAGGGTTAGAGAGAAGGGGAGAGAGAGAGAGAGAGAGAGAGAGAGAGAGAGAGAGAGAGAGAGAGAGAGAGAGAGAGAGAGAGAGAGAGAGAGAGAGAGAGAGAGAGAGGGTTAGAGAGAGAGATAAGGTAAGAGAGAGATATATAGGGTTAGAGAGAAGGGGAGAGAGAAGGGGGAGAGAGAGAGAGAGAGAGATGGGATAAGAGAAGAATGGAGATAAGGATAGAGAGAGATCTAGGGTAATAGAAGTAGATCGATAGATAGAGAGAGAGTGAGTTAGAGAGGAGAGAGGGGTGAGAGAGAGAGAGGCAGGGGAGAGGGTTGAGAGAGAAGGTAAGAAAGAGATCAAGGGTAAGAGACATAGATAGAGAGAGAGAAAGAGAGGGGTAACAAGGGAGAGGTAGACAGAGTTGGGATAAGAGAAGAATAGAGATAAGGATAGAGAGAGGGGAGATAGAGAGATAGTGAGAGGAAGAGGAGGGGTGAGAGAGAGAGAAATAGGGGAGAGGGTTGAGAGAGAAGGTAAGAAAGAGATCTAGGGTAAGAGAAGTAGAGAGGGAGAGAGAAGGAGAGAGGGAGAGAGAGAGAGGCAGGAGGAGAGGGTTTCTCAAGAGAAGGTAAGAAAGAGATATAGGGTTAGATAAATAGATAGATAGATAGATAGAGAGAGGGTTAAGAGAGAAGGTAAGAAAGTGGTCTAGGGTAAGAGAAGTAGATAGATAGATCTAGATAGACAGAGAGAGAGGGTTGAGAGAGAAGGTTACAAGAAAGAGATCTCAGGTAAGAGAAGTAGATAGAGAGAGAGAGGGTTAGAGAGAAGGGGAGAGAGAGAGGGAGAGAGAGAGAGAGGTAGGGGAGAGGGTTGAAAGTGAAGGTAATAAAGAGATCTAGGTTAAGAGAAGTAGATGGATAGATAGATAGATAGATAGATAGATAGATAGAGAGAGAGAGAGAGAGAGAGAGAGAGAGAGAGAGAGAGGGTTGAGAGAGAAGGTTACAAGAAAGAGATCTCAGGTAAGAGAAGTAGATAGAGAGAGAGAGGGTTAGAGAGAAGGGGAGAGAGAGAGGGAGAGAGAGAGAGAGAGAGGCAGGGGAGAGGGTTGAAAGTGAAGGTAATAAAGAGATCTAGGTTAAGAGAAGTAGATGGATAGATAGATAGATAGATAGAGAGAGAGAGAGAGAGAGAGAGAGAGAGAGAGAGAGAGAGAGAGAGAGGAGAGAGAGAGAGAGAGAGAGAGAGAGAGAGAGAGAGAGAGGGTTGAGAGTGAAGGTAATAAAGAGATCTAGGACCTAAGAGAAGTAGATAGAGAGAGAATTTTGTGAGACAAGACAAGAAAGAGATAGGATAAGAGAAGCAGGGAGAGAGAGAGAGAGAGAGAGAGAGAGAGAGAGAGAGAGAGAGAGAGAGAGAGAGAGAGAGAGAGATGTGGGAAGATAGAGAGATAGGCAGAGGCAGAGGGAGAGGAATGAGATAGAAGGTAAGAAAGAGAGGGTAAGAATGTGGACAAAGAGAGAGATAGAGCGGGGGAGGGAAGATAGAGAGATAGGGAGAGGTAGAGGGAGAGGGATGAAGTGAAGGTAAGAAATAGATAACAGGGTAAGAGAAGCACAGAGAGAGAAAGTAGAGCGAGGAAGATAGAGAGATAGGCAGAGGTAGAGGGAGAGGGATGAAGTGAAGGTAAGAAAGAGAGAGAGAGAGAGAGAGGTGACAAAGAGAGATTTTGGATGACACACTTTATGGTTCGAGGTGCTTCTAATGTATTAAATGAGGGTTCCTAATGTTTTTTAGATCTTATTATGGCTCTTTAGCACCTATTAAGAACCATAAGAAAATACTACAATCAATTAATACCTCTTAGGACACACTTTGAGGATCTAATGTGTCCTAACAGGCCGTAATGTTGTCTAAGGGTTTGTAGTGGATCATGAGAGTTCTAACGTGTTCTAAGGGACAATAATGGGTCATAATAGACCATTTAGAGAAAATTAAAACCACTATGGAATCATTAGGACACATTAGAATGGGTCCTAATGGTTCTTTAGAGCCTATTTATGCTTGACATAGGGTGCACGCCCTATTTGGCGTGTGCCCTATTTCAAGCATAGATTCAAATAGGGTGCACGCCAAATAGGGCATGCACCCTATTTGAAGGCTTGTATTTTACCAAGCCTAAGGCTTGGATTTGCTTTGGAGATCCAACCCAAAGGCTTGGATGTATAAGCCATGAGTTTGACGTGAATTCAAAGAAACATTAGAAAAAACCTTCACTTTTTGTGTGTGCTCTCTGTCTAGTTTACACGTGATTCGATAACAAAAAAAATCAGACAATGTGAGATTATTGGTCTTTGAGTTAGCTATTTAAACATATAATTTATTTCCAAAAATGATAATTTTAAGCCTATCAACATTAATTTCCATTGAATGTATGTCAATTTTTTGTCAAAAACCAACGTGTAGTATTTTGGGTATAGATTTTGCTTCATTTGTCAAAATTTGCAAATACTTAGTTTTTTGGAAACTAGACTCCATTCTACACACTTAAAAAAAAATAAAAATTGATTTTTGACTAATTTTGAATGATTTCTAGGGGGAGCACGCCCAAATTTCATGTGTTTTGGGATGTCTGAGTTCAAAAAGTCATAGAAATTCATACATTCATAAAAAAATTAGCAGAAAAATCCAGGGTAAACTACGTGGTGTTAGCTAACTTCTCACTAGAGCGATTAAATAATTTCAAAAAATAAGTTAACATTTTAGGGGGAGCACAATAGGCGCTATGTTATTTTTTTCACAAAAAAAAAGTACCACTTTTTGTGCTCTCCCTAGTTGAAGGCCTTAATCTTCACTATTTTTCAAATAAATTAGTAGTTTAGAAGCTAGATTCAGAGTACTACAACTCTTGGATTCAGAGTACTACAACTCTTGTTCTTGTTATGTTTTGAAATTTTTAGTCCGAACTATCTTCAATTTGTTATTGAAGTTCAGAGTTTGGCTGATTTCAGGAAAAAGTGGCATCTTAAACCCCCTTTTTGGTACCCCATCTTTGTGCACATACCCATCAACAACTTTTGATGAAGGGTGCTCCCCTTAATACCACAAACACATAATAGAAATAGAGAAACAACAACAATATGCAAGAACAGAAAATTGGCTTCTTATTATCTCCACAAATGTGGAATTTCAAACTTTCATAATTACAATATGCAAAGCCACATGGGCATTCCCTTACAATATTCTGTAGGATAAAGCCTCGAATCAATACCTAGATCTACTACCCAGAATTGCCCTAGACAACACTATGGGCCTTCTTTATATAGGCATTTTCCATCGGCCGAGAAGGTTCCAGAAATTTAGCCCTTAGGGCTGACCAAACTTAGAATTATTTTATTTTCAATTTATTACATCAAAGTTAGCTCAAAATAACTTTTGAAACCCGAATAGAAATTTTGAAGGAAAATTATTTTCCGCCATTTCAGGTACCCGACTTTCGGAGACAAAGCACTCTACAGGATTGCTAGCGCAAGCACCTGTCACCCAAATTTTTGACCTCATCCAGGGCCTCTAAAGCCTTGAAAATTGAGTTCAAAGTTTTTGTACCCTGTTGCCAATACCGAAAATCTTCAATATCTTCAAAACTAGACCTGATCTAGCCATGAAACTTTACTGGTAGGCTAATATGACTGAGATGAACCTCCACATGTAAAGTTAGAACATTTCAAGATCGTATGACCAACTTACTAAAAATAGCAAGTGTCCACAAATAGAAGCTCTACACAAGATAGCCCTTGTTGAATACAAAAATAGAAATATTTTTGGGTGATGCAAGATTGCTCTTACACCCAGGATGCTCCTACATCAGACACCCAGGGTAATTTGAGAAGTGACCCCGTCACGTCTTAGGTGTGTAGAGGAAAACCAAGATGATTAACCTCCTCCTTTGTTAGCCATGATGAATTTTCAATAGGTCATCCTTTCCATTTGACCAAATAATCTTCATATGTCATGTTCCTTGTGCTTCTGCCAACACGACTATCTAGTATGTCTTCAATCTCCTTGATATCTGAACTGGTTGCTAGAATACTCCAATGTGCTGCTATAACACCTCTTTCATGATACTCTGTCATATCTGAAACATTAAATACTGGTGAAATATTCAGCTCAATAGGCAATTCTACCTCATATGCATTTCCTCAATCATGCTTCTTCAGTATCTTGCATGGCCCAAACTTCTTCATTTTCAACTTGTTATATGTACCAACTGGAAATTACTCCTTCCGCAAATGAACCATGACTTCATCTCCAACTTGAAATTCCTTATGCCTCCTTTTCTCATATTCCTTAGCCCTTATACTGCACATTCATCTTGGTAATGTGATTCCTCACCTCCTAATGGATATTCTTCAAATGTTCTGTAAAATCCCCACCTTCAGCACTACTTATTTCTCCTTTATCTATCTTTCTCAACTCAGATGCATTTCTTGGACTACTCCCATATACAATCTGGAATGGTGATTTACTTGTGCTCCTGTTGACAAAATTATTGTATGCAAATTCTGCCTGTGGTAAAATCAAATCACATCCTGTTGGCTTATCTCCAACCAAACATCTCAGCAAATTTCCCAAACTCCTATTCACCACCTCTGTCTATCCATCAATCTGTGGATGATGTGATGAACTAAACTTCAAATCTGTCTTCAACTTCTTCCAAAATGTATGCCAAAAATATCCAACAAACTTAGTGTCCCGATCTGAAACTATGGTCTTTAGCAAACCATGTAGTCACGCTACTTCTCTGAAAAAAAATTCTACTACATGAACAACATCATTAGTCTTCTTGCAGGGAATAAAATGTGCCATCTTTGAAAATCTGTCAACTTCCACAAAAATGGAATCATGTCCCTGTTGCGTCCTTGACAAACTGAGAACAAAGTCCATACTGATATCCTCCCAAGGCTTCTCTAGTACAGGTAATGGTTGATACATCCCTATATTCTGCTTCACTCCTTTCACCATCTGACATACTCTGTAACTCTGCACAAACTTCTTGACATCTTGCTGCAACTATGGCCAATAATAATTCTCACTAACCAAAGTAAGGGTTTTATCACAACCAAAATGTCCAGCCAATCCTCCGCTATGCTTCTCCTTGATGAGATTCTGCCTCATAGAACTTCTTGGAATGCACAACTGACTCCCTCTGAATAGCATATCATCCTGAATGATGAAATCTAGCCACTTCATCCTGTCTAGAGTAACAGGTTCTTTACAAGCTTTCCAAGCTTCACCAAAATCAGGATCTTCTAGATACAATTTTTTGAGTTCCTTGAACCCAATCACCTCAATCTGCATCTCTGTCAGCAATATTTTCCTTCTGCTAATCACATCTGCAACCTTGTTAGACTTTCCACTTCTGTGTTTCAAAATAAATGTATAACTCTACAAAAACTCAACCCATTTCAAATGCCTTTGATTCAACTTTCCTTGACTATTCAAATATTGCAAAGCTTGATGATTAGTATACAAAAAAAACTCCTTAGGAAGTAGATAGTGTCTCCACTTCTTCAATGCCTGAACTATAGCATGAAATTTCTGATCATAAACAAAATATTTTCTCTTGGCATCATTTAACTTCTCACTAAAATAAGCAATAGGTTTACCTTCTTGGCTCATAACAGCTCCTATTGCAGTATCACTAGCATCATAGTCTACTTGAAACACCTTATTAAAATTTGGAAGTGCTAAAATAAGTTGTTTTGTAACCTTTTGTTTCAATAGTTTAAAACTCTTATCTGCCCCATTAGTCCACTTGAACTCTTTTCTATCCCCTCTCATTGTTTCAGTCAAGGGTCCACAAATACTGCTAAAATTTTTGATAAACTTTCTGTAAAAGCTAGCCAAACCATGAAAAGACCTTACCTCAGTAGCACTCCTTGGAGTAGGCCATTCAAGGATAGCCTGTACCTTCTCTGGGTCTATTTTTAGACCTTCTACTGAAACTACAAATCCCAAATACACTAACTCTTTCTTCACAAAACTGCACTTCTTCAAATTAATCAACAATTTCTCATCTCTTAACTTCTCAAACACCATACGAATATGCATCATATGCTCTTCCAATGTCTTACTAAAGATCAAAATATCATCTAGGTACACAATGACAAACTTACCCAAAAATTCTTTTAGAACCTCGTTCATGAACCACATGAAAGTGCTCGGTGGTTAGCCCAAAAGGCATGACTAACCACTCATACAGTCCTTCCTTTGTCTTGAAGGCAGTCTTCCATTCATCTCCTTCTCTAATCTAAATCTGGTGATATCCACTCTTCAGATCTATCTTTGAAAAATACACAGCTCCACTCAAATAATCCATAATATCATCTATTCATGGTAATGGAAACCTATACTTGATTGTGATCTTGTTTATTGCTCTGGAATCTGTACACATCCTCCATTCTCCATTCTCCTTTGGTGCTAATACTGCTGGAACAACACATGGACTCAGACTCTCCCAAATCAACCCCTTCTGCAATAACTCATGTACTTATCTATTCAACTCTTCACTTTCTATTGGTGTTATTTTGTGTGCTGCCTTGTTTGGAAAATTGGCTCCTGGAATCAAATCCATCTGATGACTGATCTTCCTTACCGGTGGTAATCTATCAAGTACATTATTAGATACAATATCCTGAAACTCATTCAACAAATCTGCAACCTCTACAGGTACATCCTCTACTTCCTCTTTATCAACTTTTAGAATTAAAGCAAAATACACATGCTCATGCCTCATACCATCTAGGAATTTCCTTCCATCAACAAAAGTTATTCTTGCATTACCACATACCTTTTCTTCGGTCTCCTTCAATGGCTTTAGCTTATGTCGCACTCCATCCTTTGTCAGGGAATAGGTATTCACACGACCATCGTGTACAACACATCTATCAAACTACCACGACCTACCCAACAACATGTGACATGCATCCATAGGTATGATATCACATAGTACCTCATCATGGTACCCGCCAATCTTGAACTTTACTAGGCACTGTTCACTGACCATGACCTTGTGGTCATCCTACACCCAGGCAATCCGATATGGATGTGGATGTTTCTATCTCTTGAGCTTCAACTTTGTCACCATCTCTTCTGACACCAAATTGTCAGTGCTTCCACTATCAATAATCACATCACAACATTTACCCTCACACTTGCATCTAGTGTGAAACAAGCTCCTCCTTTGTTCAAGTTTATTCTCACCACTCAACAGGACTTTTCTGTTAATCAACATTTCTCCTCTTTCAACATCTTCAGAATTTGAGGATCTGACATCTTCATCTACATGTGCCACTCTGGCCTGGCCTTCATTCCTTTTATCCATCCTTCCTTGGCATTGAGGACATTCAAATGCCCTATGACCTTCTTCTCCATAGTGAAAGCATGTTCCACGGAAGCCTCCTCTTCCTCTTCCTCTCTGATCTCTATTGTTCTGATCTTGGAAATGATTGAAATTATTTCCTCTCTGATTTTGAGTGCTACTGGCCTCATCCTTCTTTTTTGGATCTTCATTTCTACCTCCATATGACCATCCACCAAATCGTCCACTGCGACCCCTTCCATTTTGTTTTCTCTCAAACTTCTTGTTCAGCTTTTCCTCTACTTTTAGGGTAAACTGGTATGCCTCTTCAATACTGTTCATTCGAACTAGATTCAGCTCCTCTTGAATGCTCAACCTTAACCCATTAAGGTAATGTGCAACTTTCTCCTTGTCAGCTTCTGCATGGCCTGTTTTGATGAGGATTCGATAGAACTCCTCTGTATACTCTTGAACAGATCTTCCTGCCTGCTTCAAACTTTTCATCTTCTTTAGTAGGTCAAGCTCATAATCAACAGGAATGAACTGCCACTTTAATTTATCCACCATTCAATCCCATCTTGTGATTTTATCTTTCCCTCTTCTATTTTGCTCCAATTGAATCTCTTGCCACCAGATCTTCGCATGACCTTTCAGTCTGGCCTTCACAAATTTGACCCTATTAGGATCCTCAATATCTTCATACTCAAAATGTTGTTCACATTTATTGATCCAGTCGATAAACTCCTCTAGGTTAAGATTTCCTGAGAATGCAGGAACCTCAATTTTAGGTATTTTTCCAATCTTGGAAATGGCCAGAAAAAGTCTTTCTTCCTCCTGGTTCACAACTTCAACTTCTCCTTCTTGATCTTCTTCTTCGACTTCATCCTCACTTTCGTCTCTGACATTAAGATTCATTCCTCTGCAAATCTCCTCTTGTAATGCTCGCACTTGTCTCTGGAGCGCTCTAACCTTAGGTGTTACAACACCAGCTCTTCCACCACGTTCCCTTCATGGAGGCATTTTCGTGATGCACACTAAAACCCTAACCATGGTCCTGGTGCAAACTGCCTCACAATCGATGATCTATTTACACACTCAGGAAATCTTGCTCTGATACCACTTGATGAAAGGTGCTCCCCTTAATACCACAAACACATAACAGAAACAAAGAAACAACAACAATATGCAAGAACAAAAAATTGGCTTCTTATTATCTCCACAAATGTGGAATTACAAACTTTCAGAATTACAATATGCAAAGCCACATGAGCATTCCCTTACAATATTCTGTAGGAAAAAGCCTCAACTCAATACCCAGATCTACTACCCAAAACTGCCCTAGACAACACTACGAGCCTTCTTTATATAGGCATTTTCCACCACCCGAGAATGTTCCAGAAATTTAGCCTTGGGGCCGACCAAACTTAGAATTATTTTATTTTTCAATTTATTACATCAAAGTCAACTCAAAATAACTTTTGAAACCCGAACAAAAATTTTGAAGGAAAATTATTTTCTGCCATTTCAGGTGACCTGACTTCCAGAGACGAAGTGCTCTACAGGCTTGACTAGCGCAAGCGCCTGTCACCCAAATTTTTGACCTCATCTGGGGCCTCTAAAGCCTTCAAAACTGAGTTCAAATTTTCTATACCTTGCTGCCAATACCAAAAATCTTCAATATCTTCAAAACTAGACCTGATCTAGCCATGAAACTTTACTGGCAGGCTGATATGACTAAAATGAACCTCCACATGTAAAGTCAGAACATTCCAAGATCATATGACCAACTTACTAAAAATAGAAAGTGTCCACAAATAGCAGCTCTACACAAGATAGCCCTTATTGAATACAAAAATAAAAATATTTTTGGGTGATGCAAGATTGCTCTTACACCCAGGATGCTCCTGCATCAACTTTTTTATAAATTGTCTGTCCAACAACAAAAAGCATATGATATGATTATATCACATAGCAAAGAAACTACTGTACAACAACCATTATAGCTAATTGTACAAGGCACTATTGGCACTGGCAAATCGCATTTGATAGCTCAAATCAAAGCTAGTCTCACTCAATCAGCATCTAATGGACAGTCACCTGTTCTACTTCTTGCACCAATAGGAGTTGTAGCATTTAACATCAAGGCATTTACAATTCATTCAGTTCTACATATTCCTATCAAAGAGACGGTATAATTACAAGGTCAACAACTAGCAAAATTACAGGAAAATTTGTATTATGTTCAATACATCATAATAGATGAAATGAGTTTTATTGGCCCTAAATTATTTGAAAGAATTGATATGAGATTGAGACAATCATTTCCAAATAGCAACCACATTCCTTTTGGAGGTCATTCAATGATTCTCTTTGGTGATTTGGGTCAGCTTCCGCTAGTTAAAGATATTCTAATGTATGCTTCAAATTCATATGGTGGACAGTTATGACAGTCATTCAGAAAAGTAATCACTTTAGAAGCAAACTTTCACCAAATTGGAAACACAGATGTTCAGGTACAATTCCGTTCTCTTCTTACAAATCTAAGAAATGCAGAACCAACAATTGAAGATTGGACTCTACTCATGTCATGGACAAGTACTGCTCTCAGTAAAGAGGAACAACAAGAGTTTCATTCTAAAGTACACTTGTTTGCAACAAATGAAATGGTGGGTCTTCATAATAAGAAAATGTTATTATCTCTGCATCAACTTGTGGCTCTTTCAATAGCAGAACAACAAAAAGATTTTGAAAGTTCAAATGTAGATGAAGAACAACTTCAATCTCACATTCTTTTATGTATGGGAAAACAAGTTATGCTATGTAGTAATTTATGTGTCCAAATAGGACTGGTTAATGGTGCTATAGGAGAAGTCAAAGATATTGTATATAATGATGGTGAAAAGCCTCCTCAACTACCATTGATAGTTGTGGTTAAATTTTTTAACTACATTGGTCCTCCTTGGGATGATACTAATCCCAAAAATATTCCTATCACACCAATTAAAAGGGGTTTCCACCATCAAATTCCTCTGCACATGTCATGGGCTTTAACAATACACAAATCATAGGGTTTGTCGCTTGTAAAAGCCACAATTGACATTGGAACCACATAGCGTCAAGGATTGACTTTTACAGCTCTTTCCAAAGTTCATGAACTATCAAGACTACGTATTCATCCACCTTTCAATTTTGAAAGATATTCACACATGCAACAAAATTCAAATGTTACAAGGCAAAAAGAAGAAGAGAGACGCCTAAATGCGTTGACAAAATTTCAACCCTTTTTTTCTACCATTATTGTATATTCTTCATTAAAATTACAAGTATGTATACATGTTTCTTAGATTATGATCTGTGAACTTACAAAACATACAGTTCTTTCAAAAGATATATAAACTTAGTAACAATAACCATTTTTTGGGAAGTTGTACTTTCTGTTGAAACTTAGAAACTATAGTCTATATTTTTGTCACTATAAGATTATCAACTGATTAAATAAAAATAGAAATACAATAAAAATTTCTGTTATAAAAAGTGTAATAATTTTGTTTACCTTTTTAAATAAATAGAGTATACTTTATTAACATGTTAATCATATTTATTGAATGTCTTTAACACTGTAAAGGTGATCTAAATCAGCACATAGTATTAGTTTTATTTATTTGACTGATGTTACATTCATCAACATTTACAAGAAGATGTCCATTGACAGTCAACAACAATAGAATGTTTCGAAAAATTAGCCACAAAAAATCTTCAATCAGATTTTCAGAACAAAAGTTACAACAAATCCTTGTAACCATAATTAATATTGTAACCACAACTATAGGTAGTTAAGAAATACCTCCATTAGGTTTATGACTCATTATTTCTACCATTCAAAAATGTTAATTTAAAACTTGTTAGTAATTTATGTTTAAGAACTTTTTTTTCAACATATTACAACACTTTTTTACAATGTTAGCTTACTATTTCATTTTTTCAAACTACCTCTAACAATAATAAATTTAGTTATTATTAAAATAATAAATAAAACTTTTTATATACACATAATCATTTTTATTTACCTAACTGATGCTACATACAATGACAATTACAGGAACATGTCCATTCACATTCAACAACAACAGAATGTATAAAAATAATTATCACAAGAAATCGTCAATTAGAGTTCTTGAAAAATAGTTACAACAAACCCTTGTAACAATAATTAACATGGTAACCATAACTATAGTTAGTTAAAAAATACCACCATTAGGTTTATGGTTCATTATTTCTACCATTAACATGATCATAAAATTGAAAAATTTTCAATATAGATCTAGTTAGGAAATAACAAAAAATGACAGCTTGCAAAAACACAATAAAAAAAGAGCACTTCAACAATGATATTCTATATCTCATTTCAACATTCAATAATGCAAATTTATTACAATATGCACAAAGTGCATGATTTATATAAAGTAAACTACCATTTCCAAGACCAAAGTACACCAATCAACATGATCAGTTCACAGGAATTAATATGAAATTAACAGCCGTGGCAGTTACAATTAAGCAAGGATGTTCCAGCATGCATATGACACTTAGATCTCTATGAATGACTCTATCAACACTACTCGACTATGCAAGAATAAACTAGTGGTCGAATATACTTTTGTCAATTCTCTATACAACTGATCAACTATAGAGGCTAAGAATCATCAACACGAACATTAGAAAACACCTCCATAAAGTTGAAAATAGAGGCATAACAAGTCCACTGACATCGTGTCATTAAATAGACAAACAAGGCAAGAGCCATGCGAAGAGAGCATGACCTTGACCTATCTCTCATGGAGATTCCAACTTAGCCTTTATTGCTCTAACTGATTCATATAAGCCACTACTTTTTGCCAAAAGCCGAATTTGTAGTATGCATTTGAAATAGTTGGATGGTGTGAGAAGAGCAGAGACTAAAAACTTCATTCTTTGCAACTGAACTGATCTTTACAACCTGCAAAAAAAACTTCTATTTTTCTTTTCTACGACATAAGATCACATACCATATAAAATTTTGACCATAGATGTAGCTAGAAAATAAGAAAAATGACACCTTCTAAAGAGTGAAAAAAAATAGAGCAGAAAATGCATCAATTATATAAAACTAAACAACCTTTTGCAATAGCAAATTACACCAATCAACATGATCAGTTAATAGATCAAGGCTAAAGTTAAAAAAGACTGTCAACCATTAACCATGGATTAGTTTACTTCTAAATTACTGTATAGAACTGATCTGGACTGGCACTTGAAATTAACTAACACCAATCACAACAAAGATAAATAACTCAAATTTGAACATGGTTGAATTTTTTTTCCAAAATTTATAACTTCCAGTTCGGTCAATTTGTTGTCATCAAGTACATAACTAAGTCTTATTTCAACTTTCAGATATTTGGAAAATTTAATTTGTGAAAAATACCAGTACATAAAACAAACATTGCTTAGATTAGGGAGACCCTTGTACCAAAATGTGTAGTTTGAATCAACCAATAAGCAATAACTTCATCACTGAATAACAAAACCTGATTTCTTTCAAAGACAAAGCATTTTTCCAACAAAATAGATTATATTTGATTTGACCCATACACAGATTTAAGACATTGTTAACTGCTTTATACAAACTGCACATTTTTTGTACAAGAATGTCTATCATTTAAGCTAACTTTGTTATCTGCACTGATATCTTTCAGATAATAAAATTTCCTAATATATGAACATAGAAATAAAACTTATCTATGTATTTGATATTTGCAAAATGACTTAGTTGAAAGCCATACAAATTTATCTATATTATTCGACCATGCCCAAATTCCAATTTTTCATCAACATCCAATAACTCTCATCACCATTGTTGCCCATTTCGGTTTTGCAACACCATATGCTCATTTTTCTCTGTTGTAAACAATGAACCAAATAAGATATGCCCTGCATTTATGCTTGTCACAAGATCCCAATAAAACAATGTTTGCTTTGTAGATCAACAACTGTCCGATAAAAAGTAGATTGTTAGCCTTTTTCCAAAAAATTCACTGACAACAACCACCACAATGAAAACATATCTGTTACAAATCTAAGAAAGATTTAGTTAATTAATAATGTTCTAGATTGTATACAAACTCAAATATTTGTATTCAATATAAGCCCTAATTAAATAACCAATGATGAAAAAACCCTAAATGCCTTTGGTTTTAAAAAAAAACCCTACCTCGGTCTTTTAAAATCTCACTTAACTTTTTACAAATGCACATGTTTGAATTTATCATCTGCTCGATTCATATTCCTAATATTTATTTTCCTACAAGCGACCTCTTTTTTATTTTCCTAACTCTAAAAGGCGAAGATATTTTATTATTTCTTCATGAATTTAAAACTTAATTCACACATGTTTCGACATTATATTTGTCTGTTGAAACTATTATGAGATCTTACAGTTTTTGCAAGCTCATAATGAATCCTTTGATCATTAGCGACCATGCGACACCCATTGCTTTTTGTATACAGCTCAACACCACTGCCAACTAGGTCCTGGTTATAAAGATAATCAATAAAATATGGCATTTAATAGTTGCTGGCATAAAAATCGTAAACACACATTTAAAAGCACTAATTACTAAACAAATTAGTATTTAATACAAATTTTAAGGTCATTAACATCTAAATCCAATATGTCAACTACAAGTATATTACAATCATATTTGCGATTATACAAAGTTAAACAATTGTGTAACATTTTAATGATTATTCGAAAAAATAGATTCTATATACATATCTAAATTATAACAATTTTCACAATTAGAAATTAATTTTAAACTTCTAATTAAGTTACTAAATTGATCAAGGTCAAATATCCCACTAACTACTATCTGACATACCTAGCTCTACTATCTTATTAAAGCATATCCAATTTAACCATTACAAACTACTACATCCGAATTTAATTACTTTCAATCTACCCGTCAACGCTTATCTAAAGAATCAACACCGCATGAATGATCTTATGGTCGTCATTTGTTCACATGCAAGCTTCCTAATCTTTTTGATCATATGATAGCTGTTGATTTAGAATGAAGACTCCGGTGAGTTACTTTATGTCTAATCATAAAGTAAAATTATTACTGCCTATTGAGTGATGCAATTAAGGGTTTACTGTCGATACATCATAATCCAAAAATAGTCCTATGTTCGCATAGAAACTTTCAAACCATTACGAGAATATGAAAGCCGTCAATTATGTTATCAAGAAGATCGACAATCCACATTCAAACTTCAAAAAGTACTGGTGCAAAATTTAATTTTCCCGTTCACAGATGAAAAATTAATTTATTAGAAAAGTAATACTTGCATCATGTGAAGTAAATTGCTGAAAAAAAGTTCACGCATTCTAACAAACACAAATATAATAATTTTGCAGACGACTGGACAAGAAAATTAGCACACCTGGTTATCGTTTCCTGAAGGATTCCCTAAAAAGGTTAGTCAATATCTGCACATTTCTTGTTCAAACCTTTATACATGGTCTTGATAATTCTCTTGCATAAACAATAAAAAAATATTTACCCTCAAATGCCACCAAGAAAAAGCTTAACTGGTAAAATTGAGTACAGTGAAAGGGGTTTGCATGAAGATTTATTAGAATTACTAAATCAGTCAACCACAAATTTAGTGAAAGCCAAGGAATTGATGCCAAAAGAACCTACGCTACAAATTGCAGATGGTCTCTATGATAAGGATAATTACATAAGGGATGCCAAAATTGGCACGATTAATGCAAGTGGCTCTTTTGATATCACTGGTCTAGAATTGTTCAAATTAGGGTTTAGCCAGAGAAATGCCCTCCCACCTAGCAGCAATGTATGGCAGTTTGACCTGTTGAAGCTTGTCATGCCTAGTGTTTTCATGGATATAGATTTGATGACTCAAATTTCTAAGAATTATGATCCCATTACTAGGATAATTATGAATGTAAGTGGAGATGTACTCGTAAGTATCTCAGCTGAAGAAATCAAAAGGGTTTTTAGACTACGTGAACCCTAAAATGACTTACAAAAAATTGAATTTGAGGAATTAAACCAAGTGTACATTGCTCAGAGACATTACTTCAAGACTGACCCCTTAAAACACTTATGCAACAAAATTGGACGAATGATTATCTTAGCACCAAATACACAGGAACCTTTCAAAACATAATATTTTAACTTGAGAGCAAGAACTGCATATTGGTCACTATGTTAGATCTTTGGAGAAGATGTTCAAGAAATAATGCCAGTACATTTAATGTACATGATGATCCAAATCTTACACCCTATTGTACCAGTTTCTTTTGACTTTTCTTTCTTCATTGTTGATTTAATTCATAATGGATTAGTAGCTATCCAAAAGAACAAACTAGAGAAGTCTTTCTGTTGGTACTCTTTCATAATGTATATGTTTTTGTTTAAAGGTGCAAGTTATTTTGAAAACCACATGGTTTTGATGAAATAGAACAATGATGAGGATATGCCAGTGCAATTGTGGAACCTTAATATGATATGGGACAGACATGATAGTAGTTTTATAAATTTTGATAGATATTTTGCAGCCAGGCTTATGCTATTATTTATTCATGAAATCCCACGAATCCCAACGACCTTGATGCAACTTGTCAAACTAAAACAATTTTCCAAGAGCCTTAAAATTGTCCATAATCAGGGGGATTTCATTTTCTATCTTGTTTCTACTGTTATCAGAATATATGGTTTTACTGGGACTCCATTCATATTGCCATATCAAGTACCCCTAAATATCGGTGTTGCAGAGTTCATTAGACAATTAGGAGATATTGAAAAGAATATTCTTGCAGGTAAAGCCAGAGGAACTCTATTTCCAAATGTTACAATTGCCCACTAGTTTATAATCACAAAGGGAGGATGGCTGCATATTGATAAATTCCTCGCACCCTATCACATGGCTACATAAATTGCTAGAATAGTAGATCCCAAGGGTTTTTATAATGAAATGTTAAAAAAAAAAGTAAGGTTCTCTTCAATACGTCACATTTTTAATTTCCCTGAGGATATTATCAGAAATATCCCTAATATACAGGAACAAGAAATAAGAAAGGAAAAGTGGTTAGTATACAAGAAGACATTAAATTTTGTCTAGCAGTTTGAGAAGGAATATGATCCCCTAAAAATTATCAATCCAATTGGAAATAAAATAGACACTCTTATAAATAAATTTGAAGATATTATTCAAAACCTAAATAAGAAAAAGGAAAAAGCCATAAAAGCTAAACCAAAGATGGTTCAAGCAATATTGACCAAGCCCGGATTTGCACAAGTATTGCCCCCAAGCAAATATATGGTACAAAAGAAATCTGGTTATAATGTGGTTTTACCAGGATGTCAAATCCACAAAGAACAAAAAAGGAAATAGGATGTTCCTTCCACATCATAGCAACAAGAAAAATACGAGATTGTAGCCATTCCACAGTCACCTCAGGATCAGACATATAAATATAATTTTGATTGTCCAGTTCCCTCAAAGAAACAAAAATTAGAAGAAAGGCATGTACTAAGAAGATGATTATTCTCCATCATAGTCACCTTTGAACATAATAGATGATCAAGAGGTGACACAACAAATGGAACAATTGGGAGCCCTAGGTCAAATTTTTATGACTTATGAAGAGATAAATGAGGGGGTTCCTGAACCACCAAAAGACCTTGAATTAGATTTGACAGTGGGAGAGATGGCAGGTACAGAGCTAGACATAGTAATAAAACAAGCATGTGATGAGTTCTTAGCTGATGATGACTTTGTAAAGGTGAGAGCCTTCATGCAATTTTTATGGAAATTAAATATTCATCAATTTCAAGAAACTAAAAAAGGCATGAGGAGAACCCAAATAAAGATCTAAAGATCATAGAAAGTGATGTGATGAAAGAGATGACTAAGCGGTTTGACACAATTACTATAGAACAAGGCAGAGACTTGATAAGAAATTCAGGAGTGCTTATTCTCCCAGAGTGGGATATAGCTAATGCAGTGGTCTTTGATGTAGTCAGAAAATAGACCACACCAATACACAAGACCAGAGAGGAGGCAGAATAGGCAACTAAGGGAGTCACTTTTAGTAATGATCATTAAGCCTTGGTGATGTGGTCTTTAAGAAAAAATGACAATAACAAAGGAAAAAAAATTAGCAAAGGTGATATCATAGGTAGTCTGATTGTCAAAAGGGTCACTGATACTTTTGTACTTGAGGCATCAGAAATGGTGGTAGCATCAGCCCAACTTACAACAAGAGTCACAGAAAAGGAGGCCAAGGAAAAAGAAGACCTCACAATAAGACTTGAAACAGTGTTAAAGGCTTATGCAGACTTCAAACAAGCATTATATCAAAAGGATATATTAATTGCAAACTTGAACAAAAAAATAGGTGTATAGGGCCCAATTCATTCTTCAACACAATTGTGTATTTCTTCTTCACCTGCTGGATGTTTTTCTTCAAGCCCTATTATTGAGTACCCAGTCTCCCCTCTCCCACCTTCCATGGCCGATGAAGAGCACAAGAAAAGAGAGAAGCTAAGGTATGGAAAAAGAATAAAAGATACCATTTTAGAATTTTTTGCAAATGTAAAACCAAGACAAGTTTATAAAAGTGCTAAGTAGTTGTCTGACATTTTGATCTCTTTTAAGAAAGAGATAACCACTCTAGACCAAAATTTAAAATGTTGGATTGCTAGAAAGAATAGGTTGAAATCAATGTTTTACTTTTTTGATGATCGATGTATTGTTGATATACAACTGACAAATACATATAAATTTTTTAAAGACCTTTTTGAATTTGAAGTCAATAGGGAAAGTTTAAAGAGGAGGGCAGAAATGTTAAGAGTAAGATACTTTCAGGACAATTTTCAAATGTTTCCTAGTCTTATCAAAGCAGATGGAACTATAAAGGATAGAGATGAATGGTTACAACAAATTGAAGATGAAGTGTCAACTCTAATAGATACCATTCTAAATACAGAATAAAATACACCCTTTGTACAATTAATTGAAATTTTACAAGATGTCAGAATACATTTCACTAATATAAGAACTGAGATACACCAGATAATTGTGGATTGGGATAAATTACTGCCTAAAAGAGATGAAGTTGTGGGCTTTCATTGGATAGCTGAAGATACTTATGCATCATGGGAAGCATCATATCCTTTGGATAGAACCAATGAAGAAGAGACATCCACTGAAGAAGCAACCAGTAGAAGTGTTGCAACACCTTGAAAGAAAAACAAACAGTACTGGCAACCTCAAACATTTACAACATGAACGGATGCTACAACTAGCATATTTTGAAGCAACCCTGCAAGTTATTCAAATATTGGTCACTCATTTGAGTTATCAGTTTTGTAAAATTGCAACAAAAAACTATTAAATTTACATTTTTTGTCTTACTCACTAAAAACCTTTTTGTTTCTTGTACGAAAAATCCAAAGCTTTTATGGAATCCTTTTTAGTATGATTAATTATTGATAATTGATGAACTGAAATACATTATTTTAGGTGTTGTTTTCTGTGAGTTTGGTTTCCTAAACTTGGTATCATGTGTAGTATCCATAGAGTTATAGGAAAAATGGTTTTCATTAGATATATTTTAGATATACAATATTTGATTTGTCTATATTGTTTTCATATTATTTTGCTGAAATTGATGTTTGAAAGTTGTGTATTTTATATTGTCATTGGTTGTTGAACCCATAAGTTACTGGACAAAATTATTATGCTTTTTATAAAAGAAAATTATATTGTATTTCTATTTTAATAAAATCAGTAGACGATAAATCTTATAGCAGCAACAAAATAGACTATAGTTGCTCAGTGTGAACAGAAAGTACAATTTCTAATAAAATGCTTATTGAAACTAAGTTTATATATTCTTTGAAAGGACTATCTTCTTTAAGTTTAGTGTTCAAAATCTGAGAATCAAATATACATATCTGTAATTTCAATGAAAAATATACAATAATGATAAAAGAAAAAGAGTTAATATTCTGTTAACGCGTTTAAGTGTTTTTCTTCTTCTTTTCACCTTGTAACATTTGGATTTTGTTGCATGCGTGAACATCTTTCAAAACTACAAATTGGATGAATATGTAGTCCTGATAGTTCATGAACTCTCGAAAGAGTTGTAAAAGATGTAGAGATAATAACATGCACTTATTATGAAGAGCTACCATTTCATTTGTTCCAAAAAGGTGTACTTTAGAATGAAATTCTTCTTGTTCCTCTTTACTAAGAGCAGTACTTGTCTGTGACATGAGTAGAGTCCAATCTTCAGTTGTTGGTTTTGCATTTCTCAGATTTGTAAGAAGAGAGCAGAATTGTACCTCAACATTTGTGTTACCAGTTTGGCAAAACTTAACCTACTAACTTGTTTATTAGTGATGTAGAGATGGTAACCTTCGCATATACAACACATGTCATACAAAACACATATTATAAGTAGGATATATGAAGGTCTTGAATCTATTTGAAAGAATGAGACTTGTCCAAGATTTATGCATAACTGTTTGTTGATGCATCTTTTTTTGTATGACAATTTCAATATCGTACATTTAGAATACCTTCAACTTAACATTACACAAATGCATCCTACAGCTGATGTTGTTGACCTTAGGATTAAATCTGTGCAGACTTGCGATTAAGGTTAATCAATTATTAAAGCCTTGTCAATTATTATGAATTTTATAACAACAATTTGTATTGTATTTTCATTTGAATTAAATCAGTAGATGATAAATCTTACAATGACAACAAAATAGACTATAGTTTGAGAGTGTGAATAGAAAGTACAATTTCCCATAACATGGTTATTGTTACTAAGTTTATAAATCTTTTTTTTAAAAAAATGGGTTACCAGGATCATTTTAGCCTACAATAATGTAGCTTATCTTAGACTTTGAGACTATATGTCAATACGTTGAAAATTGCACTTTCATAGAATATGTTCTAGATATAAAATCTCTTTAAAGGATTTTCAAAGAATCAGTATCCATTCCTTGACTCCTACATGAATTTCATTTTGATGTCACTCAATACCTAACAAAAAATGTTCTCGTCCTTTCACTTTTTAAAAGTCAATTATATTAGGACTATTCTCAAGTATGACCCTTAGTTCTATTTTTCATATCTTATAACGAATCTCTTTTGTTAACAATTGCATTTAAAATCATTTTGTATACATGATATTGATATAACTCCTGTCTATTTCTCATCAATATAATCATTTATGTGTCACAATTTTGTAATGAAGCTGTTGTCGTATGCATAAACCACTGATCACCACTCTATCTTTTTTATAGTGATCTTTTAAAAATTATATAAATAAAATATTGAATATGTATTGTAAAATATTATTATTAATTTTCATATATCATTTATCATTATATAAATATAAAAACAAAATATATTTCTTAAAAGAAACTAAAATAATATAATTTAAATATATCACTAATTAATATTACTTCATTTTTTTTATTTAATATCTATTTTATTACTTCAAATGACTTTATTATTTAATAATGTTTCATATTTTATACTATCACTAACATTAAATAAATACAATCAAAATAATATTAATTATCAATAAATATTTTACAATACAAATTAAAAAATACCTTAAGTATACATTTACATATTCTAAGTATTAAATAGTGGTGACAGTTACAAATTAATATCATTATAACTATTACAATTATGAATTAATATAATAATTAGATCACATCAAAAGCACCCCAACAGACGCTATTTCTAAGAGTATTAATGAACAAAATCTTTCTTAGATATCTCACATATAAGCATTCAATATTTAGATTCTTGTCAACTAATTTTATATATAATATCAATTTCGTCCAATACCAAATCTGCCATTCTTAATTTGTGTGATATATCTTGAGATTTTCCAAGTTTGTCATATCGAACATTGAAATAAGAAAACCTTTTCCATTTTGCATGTGTCACCACTGACATATCATTTATTTAACCCACCACTGATTTATTTGAACTCGTTGTAGTACATAGATAATTATTATCAAACTGGTTCTGCAGAACTCCATCACATCACTATAATGACCTCAAAATATCATATCCTTGAATTAATGTTATGAGTGCAAAGCACTCAACAACACCGCCCTGTTCTTTTATAAAGTACCAAATTATATAGGAAACATAAACAAAAGCCAAGAATAGAAAAGAAGAAAAATGGGAGTCACAGCAATATCTGGTATTTAAATTAAGCTATGGTATTTACATTCATTTCTTAAAATTCTTAACCTCTTTCATTTTTGGAATATCTTCTTTATTTCAATACCTAAAACTATCTAACAAAGTTCATTCGCAAATAAAATTAGAATAATATAGATAGCTAGCAATTGGTAGAAATTGATTTGATGCAATGTAATCTAAACAAAATCTCTAGCTAAGTAAACATATCTTCATTTGATAAATATTGAAATCCCACAACCATAAAAGTGACTAAAAAATAAAACAATTTGATAACTTGTGTTCCAAATTTTCAAGACGGGAAAACTAGGGTTCTAAATTGAATGCTCTACCTTTACCAATATTCTGATTTGTTTTAAGATATATAGGAAAAAAACTCTTTCTCTAATAAATAAGTACAAAAAATTTCATTATTCCGTTATAAATTAGTGATTGGTTATTAAAAAAAAAAATTGAATGGTTTTCATCTGGTTATTAATAATTTATAAATTACATTGTAGAAATGTTGCGACAGAGAACATTTGTCATTAATGACTTTTATCAACACATGAACATTCAAATAATTCATGAAGAAGATAGAATTTCAAGATTGCTAGCGCAAAGCTTACTGGAAGAAAATCAATTAATAACATCTCGTCCAGTATCACTAAGAAATTTTGATCACTTTTACAGAGATCCATCTATTACAGAATTGCAGTCTTGTGACACATGTAATCCAAGACAGGTTCATCAAATCCCAAGAGAAACTTGGTTTCAACCAGCATCAATAGCATCTGACACTGAATACTCTTCTTTGATAAATGATACAGGTGAAATATGGATAGAGAAACTGTTTCGAACTCCACAAACCAATACAACTACTTTACATAACCTTTTCTATCATAGTCAAATGTATCACTTGCATTTTGCATCAAGCTTAGACACATTGTGGAACAAACAAGTCATAGAAAGATGGGAACCACAGGGCTGTTACTTAACTATACCAATACATGAACGTATACAAAAGATCGTAAGGAAACAAATACCTACATGGACCCAAACCACATATAAGCTCTATCCAACTATTAATGTTCATACACAAAACTGGGGTATACTACGTCAAATATCTGAACATCTTTACTGGTTCGATGATTTAAATCCCATGAACGGTCAACCCATGGGTTATGATGCTATAGTTTAAGACTATAAGTTTGTTCAGTTTGTAAAATACTAGATCTCTACTACTTGTGTATAAGGAGATGGAAATCTATCTCCTTAAAAAAATTCATAATGCAATATACATTATTTCATAGTCAGATTGTACCTTATTTTTGTACAAATTTAAATCTTCTTTAACTTTTCCTTTTTACCATTCAATTTTTTAGATTACATATTTGATACTTGATATTTTATGTTAACTTTAATATCTTCACATAGTTAGCAACTAAAAAGAGTCTCTTAATCGCCAAACTTTGTTCACTTATAATAGACAAAAAAAAAGTTATCTTCTAATCCACAAACGAAAAAATAGTTATCTTATAATACACAAAGACAAAGTAAAAAATAATATTCAATAATTTTGTAAAGAACATTTTATATAAGGATTGGTAACAACTAAACCATCATTAAAAAATACCTATATACATCAAATACAATATCATAACAAAGTTTTAAAATTTATAAAATATTTGTTTCACCAATGTTACATGAGTTTCTCTTTTACAACTTTGTTCACCTGGATCCATATTGTTCGACACAGAGAACCGATGGCCATCTTTTTTTGAATTGCATTTGTAGCATATTAAAATTTCATCTGATATGTGCATTTTAATCCTAGGATAACTTTCCATACATACAGAACACCTTCTATAGTTTGAAATATCATCTATCTTTGTTCGAAATTCTTTTCTGGCCTTGTAATAATTTTTGGAGAATGGTGAAGTAAGAATATGGTCAGTTCTATCCGTGGACATTGTATGATCTTCAATATAATTAGGTATTTGAAGTTTTGGCAAGGAAGGATTTTCAATTATTGAATTTGGTAGAGGATTTGAAATTGAAAGTTCAGCTAATTCTAAATGATATGAGGTGTTTGAACAATGTAAATTTCATGCAGAAATTTCAAGTTCGATATTTTGAGATGTTTCCCGTCTTCTTTTGTTAATAACATTTTTTTTGGCATCATAACTAGCTGTCTACATCTGCTTTATGTATTGGTATTTGTGTATAATAATTTGATAATTTACTAGGCTAACTTTCACAAAATTGGTAACACAGATAATTATTATATTGATATTAACAAATTATCAATGGCTGTTCTAAATGAGCCACACTGCAACTATCATGAAGGAGCTTGCATTTCAAGAGGGCAGATGATGTCTCAAATAAATATGTCACACCATTTGCACAAATTGTCAATCAAACTCATCAATCTAGCTTGTGCTCTCAAGAGCTTATCATGACTAAGATTCTGTCAATGGAAAAGACTGAAATTAGTTTTTTACGAGCACTTCACACCATATTACTTACATTTATTTGTATTTCAATTCTGTTTATTTGCTAGAACCATATAAAAATATAAACTTCCAATGTACGCAAACTTTTCAAAACAAAATGCGAACATGAAACTACTTTTAACTGTACTAAAATATAACTGTTTACTTGTTTACATACTTGTCATCACAATATCTACATACATGATATGTTCTTTGAAATGTTGTTATGCAAATTATTAAGTTTCTACTTCAATTTACCTATCAATGAATCCCTTTCGTGATTTTGGTCAGATTCATCTAGTTAATTAAAGATATTCTCATGTATGCTTTAAATTCATTTAGTGCACATAATTGCTAGTGCAAAGATTACTAGAAGAACATCGATTAATAACATCTCGGCCAGTATCACAAAGAAATTTTGACCACTTTTACAAAGATCCATATATTCCAAAATTGGAGTCTTGTGACACATGCAATCCAATATAGGTTCATCATGTTCCAAGCGAAACATGGTTTCAACCAGCATCAATACCAAGGTTATCTCCACTTCTCCATGAGTTCTCTAAGCGGCAGAAAAAATGGGTTTCAAAAGTTGTAAATACTAAATTCAATGCTATTTCATCATGGATTGTGACATAGTTAATGGGGAAATTTTATTTTGCACCATTTATTGGTGAAATTTGAAATTGGCCCATCGATCTTTTATATAATAGAATCTAACAGATGGTGTATGTTCGCAAGGAAAAATCAGGTTCTTTGTGAATATACAATTCACAATATAAATTACTACATGTCCATACACCAAAAGAAACTTTTATATAGATTTCAATATATACATTGACCTGACCATCAAGACATTTCAAGTTCATCATTATGGAGGCATTGTTATCACAGGTTGTTTTAAGTTATGTTTTTAGGATTGTGTATTTTGTTCATTTCTTAGATTTGAACATTGAACAAATTGTTTGTATCACAAAATGATATGTACATTTTTTTTTCAACAATGCATCATTGAGAATATAGTGTATATGTTTATGATATACTTTTGATTACTGACATCATACTATCTGCCATTAAATAGGTAACAAAAATGCCCTTATTAACACAAGGAGCAATTAGTAAAATAATGGATGGTATTTCCATCAAAGAACCATGTTTTCAAATTGTATCATTACATTCTATTGAACAATAGCATATTGTGAGTACAAAATATCGTCTGGAACTTTCTGATAGTGTGGATACACACTTTACCCTTTTTCTGGAAAAATTTAACACCCTTGTAGTGGAGGAGGCTTTAGTTAAAGGTTCCATTGTACAATTATGTTCTCTTCTTACAAATTTAACAAATACAAAACCAAGAATTGAAGATTCAACTCTATTCATGTCATATTTAATCCTAAGCTCAACAATATCAGCTGAATATGATATGATTATATCACATAGCAAAAAAACTACTATATAACAACCATTACAGCTAATTGTACAAGTCACTGCTGGCACTACAAAATCTCATCTAATACCACCAAATGGATAGTCACCTGTTCTACTTCTTGCACCAACAAGACTTGCAACATTTAACATCAAGGCATCTACAATTCATTAAGTTCTATATATTCCTATCAAACAGATGATACAATTACAAGGTCAACAACTGACAAAATTATAGGAAAATTTGTATTATGTTCATACATCATAATAGATGAAATGAGTTTTATTGGTTCTAAATTATTTGCAAGAATTGATATGACATTGATAGAAGCATTTCCAAATACCAACCACATTCCTTTTGGAGGTCATTCACTGATTCTCTTTATTGATTTGGCTCAGCTTGTTCCAATTAAAGATATTCCAATGTATGCTTCAAATTCATATGGTCGACAATTATGGCTGTCATTCAGAAAAGTAATCACTTTAGAGGCTACCTCTTACCAAATTCGTAACACATATGTTCAGGTACAATTCTATTCTCTTCTTACAAATCTAAGATATGTAGAACCAACAACTGAAGATTGGACTCTACTCATGTCACAGACAAGTACTGCTCTTAGTAAAAAGGAACAAGAAAAGTTTCATTTTAAAGTTCACCTTTTTGCAACAAATGAAATCATACCTCTTCAAAATAAGCACATGTTATTATCTCTACATAATATGTGTTATAGTTGTGGTTCACTTTTTTAATAACATTAGTCCAGTTAGGGATGATACTAATTCAAAGAATATTGCTATCACACCAATTAAAAGGGATTGCCATCATCAAATTCCACTACATATGTCATGGCCTTTAAAAATACACAAATCACAGGGTTTGTCACTTGTAAAAGCAAAAATACACATTCAAACAACATACCATCAAGGATTAACTTTTACAACATTATCCACATTTCATGAACTATCAGGACTACATATTTATTCAACTTTCAGTTTTCAAAGATATTCACATATGCAACAACATGCAAATGTTACAAGGTGAAAAGAAGAAGAGACACGCTTAAACAAATTAACAGAATATTAACACATTTTTAGTATCATTATTATATATTCTTTATTCAAATTGCAAATATGTATTAATGATTCTCAGATTATGACCTCTGAAGTTACAAAACATATAGTCCTTTCAAAACATATATAAACTTAGTAACAATAACCATTTTATGGGAAACTGTACTTTCTATTCACACTCTCAAACTATAGTCTATTTTGTTGTTGCTGTAAGATTTATCATCTATTGATTTAATTAAAATGAAAATACAATACAAATTGTTGTTATACAAATCATAATAACTGACAAGGCTTTTATAATTGAAAAACCTTGATTGTGGGTTTGCACAAATTTAATCCTAAGCTCAATAAAGTCAGCTGTAAAACACATTTGTGTAATGTTAGGTTGAAGGTATTCTAAATGCACGATATTGAAATTGTCATACAAAAAAAGATGCATCAACAAATAGTTATGCATAAATCTTGGACAAGCCTCATTCTTTCAAATAGATTCAAGACATTCATATATCGTACTTATAATATGTGTTCTGTACAGTATGTCTTGTATATGTGAAGCTTACCATCTCTACATTGCTAATAATTAATTCCGATAAGTAATTAATATGTATTATATATGTGAAGGTTTCCATAGTTTGATTAATCAAATAATTATTCCATGAATGCCACATAGAGTACCAACTTTACAAACCAAATCTCATAGACAAACACACCTAAAATACTAGATTTCAGCTTCATAAATTATCAAGTTAAATTACACCAATAAGAAATGTAAATATGTGATAGCCAAAAACTGATTATGTCCATTTTGTGCATCCAAAAAATAACTCCTTATCACATGAACACAAACAATTATTTGTTTAGTCTAATTAAGATTAAAAAAATAAATTCTTATACAATTATTTACATAAACATGCAAATTAACATTGAACAACAAGCAAATTGTTTATGTAACATCATAATCTATATTCATATCAGACCTTGCTCAATCAAATCCACAATATAACGAATAAACGAAAAAATAACTGTAACATGACAATATAAAATACACAACTCTCAAACATCAATTTTAGCAAAATAATATGAAAATAATATAGACAAACCAAATATCGTATATCTAAAAGATATCTAATGAAAACTAGCTTTCCTATAATTCCATGAATACTACACATTATACCAAGTTTAGAAAACAAAACTCACAGAAAACAACACCTCAAATAATGTATTTCACTTCATCAATTATCAATAATTAATCATACTAAAATACTGTACTTCACCTTCATAAATTATCAACAATTAGTCATTACACAAATACCAATACATAAATTATTTACATAAATACACAAAGTATATGCATGAACTAACAAAGTTAAGATATTTTATATAAGAAATTACAATTCAAAAATATATAGTTAAAACATCTTCCAATTGTTTTAAGTATAAAAATCTAACAAGTATCGAATATGTTTAGCCCTAAACCTAAAAAGAAGGAACAATAAAAAAATAAGAAGTCTATGAGACAATCACAAGACCAAAAACTTTTTGACTCATTTGATCTTCAATAATTGATCATTGCCACCTTTGTCTGGAGATATTCTTGATAACTTCTTTGAGTTATAATGAGATATGGTGACCGCCATTTCAGGCTAACCTACACCATTCATCATAAATAGTTACCATCCCTCTTCTCATAGATTAGGTGTCAAATTTCAAACTAATTTCTTCATTCTTTACCAAAAAACTCAACATTATCTACTAAAGGCGTTTTCTTCTTCAACTTTGTTACTATTATATTCATCCATTGCCCTCACTACATAAAACATTTCTTGTTCCTATGGTATAATAATATTCTGATTTCTTACAATCGAATATTCATAATACCTCTGTATTCTTTTGATTTGTTCACAAATGCTTTGTGTGTCTTCATCTACAATTGTTAATAAGTCTGCAATTGCAATCAATTTGTATATATATCCTTCCTCATATGCTTCTTTCTTGATAATACTTTGAACATGCAATTCATAGTTTTTCTTAATCATTTCTATATCTACAACTTCTTCAGCATTCACTACATCAATATTGAAGCTCATAGCTGTAAACAACTTTTTCATATGACTAATTCCCAGATTGACAGTTCCAATCAGATTTTCTAGTTCTTCAATTCTATCTGTGCTCATCTCTATTTTGAATTTGATTGAAAATATCCACTTCTATAAAGGTGTGTCAATAGATTTGATAATTTTGACATTTAGAGCTTCTTCATTGTCCATATCTATTACAGATTGCAATAGCTTTTCCTGTCTACTATGTATTGTTTTCTGTTCTTCGACCATCTGCAAATTTGAAAACAAAATACCTTTTAGGTCACTATATATTTTGAAATACTTGCCTACGCAGTCAATGAGACCCACACCTTTTGAATTGAGATATTGAACCCATTCTCGTGAGAGGTGTGCCATCTGTCTATCTTCATGTATCTGCTTCATAATTTGTTCACTTGAATACAGTGATGGATCAAAAAACACATCTCTCTGACTTGCTATTTGAGAAGAGATAGGACCTAAGATTTTCTGAATATAATCAGATAGATGTTTGACAGTGGATTTTAGAATGTTCTTTTCATCTTTCAATTGCTCCAATCTCTCTCTTACCTCTTTATGTGTAAACTCCCACATATCAACAATACGATCATGGAATGCAGGTCCAATGTCAATTTGATTAACATAAAAATCTATTGCATTTAGATCGGAGAGATTACTAACTTCTTTTGGTTCTGCAACTTGTATTATTACATGGCCTGTTTCTTCATGTTTTTGAAAAGCAGTTAGTTTGCCTCTTTCCTTTTTTTCCCTCGAACCAGTACTTTCACATATGATTTGAGAAACTAAATCTTCACTAGGAATTCTATCCTCTTTCCTTTTTCTTTTTCTTTGCATTGTTTGCATTGTATGTTCTAACCATGAAGGAGTACCTAGAACTTTTGAAACAGAGGCTAAACTTTCATTATCAAACAATTTCCTGATTATTCTAGGGCTTTCTATTTCTTTACCTGAACTTTTAAAATTTGGTACTATATTTTGAATACATGTTACAATACCTTCAATTAAATCTCTTATTTCATTTTCTGGTTCTTGTTCAAAAGATTGCATTCTTGCATTCTGTTCTACTTGACCTATTTCATCTGGTTTTTCTATTTTTCCTGCTTCCTCTAAACTATATATGTTAGTTAAAGCAAATGAACCACTACCGCAAGTTTTATATATGGCTTTGTCTTTATCCGACAGTTGATCATCCCCTCCTATCATTTCTTGACTACATTCAGCTGTTATCTACATTGTTGATAAAGGAACTTTAACAGAAGTTGTTGATTGATCCTCGGTTGTTGATTGTCCTTCTATGTTTGATGTCTCCTTTGCTGTTTTCTTGTATTGAACCCATTCTTCTGTTCTCTTCATTATATGTTCCATTCTTTCTTCAAGATTGTCAACTTCAGGGTCTTCAAATTGTAGAGGTTGCAAAGTTGTCCCTTTGATTTCTGACAGATAACGATCAGAAAACAATTTAGATTGATCATCATATAAACCTTTCACATCTATATCAATATTATAAAGTTTAATCTATTTAACTGTAAGTCGGGACCATGATCTTTCTCTCATCTCAAAGTCATCTTTACAATTAACCCAAAAATCTTCTAATGAAGAAATGTGATTAAAAGTCGGCCCTAATTGCAGATTTTGTTTTACATAATTTGAAGGATCAAAATGATGCCAAACAACATTATATTCATCAAATTTATATCTTTTTCCACATGACTTGATCAAATTCATTACACAAGAGCTAGAAAAGCATGTATAAGCACCTATTGTAATTAGAAAGTGAATACCTGCTTTATGGTGTTCGCTGCATCTCATATTGACCTCAATGATTTATCTGCATAACTCTATCAAAGCGATTCTATCATCTACATATTTAGGCAATTTGTATGGAAACCCATCAAAACCTCCAATCCTAATATATGTAAATATACGGTATTGTCTATAGTAACTCCCAAATTGCATAATTGTTTGTGCAGCTGCATCAGATAATCTGCATTCTGGACAACCTCGAATTTCACGACATAACTTCATTGAAAAAAATCATTAACCCTTCTGAAATTTCCATAACTATTTTCGAGTTGAATGCATGGATACAAATCATAAACTTGAATATTTGCATCATATTAAACAACACTAGGTACCTCATTCACTATATGTTGACATGCAAGCGCATAGATAAGGTAAGATGACATTACAAATTTGTATGAATGCTTGGCTGAAACAAGCATTTCAGTAAGTCTATCACTTATGAGTTGGGCCCAATCTATAAAAATATTATTTTTACCTATACATTGCACAAGGAAATACCACCACTCTTCAAAATTTAGGGCTTGTTCACTTCCTCTAATTCTATGCAGAAGTACCACTATATCAAGAATCTCTTTTTTTAAATCTGTTTCGTATAGGTTTTTCGATAACTTAGAACTGGCTGCTCTAATGGTTTCAAACCATTTTTTTGAAATTACACCTCGCCATCGTGACCTTTTTAAATTAAAATTTGACTTTGAGAGAGATGAATTCCATTCTTAATATTGTTCTCTCGAAGGTAAAAGAAAGAACTTCTGAATTGACTCTCTATTCAAACAAATGACTACCTCATTGTTTTCACTCTTTATTTCTCTAGTATGTGGATCAAATCTTTTAATGCATTCCACAATGAGTTCTGGTACTTGAATATCAATTGGAAATCCTACAGCTTCAATTAATCCACTGTCAATGAGGCTTTGTGTAATGGTATGAACTGATTCTGATTTAATCCATCTGTGTAAATCAGTTAAATTGTAAACATAAAGGTTGGTATCTGTGATTTGTTTCCATGCATTTTCTATTCCATCTAGATGATCATAACTATTAATTTTGCTACCCATTCTGTACAGTGTTATAGATTGGTAACCATTAGCTCTTAAAAATATATACAATTCAAACAATCAAATTATAAATACTGCAACTTTATGAATTTTAAATAATAATTTAATAGATATAATACATATAAAATGTAAAACCAATTCATGTTCTTGTTATTTGCAAAATTTATTCTTTTCGTCTGCAGTTATGATCACTATATATATCAAATATAGGAAACATTAATATACATGGTACATAAAACGATGTAAATCCTTTATTTCTTTTCTATCAATTAGTGTGATTTACCAACTATTGTCAGAACATTATTTTTTTTGGGATTCGTATATCGATTATGATGTCATGCCCACTAAATAGAATAATTTAATACCACACCGATAAATGAGCGAGTCGAGGGTCCTACAAAAAGTACAAATGTACTATATCAAATAAACGATATCATATTACATGATTGTTCATCTATATATAATTGCCAATATTTTAGTCCAATTCTTCTATTTCATATATCAACTTTACAATGCAACCACCTCAAAATCCATAATCAACTAGCATCAGAAATAGTAATAACAACCTTCAAAACCCGCTTTCATTTATTACTAAACAAGGTGAATGCCTGAAAATAGAAAGTCATAATTACCAATGAATAATTACTTTTCTGATAAATTAATCTATCATTTGTGAACGGGAAAATTAAATTTCCTAGTAGTACTGTTTGAAGTTTGAATCTGGATTGTTGATTTTCTTTATAACATAATTTGACGGCTTTCGTATGCTCGCAATGGTTATCTCCACTTCAAATGCACCAGACCCACCTTTTTCAAATGCTCGATAATGAACTAAGATCGACGGTCATCGCATAATCAGAACAACAAAAGAGTTTCATTGCAAACACATGACAACCGTTGATTCTCTACACAGTCGCAGTCCTGTGGAAACCAAAAATAAAGGACAAATACACTAACCTATGATTCACCAATACTTCTTGAATTCATGACATGTTTGCGAATACAACTTAATTGCGACATTTCCAGACCAATGTTATCTCCAATTTCCCATGTGTGTTGTCTAATCGCTATAATATATCGACATTCACCATCAACAATCATCATCAAATCTCTAATTGTGTCTTCTACATAGAATCAATATATATGAAAACTACGATATCAGGGAAAAACAAAATTGTTGACAATTACGTATATTTCACTCAAAATACTGAATACCATTTCCACATTTATAAAACTTTTCTAATTCAATAAAAAAAATTCATATACGCAAATGTATATTCTTATACAATATCATTTATACAAAACAAAATCTTAACCAAATAATTTAACAACAAAATACTTTCCTGCAAATATGAACAACTGCCATATATAATTCAAACTCTTTTCTCCCACTTATCTTAGTTTCCAAAACTATAATCTTTAGGCTACCTGAATTAAAACATACAAAAAATAGATAAAAATGACCAAAATTAATGTTATGGTATTAAAACTTTTCTAAGATATAAATATTATAGAAATTACCTTAGTTTTTCATTAGCTTTCAAAATTTTCAACTATCCTTCGTCTTACTTGACGAAAACTATGATGCCATTTTGGAAAGATGATTGACATCTTCAATTGAACTTGATTTGCTATAAAAACTTGATTATTCCAATGTTTGTTTTTTATTTGTACATAGATAGATTGTGCATATTGTGGAAACACAACTAAAAATATTGAACCACCTTCAAATTGTTTATATTGCCTGATTTCTTTACATAGATTTACCCATTGATTTTCGATATCTTTTTTGTAAATCTCTCTGTCTATTGCCATTGACCATTGCACAAACGGAAAAACACAATTCTTTTCAATCTCTATTTTGTTTACAAAATAGTTGTTGTAGTCAAAACCTTTACCTGGTTGTGCATATTCTAACAAAAAATTAAGTCTATCAATCAAAACTTTAGGAAAAAGAGAAATCATGACAAAACAAATAGTCTCAACATTTTCTCCAATCCCCAAGCCATTAACATAGCGGCAATATCAGTATTTATTTTCCATCGATGCCTAGCATTATGAAATTCTTCGCCTAGTATCCATTGAACTGCTTCCACAATAGACCTACTCATACAGAGTAGTACATTTTCTAAATATGAATGTTCTACTCTCCCAAAGAAAGCAATTTGTTGTAAAACTTGTTTGAAAAGTAAATGTAGCTTCCATTACTAATACTTGATTTCTAGTAATGTATATTATCTACTCCAAAAAACTTTACACCGAAATCATTTTCTTCCTCATCCATTTTATAGTAACGTTAGGTTCTACACATATAAGGCTTTCTATAAGATTTTTAACATTATTAATTAACGAAATCTTTAGTAGATTTCCTACAGATGAGCTTTAATTGTTAAAGACTGATGTACCTTAATTAAATGACTTATATCGATGACATATTAAGTGAAATCTGACACAATTAAATTATGTTATATGCAAAACACTTCAGATTTCATGTCAGATGCGACATCTTCTAAAATTTCAAAAACATTTTATATTATTTTTTAACAAAAACTTTATTACATTTCATACGGATGAACTTTAAATCTTCTCACGGTTCTTTGAGAGAATTATATAAAATATCGATGTCATCAAATGCAAATTCTTCAAATTCTTTTAATTTTTCAATTTTGTTTCATTTTAAATTCTTCTTGTTTCTGATATCGGTATTCGTTGTTCTTGACTGCTAAAACCAGAATTAGTAATATCTGCAATATAAATCCAATTATCAAAACCAAAACATTTAAAACATTTTTTTTACTTTCTAGCTCATTTGAAAAGTACTAATTAACAATATCTTGATAAGATTTGTCACATATGTTCATTAAATGTTCTGACTCTCCTCAGCAAATATTATCTATCATATCGATTCGTCTAATGCGAAACCTGGCACTCTTAATTTCTGTCATATATGCTACGATTTGACTGTGGTTGTATCTTAGCAATGATGACAATCGAACATTGCGAACTTGCACCAGATCGACAATTGACAAGCTAGTATCGTGGTGAAACGGGATACAATCAGAGCCCCCAGCGAATCACTGATTGACAAGTCATACAAACACTATAAGAGCAGTTATGTTGCATTAAATGTTTTGATTCTCCTCACCTATTATTATCTATATATCAATATGTTTAATGCGAAACCTGCCCATGTATATTTCTATGAATATGAATGATATGTTAGTGGTCTTATCTTCATAAAGAAAGGAGAGCCATTGCCAACATGCGAGAGCACGACAAGTGACATGGTGGTCACGTTTTAAAGGACATACAATCAGTAACCCGATGGAGATTCCAGTCGATCACTGACTTTAAGTCGTAAGAGCAATCATCTTGCATTAAAATGTTATGACTCTTCAAATCAGTAAATTAATAGAATCACATTTAGTAATTACCATCTTCAAACCCCCCTTTCAACCATTAAATGTTTTTACAAATTTTGGATTTATCTCTCCACGTCTACTAAATCAGAAATTATTTGTTTTCACTTCTACTCCTAAAATGTACAAATAAGTTGTATACAAATTAAAATTATAAACCTACACAGAACATATTAGATACTTATTCTTCGCGTATAAATCCGATCCTTAAATATAATAATTACTACCATAAAAACCCAGCTTTCACCCATTCAATGTTTTTTGCCCATTTTGGATATAACTGTTCATCGCGTGCAAAAAACTTTAAAACGGAAAAATCACGTTTACCAATGAATCTCATAAAAATCCGATGACCAATGTCCATTCTTTTTAAATTATTACTGTTCCAAAGTGTCATAGGAACCGGTTACTTATGGGATCAACATCGAATAACAAATCTAGCAATTGTCGTGTCTCCATTAAAAATATAGCAACCTTCCGATCATGCGGTGACCGTTGATCTACTATCAAGCCGATGATGTCTTCCTTTATGTCCACTCTTGAAAATGACATAATATTCACCGTTACATGCAGCATCTAACGAATGGTATTCCATTCAAAATGTCAACTGGCTCATCAATGATTTGTGTACGAATGCAACTCTGCAAATAATCAACGGTTGTCATCTCTTCCCAAAGAAACTCATTAAAAAAAATGATCATGCGACCAGCCTTGATCTTAGTTAATATGCTTGCAATGAATAATTAGATCCTAATCTTTATTAATTAAAAATGAAAATTTCTATATATAAAACAAAAAAAAAAAAATTGAAAAAAAAAAAACAACATAATATTTATTCGGCGTGAAAATTACATACCGAGTTGCAATTACTAGTTTTACACTTACAAAGGTTAATTATAATCATTCATTTGATTTCCCATATAGGGAGTTTTTTCTCTATATATTATTTTAATAGTCATTACCCTTTAATTACATATATAAATATGCCTTTCTAAACAAAATCATATTTACTAATAATTAAAATTTCCCAAATATTTTTAGTAAATGATGCAAACTACTTACCCGGATTGTGCTTCCAGGGACCAACCAGATAGACCAGAGATTTGATGAAGAAGTCTCTTCCATTCCTCGATAGTATTTTCACTCTGCCGATCTAAATGGTTGTAATGCTTCTCGAATGCCTGGGCGAACGCCCCTCCGTTTCTTTGAGGGTAGCGTACATCGCAGGCTGCACATCATAAAACAGGGGAATTGTGAAACCATTCGATCTACACATCAGCGCCGCCTCCTCCAAAAACCATGTTGATTCCACTTAACGTTTAGGAAAAATAGGGATGACAATGTCAGTTGTTTGAATGGCTGTTTGCAAGCTGGAATCGATGGCATTGCCCTTCACCAGTTCTTCGCTGTCAAGGAAAACCCTAAGCCCTGCTTCAGACAGAGCAGTGTAAAGATGCCCTACAAAAGTATTTTTGACATCTGGTCCGCGAAAGCTCAGAAACACATGAAACCTATTGTTCAGATCGAAGGAGATAATGGAGGTAGAAGTCTGATAAATCTCCATCACTTGCTCTGTAAAACTTGGAAAAGCTTAACAAGATGATCTCAAATGTGACACACAGGTATGGGAATGCAAACGGTAAAACACAGTGTGGAATGTCAACGGAGGAGTATAAAAAGTTTAACGACCTGTCAAGCACAGAAGTAATTCGTGCGGAATTTTCTTATAAACATTTTAGATATTTTCCTGGAAACTGCGTTTTGTTGGGAAACTAATAAAAAATTCTCAACTACTCCTCTACGAAAGTCCCCATATTCGGCATATTCCACCTCAATTTCCGTTCAATGTTCCATTTACATTGACTCTGGTGTAAAAACATATTAAATAAGTCAAGCAGCTGGTTTTAATACATATTGCATAAATACTATATTTATATTTATATATAAAAGGAAGTTGAATTTATAATTAGTCGATAGACTATATACTATGAGCTTTTATCAATACACGTCTCATGCAATAAACCGTTAGTATTATGCGTGAGACTTCTTTACGACACTCAGAAAATAACTATATGCAAATGTCATCAAATAGGTCTTCAATGCATTTAATTATCTCCATCACCTAATATACACTCAAAAGATCTCATTGTAAATACAATCAAATGAAATTTGATTTTTGAATCAAATCATATCTCCTACAAGAGATCAAATCAAATTATCATTTAACATTTTGTTGTTGCCAAAATTGTTCAAAAATTAGGTTTTCAATTATAAAGCTAGGGATTTTAGGCTACATTTAGTAGCATCTATGGCTTTAGTAGTTTATATTTTATGTCAGACTCATTTATTAGCATTTGGAAGTATAAACTAATTCTTGTTCCCTAAATCCATTTAGAGATTTTAGTGCTTCATATTTATGTTTTGAGGTTGTTAAATTTGTTTTAGCTTTTAATATGTTTTAAATTGATCTCTTTGTTTATTGTAAGTTCATTGTTTTTGGTTTTGTTTTGGGTTTTAATAAGGGTTTTACTATGATAAATGTGGTTACGCCTAGTAGCATTTCTACGGTTCCCACATCTGCTATGCTCACTTCAATAGAGATTTGAGTTTGGTTTTTTTTTTAAAGCAATTGTTAGATAAATAACTATAAGTCTCCAATTATGACTACTTAGTCTTGTTATTGCTCCTTTGGCTATGCGAGTGTAATTGAGAAAAGTGATGGTCGTTGTCGGGTAGAATGGTTATAAATTAATAATAATGCCCCTAATTGAGAAGGACATTAAGACCCAAAAAATTGAT